>CM029565.1:17677006-17785140 GCA_017309665.1 Coelopa frigida
ACATAGGAAAATAAAAAAAATGTCAGAATAAAAAACATAGAGAAAAAATTGAAGAAGAAATAAAAACACACAAAATCAAAATACGAAAACTCATAGAAGAAAAACGACAAAAAATCTCGTGTTTTTGCAGAAAACACAAGAAACTTTCTTCGAACACGATGCCGAGCACGACGTGACCCGGTCTGGGTCTGGATGGAAGGGTGTGTGGTTTGTGGGCAGCGTGACGAGGAGGCGGGGTCGGGTTTTTGCGGGGTCGCCAAAGTGAAGAAGTCAAATATTTGCATAGATTACGGATGCAACATTTTTACAGCTCAAGAGATTATTTCGCGCTTCTCCCTCGGTGTCCCGGCCAGGAGCAGGGATTCATCGTTATGACTGGATCTTCTTCGACTCCTGGTTGGTGTTGTTCTTTTAAATGTTCTTCTTCTTGTTTTTATTGTTGGTTCTTTTTCTCATTGTAGTTGTTATTATGACTCTCGTTGTTGTTGTGGACAAAGTGTCAAAGTTTTTCCAGCCAACACTTTTGGCTTTTGTTGTTATTGTTTCGCCGAGTTTGCTTCTTTGCCACATTGTTTATTGGAGTTTAAGCCTGTCTGAAGTCGAAAGTTTATCCCGAGCTCCTGGAGGGATCCGATGGGGTAAGAGAAAGAGAGAGAGAAAAGAGTAGAATGGGGTTCATGGTACTCGAGGATAAGTTTTCTGGAAAAATTATTGCGGCATGATTTATCGCTGCAGATCAATTTTCCATCGTGCTTTTTGGTGAGCGAGGAAAATGGGTTTCGAGAAGGGGGTTTCAATAGGAAAATATTATAAGGTCTGGATTTCGATGATATTCTATATTGAGTTATGGAAGAACTTATCGATCTATTGGTATTCAATTCCTAAGTTATCTCTTCTTAAACTAAGAAGCCTTTTCACAAAGATATCTCCATTTCTGTACCCCTCTATCGGCATGGGCTCTAAGTCTTAATTAGTCTCTGCCCCTCTTAAAAGCCCGCTAAACGATGGACATGGACCTTCCCGCCATATGAAGGCTTTTAGTCCTTGCTCTCCTCTGCTAGTTGGTCCGAATGGCATCGGGCCATTAGTCCTACTACCAATGTTTAGAGCTCTGGGGTCCTGGACTCGAGGACCACCGCTGACGACGACGACGATGGTCGCGACCCGCGTCGATTGGTCGTCGTGTCGTTAAAACTAATTGGGTGATAAATTTGTCGGTGAAATTTATCACCATACAAATTGCACATTGATTCCACCGTACGTGACGTGAACGTGACGGGGGCCCGGTGCGGTTATGGTAACCTCGTGCCAAAGCATAACGTTATGTTACGGTGACGTTCGGTTGTTCCTGCTGTCGCGAAATGTTTCCGCTGGTGTCCATGCAAAAGAGAGCTTCGAGGTCGAAGCCAGGTCGGCTCGTGGTTGGTCTGGTTAAGCATTTGTATTTCCATGCCAGCCAGCGATGCCACCTGTCTAGACAAGAATGAAGCAACAAAAAGGATAACAATAAAAAGAAGAACAACAGAAACAAGAAAACCAACACTGAAAAACTATGAGGGACGGAAATTACGTGCATGGGAAAAAAGTCAAAACGACAGTGGAAAAGGACATCGATGACTAGAATAAGGAGGAAGAGGACGATCGACGAAGAGACAGAGACAGACGACGAGGATAGGAAGAGGTCGTCAATGATGAGGAGAGCGATTTAGAGGACAACGGGGAGCGGATTCGGAATATCGTAGGTAGTTTTCATTGTGTTTTGTTTTTGCTTCCGCTGCACATGTTTCCCAATATTTCTTTATTTGTTTAGGCAATGCAACAAAATAAAAAAATATTACAAAAAATATACCTGCAGCAATTACAACAACCAATCGCTCTTCCCCCTTTATGAGCCTCCAGACTGACTAATGTCGAACAAACCGGAGTTTATGGCAACCATCCACACCTCTCTCGATGGTAGGAGGGATCATGACGACCACGATGACGACCAGGACAACAATGACGATGGTTTTTGTTGTAGTTGTTGTCGCGAATCGGTGCTAATGGCGACTGCAACATGGCGACCGGATTGCAGTCAAAAGTCACGACACGAAATGGTAATAGGAATATGTGAAACAAAAAATGCATCCCAATGGCAGGGGTAATAGTTCCGAAAATAAAATTGTGAAAAACACGTCGGAGTTGGATTGAGTTGTGGCAATTGTCGTGGGGTCATCATAGTTGTCGGTGGACAGTGATTCGAGAGAGATATATAAAGGATTTGGAGTATGGAGACATTTTTATGGTAGACTATGGACTGTTGGGGGTTGCTTGGGGAGTTGATTGAGGAATTGAACGGTGAACAAGGTTAGAGTTTTTTTTGATAAAAGTCATCATTTTCAATACATTTCAACATTTTCGATTAACTTAATAAAATTCTACATTTTTTATCATATTTCAAAAAAAAATTGAACATTTTTGATGAAATTCAAAATTTTTTATAAAATTCAAAATTTTTTATAAAATTCAAAATTTTTTATAAAACTCCAAATTTTTGATAAAATGCCAAATTTTTGATAAAATGCAAAATTTTTGATAAAATTCCAAATTTTTGATAAAATTCCAAATTTTTGATAAAATTACAAATTTTTGATAAAATTACAAATTTTTGATAAAATTCAAAATTTTTGTTAATATTAAAAATTTGCTGATAAAATTCAAAATTTTTAATAAAATTCAAAATTTTTAATAAAATTCAAAATGTTTAATAAAATTCAAAATGTTTAATAAAAATCAAAATTTTTGATAAAATTCAAAATTTTTTGATAAATTTAAAATTTGTGATAAAATTCAAAATTTTTGATAAAAATCAAAATTTTTTATATAATTCAAAATTTGTAATATACTTCAACATTTTTTATAAAATTGAAATTTTTGATAAAGTTCCAAATTTTGATACAATTCAAAATGTTTGATAAAATTCAACATTTTTTGATAAAATTCAACATTTTTTGATAAAATTCAAAATTTTTGAATCAAAATGTTTCATAAAATTTTGAATCATAATGTTTCATAAAATTCAACATTTTTGATAAAAATCAAAATTTTTGATATAATTCAAAATTTTTAATATAATTCAACATTTTTGATAAAATTCAAAATTTTTGATAAAATTCAAATTTTTGATAAAATTCAAATTTTTTGATAAAATTCGACATTTTTGATAAAATTTTTGAAAAAATTCAAATTTTTTGATAAAATTCAAAATGTTTGATAAAAATCAAAATTTTTTATATAATTTAAATTATGTAATATAATTCAACATTTTTTATAAAATTCAAACTTTTGATAAAATTCCAAATTTTGATAAAAATCCAAATTTTTTGATAAAATTCAAATTTTTTGATAAAATTCAAAATTTTTGATAAAACTAAAATTTTTTGATAAAATTTAACATTTTTTTTTAAATATAAAATGATTGATAAAATTCAAAATTTTTGATAAAATTCAAAATTTTTGATAAAATTCAAAATTATTTTGATATATACAAATTTTTTTAAAAACTAAATTTTTGATAAAATTCAAAATTCTTGATAAAAATCAAAATTTTTGATAAAATTCAACATTTTTGGAAAATTACATTTTTTTATAAAAGTCAACATTTTTTTCACAATAAAGTTAAGTTTACTACATTTTTAAGAAACTTATTCGATGAAAAATAAAGTTTCATTAAACATTGCAATACAAGAGTGCAGATAAAAGAAAGAATATTTATAATTTATCACTCTATCCAAAGAATAATTTATAGAAAAACTTATATATTTATAGAAAAACCCATAACTTTTCTCTGCGAATTTCCTTTCTCCACCTATCTCTTTCTCCCTATCTCTCTTTCTCTCCCACGCTACCACAACTCAATATAGAAATAGTTTCAGAAGCCACTTCCTCTCGTCGGATGCACCTGAACCGCAGGACAAACTGTCCACGTGGGCGTGGTGAACAAATAAAAACAACAACAACACATAGTGACAGGAAACTTTGTTGTTGCAAACTAATTGAAACATTTTTCCACATAAGCGGCAGAAACCACTCGCCAAATCAGTGGAAATTTCAGCCAAACCCACGCAAAGAGATAGATATATCAACAGAGAGGGAGAGAGAGTGGGATGGTGGAAGAAAAAAGTAAAGTTATTGAAAGGAACCCGCATGGCATGGAATTCCTCGTTGAAGTTTTTAATTAAATCTAACTTTGGCAAGCGATGAAATTTTATTTCTTTTATTTTTTCAAAGTAAACAACAACTTTTTCTATTTATCACAAACTAAAAATAAATTAAAAATTACATAAACTTGAATAAAATGAAAAAAATACCAACAAAAAAATAAACAATTGAAAAATCTTTAAAATTTACTGAACAAACCTTTGCTTAAAGTTGCACCCATGCGAAAAAGTCAGACCCGCACAATAATCGCTGGAATACAAAATCAATAACACAACAATTTATGCCAGTATGAGCAGGATGATTAGGGGGACGAACGAGAGCGAGAAAATAACGAGGATGAGACCTTCAAAATCGCAAGCATTGATCCCGAAAAAGGAAAAAAACACCGCAGCGAAGCGAAGGGCACGGCATCAAATTGTGGCGAATTACTTCCAGGTGATTAGAGGAGAGTCGACTCGAGTTCGGTTCGGTTTGGGTCGGGTCGGGTCCCTCCAACCGTCTGCCCAACGGTGTCGACCCAGTGGTCGTTGGCTTCGTCCGCTGGCCAACGTCGACGCCATCGATTCCACTCGAGTGGAGTTTTTGGCCAATCGCACTTTCACCAAGAATATCACACAATATTTCATTGTGTTTCCACGCTTCACTGACTTTTCACACATTATCACATCTGTCTGTCTGTCCGTCTGTCCGCCCCTCCAATGTCCTGTCTTTCCATCGGTAAGTCCGTCTGTTCGACCGTTCTCTCGTCTGTTCGACCGTCATCATAATTTGCGGCCTCCGTTGGTTTGCGAATTCGGGAAACTTAACATATGCCGTCGGGAGCTCGTGTTAAACTAGAGGGCTTTAATAAAGCCTATTCTCCCTTTCTCTTTCTTCCCTATGTCCCTCTCTCACTCTCCTTCTCTGCCTTGACCTTCGTCTCCCCGTCTCTTTCTGCTCCCTCTCGACATTCTATTAAATTCCTTCTCGTCTCGTGTCCCTTTCTCTTTGATGTCTTCATATACCGTATCTCTCTGTCATTCTGTCTATCCTTGTATCCTCCCTCTTTCTCACGTCCTTTATCAATGTCCTTCTCTCATTCTACCTCTAATGATGATGATTTATGTACGATGATGTATCATCGGTTGTTCTTGGTCTTGAATTTGCACCTTGGATGGAAATTTATTGTTCCTAAATATAACATATTGTTGTTATAGTTATACTGATGTCTCACTCTATCTGTCCTTCACTCTCTTCCCTGTCTGTCTATCTCTTTCTCTGTTAATTTCCCCCCTATTTCCATACCTTTCACATACCCTTGGTACAATCAATTAATTAAAGCTCGATGATTGAATTATTGCAAAATCATGTCTGATCACCACGAGAAATCGATTTGTGCGCTAGAAGTTGTCAATGAAGGGTGTTGTTTTTGTAATTGTTGTTATTGTTGTATTAATTCTTCAATTTTTGTAATTGTTGTATTAATTCTTCTATTGTTGTTGTTGCTATAGTCTGCTACCTGATTTCATTTCCCGCATAATGCCGATTATTAACGTTCAAATGCATTTCTAATTTTGTGCTTCAGCGATTCTCAACATTTATTTTAATCCTGGTGACAGTTTTTTTCTCTATGGCACTCTCTCTCTCTTTATCTCATTTTCTATGTTTCTATCTCTCCCTTTCTCTCCTATTCTCTTTATCAATGTACCACGAACTAAGCCTGTTCTCTGAGAGTCCTTCATTGATGTCTTCATTT
Organism: Coelopa frigida; assembly: GCA_017309665.1. Lineage (NCBI taxonomy): Eukaryota > Metazoa > Arthropoda > Insecta > Diptera > Coelopidae > Coelopa > Coelopa frigida. The sequence goes on from CM029565.1 coordinate 17,682,942, forward strand.
CCTCAATTGCTTTCGATGAATTCATTCTCTACGACCTGAGGATAATGGAATATTGTGGCTCGTGTGATCCTTACCATGATCCTTTGAGGAAGGTCAAGGGATCCTCGGGGTATGTTGAGGTTCAGGTTTCTTACAACACCTCCGATGGGATTCATTCTCTTTTCTTGAAGATTCCTCAAGATTTCTTCTTAGCAAAAATTTACTTAAAAAATTTCCTGAAGTTTTTAAATTTTTTCGATATTACAGAATTATTTTTGGATTGTCTTCGATTATTTGTTTTTTTTATTAAATTCATATTTCATGGTCTGTTTCCTCAGACTCCTCGATGATTCACCTTCGATTTCCTTCAAATTTCCTTTCATCCACTCGAAGTCCCTTCAGTCGCCTCAAGATCCATTCAGACTCCTCGGTTGAGTTGTTGCTTTTGTGTTTTTCTAATAACTACAATGGTAATCAATGAAGCCTGAAATTTCGCAAATAATCACTACAATCACGATACCGTCGTCAGCAGTCGATGAAAGTCCTCGGCGTAGTCCTTGAGAGCGTTTCGGGTTTGGCATTCAGGCAATGAGCTAATCAACGATTACTTGAGCGACGGCGGCAAAGGGTTCGAGAGCCAATAAAATTTCTCAAGTGGCCCGATGGAGGGTTCGAGAAGGGGAGAGGGATGAGACCTCGTCCTTCTTCTCTTCATCAAGAAGCCTTCTTTTCGTCCTATACTTTTCATCCTCTCCTGTTCGTCTTCTCCTCTTCATTCTCCAGCCTTCTTTTCGTCCTGAACACTTTTCTTCAGCATCCTGTTCTGTTCAAGGCTGCCGCCTGATGGCGCACAGCTGTCGCTGGAATTTCTTTCGCCTCCTCCTCGACCCCTCTCCTTCTCTCGCTTTCTATTTTCACTCGCCTCCTCCCTCCACGGCGGGGGTTCGTTTTCGCAATTTTTATTGCGTTCCTGTGGATGCCGCGGCCGAGGTTCAGCCTTTTCACTGTACAGTGTGCACCATCGACTGATGGACGGAGGAGGGGAAGGGGTTTGAATGAGTCGAAGGGGCGGTGGAAAGGGGGCGGGGCAGTGCGAGGACGAAGAACGCAATTTCTTGATTGTTTTTGTTTCGATGTAGTTCGCATTTTATTATTGAAGTTCTTCCTGATGTTGTGTGTATTGTTGTTGTTATTATATTATTGTTTTTGTTTTCTTGTGGTTCTAAATGTTATTGTTGTGTTTGTTGTATTGCATACTTTCGCAAAACCTTATCACGATTCACGCATCTCAAGAGCCCAACCGACGGCCACCGCCCCAAAGTATGCAATCATTGTTTTTTGTGTTCCTCTCGTTGCTCTACCCTCGATGGAAACTTTCAGTTTCATACCATGCAGCCGAGTGCACTTGAGTGGGGAGTGGGCGTAACTCCGCCCCCCATCTCTTACCTTCGTTTTCGAATGGCTTTTGTTTGGGGTTCGAGGGGTTCAAAATTAATTTGTTGCTCCGTTGGCCTTTTGATGGGAAGCCACCACAACCACCCCAATAACAATATCCTCCTCCACCGGCCACCACTCAATGAAGTCCCCCTGAACCAAACCAACCTCGATCTCCTTCCCCAAACCACATTAATAGCCTCTTCTTCCGCTTCCTAGTCTTCGTCTTCGTGTGCCCGATGGCTAATGCCTTCCGACCTGGCTTAATTATGGACGTGCTTCGCCGTTTAAGACCCCTCAATTCCCCCACCTCCCTTCTCCAGGGCTCGTCGTCTTCCGCCCGAGTGGGTTTTGCACGGAGCTGACATTAAGTAGTTGCAGCAACTTCACCATATAGTTATTGTCGTTGTTGTTGTTGCTCTACTGATGGCTATGGCGGTTGCAGTTAGCGTTTTAATTTACCGCTCTAGTAAAACAACAACCAAAATGAGTGAAAGAAAGGGGTGGAGTGAGTGAGAGAGAGAGAGAGAGGGCTAAAACAAGAAGCATTCCAACAATCTGGGGAAACACTTCTGTTTTTCTTGGTGAACACTCTTTCCTGGACATGAGCAACAGCTGTTTATAGTCTACCTATCTCCCTCTCTTTATCTCCACCTCTCTTTCACCTTCTCTTCTCTTACCTTCTCCTATCTCACCTTCTCCTCTTCTCAAAGTCCTTCTCATGGAGCGATTCCTAACTTTCTCTCCTCCCATCAACCTGTCTCTTTCACCTTTGCTTCAGCTCTTTGTAGTCTTCTTCTAGGGTTTTTGAAGCTGACGTGTATTGACGTCTCGTACGAAGGATTTACTGCCAAAGAAATTTCCCTCTACTTCTTTTTCTCGCTCTTCCATTTAAGAAGTTTCTTCAGGATTCGGGAAAGGAAAGAGATTTTAGAACGTTTTTTCTTAAACGATATTTTAAGAAAAGAGTTCTCTGTGAAACGATTTTTTTGTTTGAAACAAATTTTTATGGGTAAAGATTTTTATTTTTCAAAAAACTCTTTGTATAAATGTTTTCGATAAATTTACAATAAAAATATTTTCATTACCATCAACAGAATTCGGAAGAAAAATAATTATTTTTTTTGTAATTTATGTTTATGGTTTTAATTTACACAATATTTTGTCTTCAACAAATTTGTTGAAAATGCTTTCTTTTTATTTCCATTATCAATGCAGATTTTGCAGAACATTTTTGGTAGGATATTTTTTTTTTTGATTTATTTTAATTTTATATTTCAAGTCTTACTTTGTCAAGTTCTTCGGAATCATTTCACCTTCAACAATCACTTCATAATTTTCCAGCACAGAAAAGGATGCATCGTCAGCGGAAAGAAAGCAACAACAATCACACTGCTTGCAGCAACTCAAGTCGCGTCATCCATTTGTCGACAACTTCTCCCGATTCCACTCAGTTTTCTCGGCGAAGACCCCGATGTCTCAGTGGGTGGTTTTCGTTCCCTTCTTGTCTTTGAATCGAGGGGAAGGAGCTGAAACCAAGAAGAATTCAAACCCAATTTGCGAGCTTCTGCTCCAGATCCGCACCCTCTTCCAATAAGTCTTCCCTCTGTTTTCTTCCTCCAATCGTCCTCTTCCTCCTCCATCCTTCCTCCTTCACCATCCATCCTTCCTCTGCCTCCTTCAATCGTTCGTCTTCTTCGTCATTCTCCACTTGACTTTCATATCCGGTTTGTGTGTTTATTTGATTATGTGTTGAGCGAGCGTGTGCATTCGTTGTTGTTGTTATTCTACATCTTCGTTGTTGTTGTTCTACATCTTCGTATTCTCCTCTTCTCCTCATCATCTTCTTCTTCTTGTTTTTGTTATTATTAATATTGCTTTTGTTGTTGTTATTATTCCGAATGCGATTTCGCCTCTATTTGCAGATATTCACTATTTGAACTGTTTTTTATGACTCCATTTTATTTACGAAAATTCCTGTGAGTTGTGCTTCCTCGGAGAACCGATTACTTCGATATGGGTTGGTTATTTTCTAAGTCGAGTACTCATTTGTGGGAAATCAATATTTTATAAATAAAAATAAAAAGAAAGACGAACAAAAATTATTCATATAAATATAAAATATAAAATATATTTCTTGAAAATGTTTCTTTATGATGATGAAATGTTGTTTTTTTTTTTAAATATTTTAATTATTTTTAATCTTAGTTTTACAGAAAATATTAAATTTATTTATGAAATGAAATGTTTGAAATTTATTCATGAAACATTTTTTATTTATTAGTATAATTCACTCTTATCAATATTTTCTATCATTTTGTTAACCGGAGGATGAACGAATATTTTATTTCATTATTTCATCACTAAAAAAATATATTTATTTCATAAATTGAAGAGTAATCGGTTCACCCACGTTTCCCACCACAAACTATTCCCCATTCATGTCATCTCCTGCTTCTTCCGCTCTCATACACAAAATAATCGTCACATCAGCATCAACGTCATCACCATCGACATCGCCAATGTCGTCGCAGTCATCACCGGCAATGTCAAAAAAGTGAAACGAAATCACATTAAGGACTCTAATCAAATTCTGAGATCCTTAACGAATGTGCGATGATTGATTTCACGCCAAAACGATTTCAATCACGATTTTTCCTCCGAATTTTCCCGGTTTTCATCTTCATTCATCTTGTTTCTTCATCATCACCCCCGATCACAGTCTCTCACTCACTCTCTCTCACTTATTCATTTGTTCTGTTCTCCTCCCCCTCTCCTTTTCTCGTTCTGCTGTCCTACTTTCACTCTCCAAACGAATCACGTACTCGTTTGCATTCATTTCCAGGGCAGCTTGGAAGGAATTCGTACCGAGTTCGGGGTTGTGCGATGGGTACCAGGATCCAGGGAGGGAGGAGAAATCGCGTCTGGTTCACAATTTTGACAGTTGTGCAGCAGAGGCAGCAACAGCGACAACAACAACAACACTGTCGTCGGCAATGTTTTCATTGTTCATTTCCGTTGCAAAATGTTGCACGCGGCGAGACGCCACTTCATGTTCCACGGACGGACGACTCATTTCCTCTTCCGATTTCCCTTCGCCCCCCGCCATGGCGCCACGCCTCCCTCCGCCTCTGACCCTCTTTCGTCGTCGCCCGCGCCCCCTTCATCTATCATCCTCCTCTTGCTGGGCCTTGTCGACTTTTCGCAAGACATTCAAGTGTGAAGTATGCGGGTGACACCGAGACCCATGGAGTGTGATGATCAAATCCGAGTTGTTTTTGCTATTCTCGATGGTGTTCTTGTTGTTGTCATTGGTTTTGTTGCTGTTTTTCCTGTTGCAATTGGAACAAGAACCTTTCGTTTGGTGTTATTGCTTTTGAAAGCCATGGCAAATCGTGATTTCAATATCGAATCGCATCGAATCGGAATTTCCCTGAGAATTTGTTGCAATTAATTGTTTTCGCCAACCGTCGTCAGCCTCATCGTCGTCATCGCCAACACAACACCCTCGTCTCCCTCATCATCATCGTCTCCCTCGTCGTCACCACCATGGTGTCGTCTCCACCGCCATCGCATGTCGAGATCTTGAGTGGTTTCGCTGGTCTGAGAGATCGGAGACCAAAACTGAAGCGAATTGGAAGGACGAAATAGCAATGGGTCTGAGTCAGATTCCGAGTTAAGGTCTGCATCTGGGTCTGCGTCTGGGTCCGAGTCAAAAATGAAGTGGAACGTCTCTGAACATGAAAGTCAATTGGTGTGCCGCCTGTGTCTGAAAGCCATGTCAGATCAGGAAGATGAGTTATGGGCCTTTGAGGGAGTCTGGGGAGGGCCTGTTAAGAGAAGGCCACAAAAGAAGAGTCCATGAAGAGAGAGTCCATGAAAGGATCCTTAAGTGATTCCTTGTCTCTGTCACTAAGGGAGTTATTGCAACCATATCAAATGGTTTATAGGACCTCCTCAGCCCTTTGCAAGCAATGTCACGGAGATTTCAGGATCCTGTATTGGATCTGGTATTGCTGGTGATTCTACTAAATGGTACTTGAAACCTTCTTGGGTCTTCAATGAATTCTTTGTCTTGTTTCTGCGCTTTATTCAATGAATGTTTCTTCTGATTTCTTCGTGATGTATTCGCTTTGGTTCTTCAATGAATTCATCGTCCTTCTTTCCTTAATAAATTCATCGTCAATGTATCCCCAATGAATTCATCGTCCTTGATCCCACAATGAATTTTTCGACTTGTTTCCTCAAACAATTCTTCTTCTCGTTTCTCCAATAACTCCTTCACGTTGTTTCATCCTTGAATCCTTCGCCTTGTTTCATCCCTGAATCCCTCGTCTTGTTTCACCCATGAATGCCTCCGATTTCTACCATGAGTCCTTCTCGGTTTCCTCATGAATCCTTTCCACACATTGATCCTCGTTGATCCCACTGAGACAAGCTCAGAAATTTCACCTCTTTTACACGTCCTTGGAAAATCCTGTTTATTCGTAATTGTGTCGTTGAAAACGCTATTTATGTTATTGTTGGTACTGTTGTTGTTGCTTTTATTTCTGGTGTAATCCTCATGTCTGTTGTCGCTACATGTCGCGACAATAAATGGGCTACAAGTGCGTCAAACCGACAACCGCCTCCATCGAGAACCCAAGATCCATGGAGCTCGAAGCATCTGCTTCTGAGAATTTTCATAAAATAAAAACAAATATACATACATACTATATAGATATATAGGGAGATAAATGCATGAGTACATGCTCACTCTATGGAAATAAGGACGCAAATCTTGTTATCAAAATGAAATTTCCCTCCTCCATACACACATACATGAGTGAGTCTCTGTGTGTGTGTGTGTTTGGATAAGTTGTATCGCACAATATTTTGCATAAAATAAACATCATGAAGACATTGACATAAAAAATGAAACCACAGGCATGGGGGGAAATATGAAAAGAACTAAAGCAACCAAAACCAAAAATAAAACAAGAAAGAAAGTCAAAATCAAAAACAAAAGCCGTGAGTAGAAGAATCAGGAAAAAGGAAAAAAAAGAAAACGTCAAATCCAAACAGATACAATGCTATAAAGGAGAGGCAGGAAGAGAAAGAAAAATAGAGCAAAGACGGGGAGAGAGAGAGAGAAAGAGCGAATGAGGAAAATTGACGTCGCATTCTGCATTCGAAGTGGGTGGCTTTTGGTAAAATTGGGTCAACACTTTATGTATTTGGCTTTGTCGACGACGTTATTGTTATTGTCATTGTTGTTTCCGCTTTTGCAGATGTCGATGTTATTGGTTTAGTGTCGTCGTGTTGTCGCATTCGTGTTGTTCGAATAAGCTTTCGAGGGCTTTAAGTTTGAACTTTGATTGACTTTCAATGAGGTTGCGAGGAATCTACGAAAATTCGATGGAGAAATCCCATTCTAAGTTTCTTCAAACATATATTGGATTTGACTTGGAAAGGGTAAAACTTCGAATAGGAAACTTTTCATTGCATTTTTGATAGGATAGCATCGTTGGTAATCTATTATATATGATGTATCCGCTAAAGTCTGTTGGTTTAGTTAACGTTTTTTTATATTTTATTATATTTTCTACAGTGAAGAGGCTTTAAATTATAATTTGAGTACATGGAATATTTAAATCTTGCTTGAAAATGAGTAAAGAAATTTCCAAATCTGAAACTATCTCTGTAGGATTTCATTTTGAACTCCATATCTTATATCATCTATTTCTTTAAATTATTTAACATGCCGTACCAAAAGTACCATAAGATTCCGAATGATAATTTACTTTGTCATATTATTCTAGTCAATACTAACGAAGCCATTCAATACTATACCAATGTCCAATACAATTAAATACGATAAAACTATTTCCCATATGGGACTATATTTTAACGATTTATTTATTTTCAAATGAATTTATTTTTCGGATTGGTTTGATTGATATTATTTGTATATAATTTTTAATTATTTTCATATATTTTTTATATAGCTATTTAGAAATTTATTTGAAAACAGGTTACAATTAAGACTATAGGTTTTAAATACCTTCATAGAGTTAATTGATTACACGTTCCCATTACCAGAGCGCCCAATTCTCCGAAAACCCCACCCAATAGTGGAAATCGAAACAATACACCTTGACCTCTGTAGAAAATAATGAAAGTGGACCCTGCAGTTGAATTATAATGCAGTCGGCACATGAAAGTTTTCACCCCAGACGAATGTCAAAATTAGAGAATACTTGCCGCACGGTTGTCAAGATATTTACGAGTACGATCGATTTCAATCGATGGAACCGATTTCCATCCAATCTCCGATCATGGTTGTCGGACATTTGTATGGTTTGCATTTGATGTCTGTCTCATAGAGAGAAATTTTTGACATTCGTTACGAAAATGAAATCAAATGTTTTGTTTTTGTATACGTCGATTGTCTTGCATAACGGTTCATAACTGATTTCCCTACCGATTGTCTCGAGGATATGTTAATATATTCATGAAGGGATAGAAAGAGTGAGTAAGAGAGAGAGAGAGAGTGTGGATAGAGAGAGAAAGAGAGAACGAGCGCTGATTTGAACATCTGTCAGAAAACGTTTAGGAAAATAATTAAATTTCGAATGGTTCTCGAAGAGAGCGGAGCGTTTTTGATGGATGATGATGAAGATTGCACTTGATGCAATGAGGATGATGACGTCGATGGGGGAAGGGGGTGGATGGATGGGAGGAAAGATGGAAAGAGTGAATGAATGAAGAGGGCGTCATGGTGAGGGCGACGAAACCAAAACCGAAGAAAATCGCATTGAGCGGAAGCAAATGAATCGATGGCTGATGGATCAGAACCAGGATCAGAACCGGGACCCTGGGAAACCGCATTAAAACCACCGAACAATCGAGTGCATGAATGGATTTGTGTGAGTGAGTGTGTGTATGCAACCAATACCCTCAACGACACATGCAAAGAAGCGATTTAAGTGAATCACTTCATCACAGCGGGTCCAGCAGGATCAGAGACCGCGCAGGACGAATCAATTGTAGGAGAAATGAGAGCGAGGGAGAGGAAGGATGATGGGAAATAATAAGAGAGAGTGAGAAAGAGAGATAAAGGAAGGAAAGAGAGAAAATGGCGAGATTGATGGACGCTCGTTAGACGTTCGAAAAGCAGTGATTGATTTATACCTTTGACAAACAAAAAAAACAACACCAATATAACAACAAAAATATCAATAAAAAGTACAACAACAAGAAGTAAGACAATAAGGATTACAACAATAAAAACACAGAAATAAGTAGTACAACAAAAACAACAAGTAATGCATCAACAACAACGAATACTTCGAAATTCAAACGAAGGAACGATTCGAACAAAATGCTCGCAATTAGAATGGAAATCGACCGAATCGAGACCCAAAGCGAGGGAGAGAGATCGAGACAATGACATAGAGTACAATGATGAGTGAAAGGGAGAGAAAGAGAGAGAGAGAGAGGAAAAGGAAAACGAGGACATGGAGGACGACGATTCAAATCCCGACGTTATGGATTGCATTTTAAGGAGCTCACAGCGGAGACAAAAGACAGCCGAATCCTTCGACTTTGCCTCAGATGACGACGGCGAGGACGGGAAGCGGGGTCGAATGAGGTGAAGCAGGACGATGGATGGATGGTGGATGAGGTGGAGAGAGGGAGAAGAAGGGCGTGGGGGGCTGCTTAAGTGCATCACGTTCCGTATTGACAGGGAGAGCAAGCGAGCGAGCGACGAACGCGCTCTCGCGAGTTCTCGCGGTGCATCGTTAACGTCGTAATGTGTTCGCGGGGCGGAGGTCGACAGTCGAGGAGAGGGGGAAGAACCTGGAGATGGTGGAACGAAGGATCTCGACCCGGGACACGGCTGAGGACACGAAATCGCTTCGCATCGACGGTGACAGAGACAGAGATGGCGACATCGTTGCTGATGAGCACGGTCTACTTTTCGGTGAGAGTTCGTAGAGAGTTTAAATGGAAGCAGGAGAAGACGAAGAGGGAAGTGGAGACGAAGAAGGAAGACAAGGAAGGAAATTGACGAAGAAAGAAGACGAGACGAAGAAGTTGTAGGAAGAAGACGAAGAAGGTGGAGGATATGGAGCAATTGGAGAAGCAGGAGTTGGGGCAGGAGCGTTTTGTGGAAACGGAAGTCGGAGTTTAAATGGCAGCTGGCGCATTGTTTGCATAACTAATTTTGACATTTTAACGAATTTACGAGCCGAGGCGAAGATTGCTTAGTTTTGGCTGAAGGAGAGATCAAGGAGCAGAGGAGGCGAAAGACAGAGGACAAGGAAAGAAAAGAAACGAGGATCAAGGAGAAGTCACTCGAGGAATTGTAGGAAGAGAAAGTTAAAGGAGGAGGAGGATGAGTTGGAGCATGTAGTGGAAGGATTCCTTCGAAAGTGTGTTAATTCCGAAAATGACGCTCGACAGTCTAATGGAGTTTTAGGTTGATTTTTCGCGCGATTAAACAGAAGAGGATGAGCTGAGAATTTAAAGGACCTTGAGAATGACAGGATGATAACGGATTTATAGGACCCTTTGTTCGTTTTAAAGGGATCGAGGGATTATTAGACCTTGAAATGGGGATTTTATAAACCCATTGAATCGACCTTTCGAATTTTTTCTTCAGACCAAACGTCTAGAGTTCAGAATCAAATCTTAAATACCATAATATTATTTGAAGATAGACCGTGAGAACACCCAAGAATCCTTGACGAGACCAACTGAGGTTCCTTTATACCTCTCATAAAAAATCTTTCCTCTCACTCCACCTTTCTCTCTTTCCTCTTTGTCCAGTGTCCGACGACGACCAGCATGGTTCTTAAATTATCCTCCCTCTCCCTGTCCCACCATCGGCTTGAATAGAATGATGATTTTCATTAATATCAATAAAAAATAGCTGAAAGAAATAAAATCAAACATTTTATCACGCATTAGAGCGACATTTGTCACTGTATCGGGAGGAAGAGACGGACCCTGGAGGCTGAGCACGGCGTGTGGGACAAAAAGTGGAACATGGACAACATGACAACAACAGCAACAGAACTTGAGAACAAGAACAACATGAGAACAACCACAGTCAACCATAGCCATAAACTATATTAACTTGTTGTTGTGACCTGGCGCTGCGTGCGACTTCCGAACGCTGTCGGCCGCCCACTCGAGATCGAAATACAATCAACGACATCACGGTGGAGAGAGAAGGAGAAGGAGAGAGAGAGAGATAGATGATAAGGCCGTCGGTCAGGGGCCGGACAAATAAATGCGTTCATTTCTATTCAATTAGGCGCTCGCCAATGGAAATTTATGTGCGCTAGATGAAAGAAAGCGAACGAATATGTTTTTCACGTAATTATTCTCATTTCGAGAAGGGCAGAGAGTGAAACGAGGGGACGATTGGGAATATTCTGACCACTCCCTCCCAACCGCAATAATCACGAGACCACTTCCGACCTCCTCCGCCTTCGCCTTGGCTCTAATAGCGATGCCACACGCGTCGTTTGGAGCCGCGTCAATGCTGTCGTCGTTTGATTCTTGGTCTTGGTCATAGTCTAGGTCTTGGTCTCTGGTCATCATCATGGTTATCATCGTGGTCATCATCATGGTTATCATCGTGGTCTTCACTGGGCCCCCCTGGCATCTGGATTTGAATTATGAAACACTTTAGGAACACGCGTCGTTCAAAGACCAGAGAACCAAGAGCAACCGACCAATAAATTAGAAGACCATTGGAAGCCATCGAGAAGCATTCAGAATGTGGCCGATGGTGGTCGAAGGATGGGTAAAATCATGGTAATAACAAGATTAATAATGTCCATAAATACCTCGATTTGTGGAGGGAATCCCCAGGGGGCGTGATGCTTGAAGAGAGTGAGAGAGATAGAGAGAGACAAATGAGTTAAGATCTAGAGAAATGAGTTGAGATCTGGTTTATGTTGAAGTAATCGGACACTTAGTTGTGGTTTGATTGAGCTTTGGGTTTGGTAGTGGTCAATATGGGTCAATAAGGAAATCAATTTGATCTGGTCCAAATCATTTAATTCAGAAGGAAAGATATTATGCATCGCTATATAAAGAAAGAAAATATATATGGAAAAAAATAATAATATAAATAATAACTTGTAAATAATATAATATAATAATAATAATAATAATAATAATAATAATAATAATAATAATAATAATAATAATAATAATAATAATAATAATAATAATAATAATAATAATGACAATAACAATAATAATAATAATAACAATAATAATAATAATAATAATAATAATAATAATAATAATAATAATAATAATAATAATAATAATAATAATATAATAATAACAGTAATTAATAAATAACTAATAATATACGTTATTATTTATGTCTAACTTCAGTAGAATTAAAAAATATGTATTTCACTAAAATTAGATTAATTCTCTATCATAGATGATCTCCCCCTACCATAGATGATCTCCCCTAAGACTTCTCTTCCATAAAAGGACAGTTCCATGAAAATCCGGAGCAACCCCAAACACTTGTCATCTTCTCTTCACACATTCATGTAGTTCCATCATTGCTGGACACTTAAGTATCATTATTTTCAACATTAATTAAATTAATCCCGAGGGTCTTCGAAGACCGAAAAGAAAATATCGTTCATGGAAAGCCGTTGACAATTATCGTTTTTATGAGCATTTGATTTTTCTGGTTTTCCTCACACTTCCACGCACAGAGAAAGATAACATTTTTGACATCCGAGCGAGAAAGAGGGAGACAATCGGACATTGAGGGACAGGGAGCCGAAGACGAAGGGCGATGGGCGTGATGGGGTCAGACAGAAAGAGAGAAGGACAGGAGGGGAGATAGGAGCGGAGACAGACATGGGGACAGATCGGAGCGTCGAAATGTCTGACAGTGAGAATGAAATCGGAGACGAGAAGCATCGTTAAGTTTTTTATCTTCCCCCCAAGAAATGAAGAACGGAAGAGTGATACAGAGAGTGAGTGAGATGGAGGGTTGGAGAAAATATTGAAATATCTTTTAATTGACAGATTTCCGTTTGTGCGATAACCTCTTGTGGAAATCTCGGGGAAGGGTTGACAGCGGCTCTCGATAGAGAATTTCATTGGAAAGCGGAGATTAGGAAATGTTGCCAAAATACGAGGAATTTAATACAAATTCTCTCCGTTCATATTTCAAGGGGATGAGGAGGGGGAGAAGTTGTGGATTGCGGCATAAATGTAATTTCTTAAATGGATTTCCCGCTGTGCTGTCGAAGGATATTGCAATGGTCTGGCAACCCTCAAACACCCAAGGGAAATTATTGGTACAGGTTTGTTGATTTGAATTTTAATTTAAATTTTATATTCCAAAATCTCTAGAAATATTTTTCTAAAAATATAGCGTAAATTAATAAAATACTTCTATTTTAATTTGAAGTTAAATTTATTAAAATATTACTCGAAATAATTTTGTAAAAATGTACTGTTTTTCTAAAAATATAGTGAAAAATTAATAAAATAATTTGTTCAGAAATTTAAGAAATTTTCAACTCCTGCATTCCTAATTTTTTTATTTAATTTTTGGCATTTGTTTGCCTGTCATAATGGAGCCTCAAATACGCGTGAATATCCTTTTTATATCCTTTTTCATTGCATCAAGTCGGGACTGGTTGCCAAAAATGCTGAGGAGAGCAAATGAAGAGCGACGAGCGGGGGAGGGAGGAAATAATTTTGGCGCATAATCGGGAATATTTTTGCAGCAAGATGCCAATTGCCGCAGCAACAAAAAGATTCCAAACAAAATAAATGCAAGAAAAAGCTAAAAAAGGCAAATGCTACAATAACAAAGGCAACGAAAACAAATGCAATCAAAACAAATGCAACGAAAACAAATGCAATCAAAATAAATGCAACCAAATGAAGAGCAATAACAAACATTAATGGCTTAGAGTGGGCACCGACGTCCTGATGGCCACCAAAAAATTACTGCGACATTTTAATTTCCCACGAGCTGGAGGAGGTTTTGGAAGCTCGGCAGCCAAGGCGACGTCGTCCACGGGATCCGATTACTGATCCGACGTAGTTCCTTAGATGAGCTGATAACATCTGCAATAACAAGAACTAAAAATAATAACAACAATTATCGTTGGTTGAAAATGGAAAATTAACAAAAATTGCAAAAGGAAACCATGTAATTACGACGATAGAAACAACAATGAGACCATGTAACAAAGGATGCTGAGGGGATAACAATTTCAAAAACAACAATAATAGTAATAACAACAACTACTACACTAAACACACCCCCAAAATCAAGGCCAATCGAGACTTTGAAAGAGAACGAAAGGAAACTTCTCAAGGACCTTCGGCTCATTGTTATTTCAGTTGTTGTTGTTATTGTCGCGATCGCAGGCGATGATTTCATGCGACAACAAATCCACTTCTCTCCCTCTCTCTTCCTCGAATGACGCTCAGTGGAAAATTCAAAAATATAGTTTTGTTTTTTCTTCTCCTCTCCTTTGGTTTCAAATTCAAGCGACTCCTCGTCACGTGCAATAACAATTACAAGTGTTGTTGTAATCGAGGATGTTGCGTCGCGTTCGCGTTGCGTGCGTCACGTGACAATTTGCGAAGGAAATACGAGGAGAGCGAACGCCTCCTCCTCCCCCACAGGGGTCGCGAGCCACGCACTTGCTTTCAATTCTTCGATCATTTTTCACAATCACCGGTCTGGCGAGGGGCGAGGAAGGAACGAAGGTCGCCGGAAGGACGAAGGGGGTGGTGGAAAAAAGGACGAAAATTAATCTCCTGATTTTATCACTTTGGTAAATAGTGCACCCTGGAACTACCAGAGGGAGAGAAGCTCAGGATTCACGCGCTGAGTTCATGTTTCAAACGTAATGTTGAGCACGGGGAGAGTCGGTTTGAGAGGAGGATGTGGGATTGAGTGAGGGTGTGGTTTAAGCCCTCGATCCAACGATCGATCGAGGGGAAGCTAATGATTGCCTCTGGTCCACTCGCATGTTGCTGGTTGCACGCAGCACCAACATCCGAGCGCCGGCGTGTCGTGTGACAAGAAGATTAGTTCATCACTTCGATGGCTTCGATTGATGATGCCACAAGGATGGCGAACTCCGAAATGAGAGCTGGATGGAGATGAACGAGGGTGGACTGGAGAAGTGTGGTGTGTCTGCCATGATGATGATTGGCAACATCGGTGAGGCTTCGACGTTTTGAGTAATGACCAAAGGAAGCTGAAAAGGAGTTGGTGGAGAGAGTTCTCAAAGGACCTTGGGAAAGTGGAAACAGGGACGGAGTCTTAAGTCTTCATATAGGAAAATGTTATACAAAAATCATGTAGGAAAAGATTATAGAGGAAATATTTGGAGGTTTCTGAACTAGGTTTTTATACCTTTGAATTGGTTTCATAGATCAAGAAGACCTTCTGAGAACTTGAAGTAACTTCAAAGTTCAAGTATATTCAAAGGTTTGGAAAGTATATCATGAACAAAGTCATCAGTCTCGTGTAGAAAAGATTATAGAAATCCTGGAATCCTAAAAAAAGTTGTTGATCCTTTACAAGAGATTTAAGTATATGGAAAATATTTTCCGAATTCAAAAATTCAATTAAATTTCATGAATCCTTACTGCAAATTGCATTCCAAAACATTATCAAAATTGTTTCAAATTACTATCACAGATTTCGGCCTGAAAATGTTGTGAAAATTATTTCCCACATATGGACCATATTCCCGCGACCATCGGATCCGCAATAAAATCACCGCAAAAACCCTGGCGAAACGCACTCGAACCGAATTGCGCGGAACCGTTGCGGACCATTGAAGGTGGGACACACGAGGACGAGGGAGGACGAATGGAGAGACAGCACGGCGGCTGGATGGACAGACAGATCGACAGACCCACGGACAGATGGAGAGACCCACGGACGGAAGGACGAGAGACCGATGCAACCTGGTGGTCGTCCCGAACCCGGTCCAATTGATACGCACTCGAAACACACATTAAAAAACTCCTCGAAACGGAACTTTGGAATTTTTAACCCCTATGGATAACAATGGCGCACGAATTACCCGGATATCCGTGTGCGTAGCTACTTGATAACCGTTGTAGTTTATGATTACGCCGACAACGACGACGACGGCGCCGACGACCGTTCGGACGGCTGCGCTTTGATTTTTCGAGCACTTCGCGCCGGACATGCATTTGCACCGGTCGCTGGGAGGATGGAATGAGCAGAGGAGGGGAGGATGGAGTGAAGAGAGGAGGGGACGAAGGTCCAAGGAGAGGTCGGCTGAAGGACGGTGTTGCGGCGGTCTGTGGTCCACGGGGGTGGAGGCTGCAGCCATGCAAGCGAAACAAATGAAATCGCCCAACAATGGCAATGGAAATGGGATTTGTATAAGTGAGAGCATGATAGAAGTATGAGACCGAGAGAAGTTAGAGCAATAGCACAAGAGTGAGTGAGGGAGAGAGAGAGAGCGAGTGAGATGTAGTATGAGTGTGTGCATTTAAATGCATTTGTATTGAATTAGTTCGACTGTGATTGCTGCCTTCCAGCAGAGCATTCATCGAGGGTGGATTCGGAACCCGACATCGTCTCTCATGATTTATTCGCGTAATATTTTAAAATTGACTTTTATGTTGATTGCGTGAATTGAGTTGTTGAGTTTTCGAGTTGGTGAGCTGCAAAATCGCACGGTCCATTCACAATGGTCACGGCTGGTCAGGGCTGCCTGCTGTTGACGACGGGGGAGGAGGAAGTGGTTGCACATGTCGAGCCAACATCTTTCATTGTCCTTAGATGAGTTTCGTGGAGAGGGTCGAAAGTGATCCGAGTGGAATTCTGAGAAGGGAGGAGATTTGGAGGGTATTTGAAGGAGTTTCTGATTGAATTATGAAGGAGTTGAAATGATGTAGAGTCTATTCAATTAGATTGAGGGTGTTGACTAAAAAAAGTCAACGCATCATTAACTTATGATTTCCAAATTTCAAAATTTTGTTTTCAAAAAAAATTTTTAGAACAATAATGGTTCACTTTTTGTTTAATTTTTTTACCATAATTTAGTTTTTAATCATAATGAGGATTTTTTTTTTTCATAATACGGTTTTTCTTTATTAATTTGTTAATGTACAATGCAACTAATAATTAAATTAAAACTAACTAAAATTATAAATAGATTTAAAATTATTTTTCATCAAATCAATTCAATTGAAAAATCGGAAAAAATATTTTTTTAAAATATTAAAAAAAATGAAAAAAATCGAATAAGTGCAAGAGTTATTATGATATAAGTTTTGATTTTCCAACTTGAAATATTTTTCTAAAATATACAATTTATTTTTCAATTAAAAATTGCAACAACATTTTACAAAATCCATGCTTCTTGGGAAACAAAAATAAAAACAATGAAAATAATAACCATCGTAAAAACACCATAGACTTCCAATCAAAAACCAAATGACACTTTGTAGTCGAAATTCACCGAAATTTCGCCTTCGCATCCTTAGATCATATTTCACGCACACACAAAAACTCACAGGCGACTTTCCCGGAAAACCAAACCTCGTTTTACGGGCCATGAATCCATCGAGAGGTGGAGCGTGGCCAGGGGAGGGAGGAGGTTTCGGACAAACCACATGCTGTGTTAATTTCATTACCGCTTCGTGCTAAATGACCTCGGCAAGACCTTCGTTACGCCGAAATGCAACCTCAGCCCCACCTCCATCGGTTTCTCTTCCTTTTTCTCCTCCTTCTTCTTTTCCTCCCTCTCCATCACTCGATTTTAGAGGCTCCACAGCGATGGTGTCGCATGGTAGAACGAGTCATCATCATCGTTCGTGTGTGTAGAGAATCGTTGTGACGAAGAATAAAAAGAGTAGTTATGACGAAGGCGAATAACATTCGATGTTATGACGAAGAAGTTAAAGAATCGTAGTTATGACGTCGAAGAGGCCGAAGAACGAGAGTCGAAATTATGACGAAGATGAGGAAGAGTCGACATTATGACAAAAGTGTGGAAGGAGTAGCGGTGAACCCTTCTCGTACATTGTTTCGTACGAAGCCTTCAATAAAAATGTTCGCCAAAGGAATGGGACACGTCAACCTCAACCTAAACGCATCAGAAATACCCCCACCTCCACCAACCACGCCCCACCTCCTGCAACATCACCAGCTCCACCGAAGATTCAAACATCATAAGAGTTCCGTTTAGGTTTTTATGTTCCAACGATCATTAAAACACATTTTATAACCTCGCATTTATTTGTGGGCCGGGCGGATGGATAAATGGAGGGACAGAGGGAAAGAGGTGAGGGCAGACGGTCAGAGAGTTTCGGGGGCCACACAGACAGACAGAGGGAGGTTCAGGTGGGTTCGTCTAAACTCAGGTCTCGAAATGTTTTAATGTCGTTCGGTGCCAAACAAACATATGTTTGAATTAATTTCAACAGACCCCGAGACCATGGAGCAGACTGAAGAAGAGTCAACCAGACCATGGAGCAGACTGAAGAAGAGAGACAGCCCATTGGTCAGCTGGATGGATAGACGGGTGGACGGATAGAAGGATGGATAGACAGACAGTTGTGCGGGGATTCACAACAACTTGTCTCGTTCGCTCGTCGAGGTTCAGCGACTTCATCGTCGTCCAGAGGTTCGAGGAGATGGTCAGTTACTTGTTGTTATTTTTGTTGTTAAGAAAGATTTATTTTTGTTGTTAGGAATCCCTCTTGTTGTTGTTGGGAATCTTTATTATTGTTGTTAGAATTTCATGTTATTGTTTGTTTTTGCTTTGGGGACTTGTTGCCAGTTGCTTTATGGCTGTTGCTGCTGCCGACGACGACATCGTAAACTTGTGAAACACGACACGAAAGTAACAACAAGCGACAAGAAGGAGATGGGTGAGTTAAAAGTGAAAGAGGGGAGTTAAAAGTGAAAGAAATGGGTAAAGAGAAAGAGAGGGTGGAGGAGGAGCCCAATGTTGGAGACATTGGAGGTGGCAGGTATTTGTTAACAACCGCTTTAATGGTCAATTTAAATAACCGTTAGTCAAACCTCTGTCTCACTCAGCGTCTGAGGAGGATGCACTTCACACAATGATTTATTCTCGACGAGAACAACCCACCAACGTCAGACGTGAGGCCACTTTGTCGTCACCGTCATAAGCACAATAATAACCGTCATAATCATCATCATCTCGACTCTAGTCGATGTCCTTGTAGTTTTTTGTCGCTGTTGTCATCGTTGCTGTTGTCATATTTGTCTTTGTTGTTATGATTGTTGTTGTGGTTAATGTAATCATTGTTATTGTTGTTCTTGTTGTCATTACCGCTGTTGTCATCGTTATTACCATTACAATTCCATAGAATTGCATCATTTTTCCATGTTTTGCGCAAGGATTCCATCGTGGGATCCCGTCGAGCAGGAGCGGTTGGAGGCGCCTCTGAGTTGTGCTAATATTTGCTCCATTTGTCGCCCACACGAAATTGCAATTAACATATTTTTCGCCCTCTTCTGCCTACTCTCTATTTCGCTCTATGATCCTCTATCTGTCTTCTCTCTCTGTCCTTTGTCGGCTTCTTGTCTTGTCTTGAGAACTCTTCAGAAACAGCTTTTCCTTGGTTTTCATCGCCCTCCATCCTTCTATCATCGTCCCTACGAATTTGTACTCCTTTCCCTTCTCGATCTCCTTCTCTCCCTACTTCTCTCTTTATCTCTATCTCTCCTCCTCTCTCTCTCTCTCCCCATCTCTCTCTGCTCCCATTGTGTTGTCCTTGGTGCGCGACATGACGCCTCTTCGACCGCGTCGGAATTCCTTCATCTTCGCGCGATGTTTGTCTTTGGCAAGGAATGCAAACCCACACACATATAGACATACTGAAGCCCACTCTCTCATATATGAAACTCACAACAAATATATTCTCATGGAGACAAACACACACACTTGGAGGCAAACAAACATCCTTGCACAATGGCTTCAAATTATTTAATATTCAAATCATAATTTTCCTCTCTCTTTGCTCTCTCTCAACATGGGTCGCTGCAATCGAGTCCTTTTACCATATCCAACGACATTATTGTTGTTCTTGTTGTACACAAATATGATGTTGTTGTTCAAATAAATGTTGTTGTTTCTCCAAGAGATGCTGTTGTCCCCGCTGTAATAGATGTTGTCTTTGTTATTTGTTGCTCATCATGTCCCATTGTTTGTGGATCGAGACCAATTTTAATATCCTATTTGACCATGTCTCTTCATCCCCCTTCTTCTTCCCCTACTCCATGGTGAAACAAGTATTTTATTTTATTGGAATCTCATACATAAAAATATTCAAAAATAAAAATAAAACATACACAGAATACGGAAAACATGTCCGAGATGGCGTCAGAAATATTGACAAGGATATTCATATTTTCCTACGGACAGACGATGGGGTCAAAAATATTTCTGATGTTTTTTTCAATGGATTTACATTTGCTTTGTTCAACATGAACTCTGGAATATTATGAATAAATACACAGATGTCTCGGGGAAAGAGAATCACAAATTTGAAAAGAAGTATGGAGAGAAGTCAGAAGATCAGCATGCAAAGGGTCAACGGAATGGACATTGTGTAAATTCTGTATTCAGGAGAAAAAATGGAGGGAATTGTAAATTGTATAAAATAAATGAAATATTTTGAAATATATGAAATATTATGTACCATAGGACAAAAGAGTTATAAAAAATATATTGAAATACTACTCTACTTAATAACTACCTTACTAATCACTGCTTCTTGTACTCCAAAAAGACTAAACTAAAACCAGAACCTACCTCTTATTAACTTCGATGATTCATTACCTCAACCACTCCACACCTCATCGATCTTCGGCTCGTCTCGAGATCCCAACGCCACCTACAGACGTCTGGGACGAGTGGAGCTCTTGATGTGTTCAGAGTCTTTCAACTGCACGAAGGTGAAAATTCATCTCAAATGGACCCTCAAGAGCCACTTACAGCCCACAGATCCCCAAGCGCATCGACAGATCGTCCCCTTTTCATCAACATACTCTTTCATCTCCATAATATGGTACTCTGGATCTTCGAAACGACTTCTTCTCATCTTCCAAACGTCTCCTTCTCATCATCCTATCGTCCTCAACTCATCATCATATCGTCTCCATCTCATCATCATATCGTCCTCCACTCATCATCATATCGTGTCGCCCTCATCCTGATTTCGTTCCCCTCTCATCATCGCCAACGTCAACGTCACCACCATGATCGCCATCTTCACAACCTCTTCAATGTATTCGCATCGAAAAATATTCAAAATCGTTCTATCTCGCTCGCGCACATACTCCTCTCTCTCTCTCATTCGGTCCAAGTGCAGGACATGAGATGAAAGTGAAGCGAAAGATGTTTATGGAATATTATTTCCACACAAAATATATGCATGCACTTAGGATGCAAAATTTTGTGGAAATGTATTTTAATGCAGTAACAACAAGAATAATAAGAGGAACACCAACAAACTGTTTAAGACCAACAACAATCAAGCGATCTTCAGAGTAGGAAGAACCAACAATGGTAGAGAGAATATTTAAGTAGGCCCTTCAGTGGATGCCCTCGTGTGTCGCCTGTCAAAGTCAACCGAGCAGCAAAACTCCGATTCATGCGATGAGAAAAATCACAACCAAATGACATCATCAACATCAACGCCAGCAACAGCAGCAGCAACAACATCATCGAGTTGTCGGCGAAGATCTCGACGACAACGTCTTCGTTCGTCATCATCTTCGTCAACTCCTTCCTCAACATCTTCGTAGTCATTGCCATCATCTTCGTAGTCATCGTCGTCTTGTTCGTAGTCATCGTCTTCATTGCTGTCGTCTTTGAATCTGTCTCTGTTTTCATCCTCCTGACCAATGCCTTCGCCGTCATCATATGCTTCATTGTGGACGCCGACAGCAACAGCAGCATCGGCAGCAACATGTTCATCGGCAACATCTTCGTCACATGCAGCCAATTGTCGGCTGCAGTCATGCATCGAGAGCCGACAAAACGTCGAGGCGTGCGAATCCAGAGCCCGACCGAGACCCTCCAGCAATCAAAGGGTAAGAAAGAGGTGGATGGACGAAGAGGTGAGAAGAAGGAAGAGAGTAGAAGAAGGTGGAGGAAACGATGTTTGAGTTGAGTTGAAAAAGAAGCCGAGGAGCTCATGTTTAAATAATACGGCCAATCAACGTCCTCCTCATCGTCATCATCGACGTCGTCGTCTCAGTTCTTGTTGTTGTCGACAACGATGATGTCGATGACGATGACGACGTCGTCCACTTGCAACTCGAGTACCGTCGTCCGACTTGAAACAACAACAAGAACAACAAAAAGACGGCACGGACTCGTCGCCTTCCGCTGGGAATTGCAAAATTTATTAAAATGAGGCAAACGCTTCCTTCACGTCGTCATCATCGTCGTCATCCTCATCTGAACCGTCTGTTGTTGGTTTGACGATGTTGTTGTTGTTGTGGTTTTTAGCCTCGTTATTTTTGTTGTAGTTTTTAGTCTTGTTGTTGTTGCTGTCGAGTGCATCTCAAGAGCCGCTCTTTGACTGCCGAAGATGTGGAACATGCGACGCGACGCACACAACATGGTCACGGACAGGAGAAAGAGAAAGAAAGACAGCCATAAAGAGAGAAGGAGAGGGGGATAGAGTGAGGGCGTCATCGAAAGAGAGCGAGAGGGAAAGAGGGCTGAAGAACCAAAGGAGTGGAGGCCATTTGGAACGTGAATGGGTACACTTTCAATTTTCAAAGATTCCTTCCTCCTTTTTTTCATTTCACCTCTTTTCTTCCTCCTTTTTTCATTTCACCTCCTTTCTTCCTGCTTTTTTTCCTACCGCTGTCTTTCTCTTCCTTTCTTTCTCTCCCTCTTCCTCCCTATTCGTCGCTCTTTTTCTTTCATTTTTTCACGACTCGCCGAATGAATGGGTTTTAAAAATGTTTTTTTTTCTTTTCTTTTGCTCTCCTTCTTTTTGTTTTCTTTTCCACAAGGCGACCATATTTTGTGGACCAAGGACTCTCTGTATTGTTGTTGTTCTTATTGTTGTTATTGCTCTGCTCAGGTTTCATAATTGAGATTTTCCAGATTTCGCTGCCGATGGATAAATGGATGGATGGATGGATGGATGGTTTGGTGGAGGATGGTTGCATGGTTGGAGGGACATGTGCAGCCACGACTCCGGCTCGATTCAGGCTCGAGGCTCAAGGTTCGTGCGGAAAGTCACAACATGCTTCGTTGCTTCCGTGGTGGTGGCGTCTGTGACGGGGGTAGGGTCAGGATTATGGAGAGAGGCAGAGGCAGGAGGAGAGTCCGTGGTAGGAGGAGAGTCAGTAGAGAGAGGAGAGAGAGAGGGTGTGACGCAACCGCTCAACCCTTACCGAAGGTTGGACGGCTAATTTCGAGGGCGACGATTTGGAAAAGCAAGGCGAAGAAAGACGTGAAGAAAAGGAAGAGAAGAAGTTCTATTCTAATAGTTTACATAGCGCACAAAAAAGTTCTTTGATCTATGTAATGAATTTCTTTTCGCTTTTGTTTTAGAAACATTTGAAGTCGAACAATTGGACTAAAAGTAATCGGTTCTTATGGAAGGAAAAGTAATCAAAAAATCATTCAAATCTATATATGTAATTAAAAATACGTATAATTTGAATTCATAGTTTCGGGAATTAGTACAAAAATATATTACCTAGCTATAATAAAAATAAAATTCTACCTATTGTATATATATTGTATATAAAAATACATTTCTGAGATAGTTTAAAAAATATGCTCAATATTTTAAATTTAATATTAAACTACGACCAAAAATAAAATGAAAACTGGTGTATAATAAATAATAAAGACAATATTCTGTATTGTTTTAGCTTCTCGTTAGTTGTCCCTCTTAATACCACAGGAACTACACAAAAAACTCCTTCAATTGTTCCTTTGAAATAGGAAACTTAAAATCGTCTTATTCGGAACCGAATACTATTTTTCCCAATTTGTTCAAAGAGTTTCAACATTCTCCCGGTATCACTGTCGTCTCTAACACTATCGACTTTATAATCACCTCCTTCTTTATCATGATCTACATCATCCTCAACATCAACTCCATCCCTATCAACATCCCCATCATAATCGCCATCATCATCATCTCCACTATCCCCATCATCATCATCTCCATCATCCCTATCATAATCACTATCCCCATCATCGCCATCTCCAGTAACATCATCAGTGATTAACGATATTCAATTTTCCCATTTCTTTTCATATTTTTCACTCTATTCTCCTCGGTCTGCACTCGATCTCCGGGCTACCTTTACCACTCAGTGCCTCGACGAGCCCTCTTCCCCAATCCCTCAGCTGATGGCAATTTTTTCTGCCCATATGGTGCGGACGATGCTTTGAGTTTGTCCCGGGTCGATTCTTCGTCTGGCCTGGGTCGAGAGGGGACACGCGGTAATGAAATCAAAACCCTTCCGTATAGAAAAAATGTCCTTCGTACGTGGGACTCTTTTTTATTACTCGATGGGTATGGTATTGAGGTTGTTGTTGTTGCTGGCAGGACCTCATCTGGCGGCTGGCTCTCATCTTGCGATCGGCCTCCCGTATGGCCTTCTGTTTGATGATGAACGAGTGTTTGTTTTAAATTGCTCGCCTGTAGCTCCCTCCGGGTTCGATGATGGACCGTTTGAAACTGATGATGTGACCTCAGCTCACCCTTTCTCCTTAACTCTCTTTCCCTCCCTCTCTCTCTCTCTATCAGCCTTTCCCTCCCTCGCTACCGACTGTCGTCATTTGCGACGTGTCGCGTCATCATAATTTTTTCTGCGATTCTATCGTTATCGCTATCGGTGATGTTGTTGGAGTTCTAATTGTTTGTTGTTGTTTCCCTTTGGTTGTTTTATATTTTCATCGCAGTTGCTGCAGTAATAACGGAAATTGCCCATTTGTTGTTGATTTTGTTCTTTTGCTGCAACACTTGAGACACAATGCTATTGATTCTATGTTGCAAATCAAGGGTTAAGGCCGTCCGAGGCCCAGGGCATCATCTACCAGGGTCTCGGCCAAAGAGTTCCCAGAACTGTGGGAGAAGGATTTGAATTTCAAGCGGAATGCAAGTGGATCCCTTGGAGCAAATAAGGACGGGTCAAGGGTCATTAAAGAAGAAGCATATGATAAATAATCCCTAATGAAAAATATATTTTTTACTCAATAAATTCAGGTATGTCGGATTATACTATTTTCTTTATTTTTGATAATTATTCAATCTCGATAATTATTTATTTTTATATTTATTTATTTCTATAATTATTTATTTTTATAATTATAATTATTATATTTATTTTTAAATTATTTATTTTTGTAATTATTCATTTTCGTAAATATATATATTTAATGATATATATTTTTAATGAAATACTTTCTATCCTAAAAATTTTTCCACAACGTTATTTCCAAACCGTTGCACAAAAATAACGTTTTCAATATATTTTCTTTCGCAACTTTAGAATTTTTCCTCCTTCCTCCCACCAACAATCGATCCTCTACCGTCCACTTTGTCCAACAGCACGATCCTTTCTAAATCCAGGGATCCCGATCGATCACGGAGTGTCGTAAAAACCAGAGTTCGTAAAATATCGCTCGAAATACCAATCAGTTGTACTTCATCCCTCAAATAAGGCTCAGCTCACGAGCCGTAATTTTACCACTCATGAGCGAGTGGTATTTTACCACTCACGAGTGGTATCAATCCAATCGCTCAGAGTGGTAAACATACGACTCACGAGTGGTATTCTTGCTCACGAGCGGAAAGATTACCACTCGTGAGTGGTATATGCGTCAACAAGAATACCACTCGCGAGTGGTAAATGAGTCATCAAGAATACCACTCGGGAGTGGTATTTCCTGGTCGGGAGTCGTATTTTCAGCCGAACACCCGACCGAATGTGACTTCGTGCATATATTTGTTTTCTACCTAACTTCGTCTCTTGGGTGACCACAACAACAACAGTATCTACAATAACAAATGAAATGTGATGTTTGTCGTTCTTTTTATACATTTTTTTAATTAGACGAAACTGAAAAAGTGACGAAAATTTGACTGTTGAGGTTTACCCAAAACATACATGAATCAAAAAAAAAATTTATGTTCTATTCTATTCCTACAATGAAAAGTAATAGTATTTGAAAAAAATGTTCCGTTGGAATTAAGTAATATTTGATAGTTCTGCACCCTTGTTCATGACCTGAAGTGTTTTTTACCCTTTTATAATAAAAACAGGTACCTATTTGATATCTATATCTATTTCATTGCAATTTTTACAAAAACAAAACACAAAATGACATTCCATTTTCGTTTTCTACCTGCCATCGACAACCATAACAAAAACAACAATCTCGGAATCTCCGTACATGCATAGTCGCAAACAACAATAACAAGAATACCTCTCCCGAGTGGTATTCTTGATGACGCATTTACCACTCGCGAGTGGTATTCTTGTTGACGCATATACCACTCACGAGTGGTAATCTTTCCGCTCGTGAGCAAGAATACCACTCGTGAGTCGTATGTTTACCACTCCTGAGCGAGTCGACTGATACCACTCGTGAGTGGTAAAATACCACTCGCTCATGAGTGGTAAAATTACGGCTCGTGAGCCGTACTTTCAGAGAGCGATTGGAAAAAAAAAACGTTTTACGAACCCTGGTAAAAACCTTAAAATCACTCAAGCGGAGAGTAAGAGCGAGAGGGGTGCACCGCTATAATATCCCTTTCTCTCTCTCTCACCGTGATGCCGTTTGTGACATTGATTTATAAGTAATTAACTCAACAATGCGCAATTATTGCACATGTAAACAAGCAACATTCGGGGCTATTGTCATTGCCTGCTGCTCAGATGAAGCCGCCGTTTAAAAACCGACACGAACACGGGCACACATACACAGAGACACACAGACATATACACAGATGCACACATTGATAGCGATTGAAGGACACGGGACTCGAGAGGACTCAAAACCAAAGCCAATCGCCGGGCCAGCAGCTGTGTCCCAGAAGGCCGTCCAGCCGTCGAGGGAACGAAGGAGGGCCGAAGAGGGAGAGAAAGAGAGGGAGAGACATGGAGGGAGCGAGAGGTTGACATCCTTCGTCGTCCTGAATGCAGCAACACCCTTTCCTGCCGACAAGGACTCGCTCCTCGTCCTCATTGTTCGCATTCATCTCGAAATAATTACTTTTTGAACAGCATTTTTTTCTCTCCTCTCACTGAAGTATGAAATGTTCACTTATGTGTGTGTGTGCGTAATCAGTGAAAATGAAAAATTGCCCCGAGGAGTGAGGGAGGGGGTTGTGCAAGGTTACGCCCGCTCGCATATGTCGCCAGCAGTTTTCGAAAGCGAATTCATTTTAATTTCGAATTTTGAACAAACATCAGGTTAAATCTTCTATGCAAATCGCCAACAAAATCCCAGAGGGTGGTGGATCGGTTGTTTCTGTTGTTGTTGTTGGTCGATGTCATCATTTTGCTTGCGGTGACCCTCGGAACCCCTTCGCCATCTCCCTCCCACACTCATACACTCGCACCCCTCGTGTGTTAGACGTATCTATTGCCGCGACGGAGTTTCGTCATCAGCGAAAAGTAAATATTTGCATAATGGCCGCAATGTGCAACGACGCCATATTCATTGTTGTTGTTATTGTTGTATTTTTTGTATTTGTTGTTGTATTTATTGTTGTATTTTTTGTTGTTTTTGTAGTTATTGTGGGTGATGCATTTCAGCCCTCCGGCTGTTGTCCTTGCGTCAAAGCAAACATTGCCCAGCCAAAGGACGCTAACCAAAGCAACTGCCGGACGACTAATGAGGAAGTGAGAGGGCGATATAAAGAGAAAGAGATAAAGATAGAGAGAAAATGTGAAAGAAAGAGACCATGAGATCGATAGTAACCAAGTGCGAGGGAGAGAAACAATAACAAAAATTCAGTGGAAATTAATTTCAAAACAGTTGTGGCTTCTTCGGAAATTTCCTGAAACACGAATGAGTTCGAGGGGAACTGGAGAAGGATTCGTGGGTGGGGCGGGATTTTAAAATATTTGTAATTTCAAATTGCTTTTCGTCACTTGTCGGCAATTTTGTAACATTCGGTCGTGGTCGGTTGAGCGGGGTAATTTTTTTTTACTCTTGTTGATTTTCGCAACGAATTGAATTGAGGGTGGAAACTCGGAAACTTAATGAACTTATGGTTAGTTTTGCATGAGCCGAGGGTGTTTGGGTGTTAGTCCCAGAGGGTGTGAAGCTAAATAACTAATCGGAATCGGGTAGAAGGTGAATTTGGCGGAGTTTCAACGGGGAGCGATGCATCTGTGAGCCTTTGACTCATCGGCTTATTATGAATTTCGGGTATAAATGGGTCGCTAGGTGGTCGAAAATTGGTTAAAATTATATTTCAGGATTTATGCAAAATTAATTTCATTTTTAAAATATCAAGATATGTAGATAAATACTATCAACAGATTATAAAAACTGAAAAATGTAAATAAATGTTTTAATACATTTTATTTAAAATTTTAAAATATTAAAATTAATTTCATTTGATATATTTTTTACATTTGCAATTTTACCAATTCTCCCCAATGCATTGGATTTAGTAAAATGCAAATATTTCAAATAAAGAGTGTGTAATGAATTAATTTTTATAAAAGTCAAGTAACTATTTGAATCATTGAATTTAAAAAAAAAATTTAGTTTGCGTTTTAGTTTTGAGAAAATTCAAAATTTTTATAGTTTTGAAAAAGAATAACGGTAATCGGAATATTCTACAACGATCTACATAAATATATTAACCCTAGGATGGGCAACACACTCGGAGGCGCTAACATAACCTACTGGGCCTGAAGAGGCCCATGCGAATAAATCGAGAGTTTGTACCTTTTATTGCATGCTATTTCGTAGATATGTGTGCTATTAATATCCTACGATATCTTATATATGATCTCTTATATATTGTATATATTTTTGGCATATATTTGTGCATAGTTAGTCCTTCCGAAAAGTATAATATGAAAGGATGATAGTAAAAAAATAATTTTTTTTAATTTTATTTATTAATCTAAATATGCATTAGTATGTATAAGAAAATGAATAAAACTAAAAAATTCGGACTACACTATAAATTCGGAGAACAGTCATTTCATATAGCATGTGTTCTAAGTGTGCTATGTAAAGACACCTGATCCTGCAGTTAATGTAATCAGACACAGCAGCGTAAAAAACGAACAAAGAAACTCAAAGATGTTAACGACGATTTCATGAAACCGAATTAAGCGATTTCGTCACAGTTATCTCAAGATTTTTTAAATCAACCTCCAACCGTTTGGGATGAGCTCGACGACTACAAAGAAGCTGTAAAAATAGTCCAGAAGTTGAAAGTGGTGAACGATACGACAGAAAGAGGAGTGAAGATGGTCCAAGACTAAAACGAGAGTCTCTACCGGAATGAAGAGGAGTTTCAAGATTTATTATTAGTCATCGGCAATTACAAGAAACAATTTTCAACAAGCGAGAAGAACCAAATGGTCTAACTTTTATATAACTTTTTGTTATATCTTTCATAGCATCAATAGCAGTATTTAATACATGAAATCCCATTTTGATGAGTTTTTTGTATGGGGACACCCAGAAGGGGGCCAGATAGAGGGTAGGTATATATGGGTGAAATGTCGGGAGTGAATTATGTACTTCATAAAATAATCTCAATTAATGTCTATCAACGATCCCATTAAAACCCAGAATTCTACCAAGATCCCAATTATGTTCAAATATCCGTCACGAGGATATCATGATCGGAAAAATAACATAAAATAAAATTATATTGCAGGTGATGATGATATTAATGCGATCACAAAAGGACACGAAGCCGACGATAAGATTAAAGGACGACGAGTCCTTGATGCTTTCCTCAAGGAAGGCCATAAAATCGGACGAAAAGGACAACGAGGTGTTGGACATTGAAACACGACAGTTGGACGACACGAACGGACGATTAATTCGACAATTTATTTCAGACAAATACCAGATAAAGAAGAGAAATATGAAGAAACAAAGATACACAAATATGGAGATATGTAGGTAGTGAAAGAAGGATAGAAAGGAGGAGATATAGAAGAAGGTCTGAAGGGATGGCGGAGGATCGCGAGGATCACACGAAACTAGTTTTATGACTTTTGCGACGCCTGCCACGATTTTAGGACAGAGGCGAAGAGAAAAGGAAAGGTGGTGAGGAAAAAAGGTGGTGAACAAAAAATAAAGGAAGAAAACTGAAAGGTGATGGTGATCGGATGATGGTTGTAGAAAGAGGTTCCAGAAACTATGAACCTTTTTAAAAAAATAAATACTATGAACCTTTAAAAAACGGATGTTTATTTCCATTTTCAAAACAAACAAATAAACGCATTTTAATGTCAAACAAATTTGAATAAATCTTCCCGGCGTCATATGAGGGTACAAAGGGACCGAGGTGCGAGTGAGGTCGTGTACCACGTGATACGATTCCCGATGCTATTTATTCACTGATATTTATTTACACTAGGTTTTGATTTTATTGCGTTTCTGTTTGACGCGAGACTCATTTGCGTATTTCCCGAAGGTCCTTTTCGGGGGTTTCTTCATTAGAGGAAACGTGGTTGTTGTTGGCGATTGGGATGGCGGATGGATGGTGTTGTAATAGGTATGTTTGTTGTTGTTGTGGTTTTTATTATTGCTCTCGTTATTTTTGATGCTGTTCTTTCCTCATGCTCCACTATCATCGACTGCAGCGATCCGATCCCATTCGATCCCACCCCATCAGATGCGATCCTCCATCCTTCCTTCCGACTGAAACGCAAATCCTGCTCTCTCTCTGCCCCTCTGACAACATAAATACGAACATGATTTAAGAGCCTCCGCCCCAGGCCTCGTGATCAGGACCCAGAGCAGGACCAAATCCAACCCAAGGAACCCGTCGAAGCTGAATCCGAATCAGGACCAGAAACCAGTCTCAGTGCAATCGCTCACAGGATCAGCAGGATATTTACAGCCTGGATTACATGGTGCTGCCTCGCGACACTCGGCTCAGGCCACACCCCGTAGCCCGAGGGTGGAGAGAGGACGAAAATTATGATTAGCCTTTGAGGCTGCCTCCGGAAACGGGACGAATTTATTGTTGTTGTATGATTTTGTTTTTTTCTTTTTCAGGACATGCGTGAAGGATTCTGCTCGATTCAATGCGTCGGCAATAAATTATAGGGTTTTTTAAGTTCATTGTTTTTCTCTTGACGTTGTTGTTGCATTCGCTTAAGGGCTGTAACAATGGAAAGGGAACGATTGCAAAATTACCCGAGATTACAAAGGAAACTGTGTCAATTGTGTGTTTAGTGAGAGGGAGACGGGAAGAGGGCAACAAGATACCACGGAGTGAAAGAGAGAGAAGTATTGAGGAGATCCTGTCCCTAAAATGAACTACGTCACAAAGTAATGAACTGCGACGACTACGAACAAATCACTACAACGAGGGATCCTTTTTTCTCTCTCGTTACCTTTTGTTGTAGCAACGCGCGTTTGTCAAGGTGTAGGTTTTGCTATTGTTGCAATTTTTACAAAAATGTGCCAATGCTTTGTTATTATTGCACAGGATCCTTTGATGTAACGTATCAAATGAAACAGCAGAGAATGCGAAAGTCGATTGGGATCGATGGTTAAATGTTGAATAGGGCATTCTATGATCGATGGACATGATATATACTGTAACGATCAGTACTTATATAGATGAGGGATCCTATATCAAGAGCTTTAAATAGTAGAAATCAGCTTCCATACAGAAATTTCATAATTTTATATTAAGTTTCTTAGAATTTTATAGAAGAAATTTTAGCTTTTTGTAGAAATTTTAATTTTATTTACGGACAGAAGAAGTTTTACTTCATTTTATTTTAATCATATTTTATTATAATTTTTATTTTATAAATATTTTTAGTATTGAATCTTGAATCTCCGTAGAAAAATCCAACTTTCTCCACAATGTTGACCTATATAAAAAAATATTTTTTTTTAATTTTATATCAAAAGATTTCTAATGTAGCCAAAGAGTTTCTTAAATGGAATTCCATTGTCTTAAATATATTTTCCAATCTTCATATGAAATGATTTTATCTTTCTACATATAAGAAATTTCACATCATTATAATTTTTTTTTATTTTCATACATTTTCAGTATTGCATCCTCTTATTACAAATTTCTGATTTTTTCTCTAAAATTTAAAATATTCAACATCAAAACTCGACCTTCTTTCGATAAACCAAGTGCACAAAAAATAATCTACGATTTGGAAATCAAAATATGGCAACAAGAAGAAGTACAACAAAATATGACTACGAGAATAATTTCTATCGAGTAGGAGTTGCCTTCATTTTAATCCCCCATTCTCTCCCTGGGTATTGTCCCTCAGACAATTCTGCCTGATGACCTTTTAAGTGTGGCCTCTGGACTCCTTAAAAGACCTCTTAAATGCTGACCAGAGGAAACGCAATCAAAGTAATGAATGAACGAATGGAATGAAACGGATCGGAGGGACGAGGATAACGACGACGACCCACTGCCTGATCCCTAATCTTAACAGCAAATCTTAGCACAAGACTTCGAGTCACATGATGAATGATGTTGCCTCCGAGTTGTCAGTGTTGCCTCTTGTTGGTGTTGGTGGTGTTTTGGTTATTGTTGTTGTTATTGTTGCTGATGATGCTTCTGATGCCGACGACGACGAAATCCCAAAACCCAAGTGGAACCCTCTTAAAACGCAAAATGACCTCAACGGAAGTGCAACGTAATGTTACAAATACACTAACACCAACATATACCATCACACAACGTCACTCACACACACACAGACAGACAGAGTCTCTTTTATACGCACACACAAACATAGAGACACGTGAATGGACTCATGGTTTACGTAGAGCATTTGACGTAATCCGCTGAGAAACATGTCGCAAAAATTGTCACACAGCGAGAGGAGCAAAGGAACAAAAACATCAACAACAAAAACAACAACTATCAACGAAAGCAACAACGCAAACAGATTATGGCACATAATGTCCAATACCAACAACTACTACAACAACATCAGCACGAGAACAACTATCATCATTATCCTGTTGCGGATTATGTTGGTGATTTTTCAAGAGTGTCGTCTGTGTCTTTTCTTCAAGTGTAACTCTTTGTTGTTGTTGTTGCTGCTGCTGTTGTACATGATTCTGTTCCTGCTGCTGCTGGTAGGCGGTGGTTTCATTTGTTATTGTTGTTGGTTGTTGTTGCTGGTGGTGGGCCGCCCTCGTGCTGCGTAGGTGACGGATTTCATGGGAAAACTCATTCTCATGAGGGCATTTGCGAAAATAATTACATTGCGAAGTAGAGAGGAGAGGTAGATAAACGGGAAGATTGAGAGAAACATTGGGAGAGAAAGAAAGAGAGAGGAAAGAAACGAACGAGAGATAGTGAGAAGAGAAGGAGGTGGAGTGGACCGAAAGATTGACCCAAATGACCAAAGTCGAACGGCTGTCGAAACTAATGACCATCGTCCTGGGAGGATTCGAGCGGATTTCGCTTCTCCGAAGGATTTGTGGGAAAGTGTCATCGTTATCGTGGCTGTAGATGTTGGTGAGAGGGAGAGGAAAAAAGAGTGAGAGCGATAAATTTAAATCCTTCACTGAGAGAATTTAATATTTAATTTTTACATAGAGAGCAAAGAGATAAAAAAAATCTTACAATTATATTGTCAGTTTTATTTACTCTTTTTACCTTATATAGTTTTTAAATTTGCATATTATATTCTTAAATAAAGTATTATATTCTTAATTAAATATTGTAAATAATTAAATATAAATATTGCTATCTGTGATATTTATAGTATAAAAAAATAAATTTAAATTGAAAAATGATTTGTCTCAAGAAATCTACAGCATTAAAAAAAGGAAAATATATACACAATATTTTTTCTTTTTTTCGGCACTAAAAATCTGAACTCTATCTGTGATTGATGCTCTCATCAAGGATCGTTTTCATCGCCTCCAATCACCTTCAATGAAACCCTATATTTCCATTCCATGGAGAGATGTGGAAGATGGACATTTTCATTGATGCTTCTGCATATCCTTCTTCGAAACTCCTCCAAAGAGCATTAGGAAAACATGGATTTGATTTTATCGCACTTTAAAACACGTAATTATCACACGCGGCTCGACAGCTGTTGCCGGAGGATCACAGAGAGAGGACGACGAGTCGAGAGAGAGTGAGAGATAGATATAGAGAGAGTGAGTGAAAGAATGAGAGAGAGATTCGTGGAAGTCAAAGAGGTGTCCAAAGGTTTTGAGTGATGGGCCGACATCTCGACATCCGTGGCGGCGACGCCCATTTTTCATCAGGCACTCGAGATCCATCGTCAACAGCGATGATGACGATGACGACACAGTGTCAGGAGCAGATGTTGGTCGGGGGAAGGGAAGGAGTTGGGGGAGCCTTCGCTTCGTCACGTGTGATTATCATCGACTGCATTAAAAAACGCAACAAACCGAGTGCGGGACAGACCAAAGGGCTTCCTTTCATCTCGCATAATGGTGGATCAAGGACCTCTTTTTTTCTTTCTCATTGTCCTCGTTGTTGTCTTTGTTGTTTTCCTTATTGTTGTCCTTGTTGTTGTTGTTATCCTTGTTGTTGTTGTTATCCTTGTTGTTGCGATGGTAAGTTGATACTTTGTCGCCGTGGTTCAATCGACACTGAAACTAATTAAAATAAATGATCGATCGTTAACATTTGTCCAAATATCAAAAGCAGCAGCCGAGAACAGGAACAAAGAGACTACATCAGAAGAGAGAGGAAGACGGTGGTGAGAGAGGAGAACGTTGGTGAGAGGGAGACAGCACGAGGGGTAGTAAAAAGTCCACCCTGCGACCCAAGTGTTTGCTTTCGATCGCAATCGGGGAATTTGCGACACACGCAGGACGAACGAACGACGACGAAAAAAAAATAAACTAATGGTCTGCTGTCATCATGTGAAAATCCAGCGAGTGGGAAAATATTTTACGAAAAATTTGTTGTGCAAATAAAATCAGTTCAGAATTTCATGGTCCTCGGCTCATCCTGGGAATGGACTCGGTCCGGGGTAATTTGATCGGAGTCAAGATTAGTCCGTTATCGAAAATTTCATGCTCGGGGATTTTCTCGGATTGGATTCGTTTGATTCTCAGAGGACGACCCATGATTTGGAGTAGTTTCGAGACCTCCGAAGGAATATTATCATGATCTTCATGGTGGGCATTTCTTTCACGATGGGTATTTCTTTGACCTCAACCGATCGGTATAATTTTAATTGAACCCATAAACCAGAGAATTAAAAAGTGGAGCTATAGAAATCGGAAGGAACACAAAGAACTTTACGACTCTTCGAGGGTTTTATTACCAACCGTTCGGTAGTATAAAAAACCCAAATCTACCGTTACGATTGCGACCACCCAGGCTGACCAGGGAATCACACGAAATTCGATATCATGAAGCAAAAAAACCACAATCGGCATCCGAATGAAGGATATCACGAGTAAAAGGACTCTGATTAGCTTCGATTCATGGAGTTTTTCTTCCTATTTTTTCACGAAATGCTGACAGGAGACATTTCTGAACCGTCATCACAGCTCTGCAATAAAATATCATCTCCAGCGATTGGCATCATTAACGGACGGTAATTATTCCAGCCCATGAAGCAGAGGACCATCGTCTAATTCGGGCCTTCTCATGGTCACCTTTGGTCTCTCTTTTTTTCACCTCTCTTTTTGTACATCTCTCTCTCTCTTCTGTATGACTCATCAAAGGCGGCTCCGACCTGATGTCGACCTGGCGGTCGTCCCTCGTCTTCAATTTGTGTGATCAAGGGATAATCCCTAATTTCCACGGTATCATTTCGGGTTCGATTTCTTCTCCTGCTCAAACCCATGGCCTTCTCTTCACATTTGTAATCTTGTCCTTCTCCTCTCGTCCCATTCCATCCCATCTCCTCCCATTCTATCTCCAGCCCACTTGAGTTTTTATTTGTTTCCGTCACGCTGATTAATTACCAACTTCATCGCGGCACGCGGTGCTTTGGGGGAGCAATTGGGAATCATATGATGAGAGGGAAGATATGAGAGAAAGAGATGGAAAATATGAAAGGAAGCGGAGTGAAAAAGAAATGGAAGCATGTCCTTAATGAATGTGTTGCGTGCAACTCAAGGATCACGATTTTGCTGGACTCTGGACTCATCGGAAGCGTTAAACGATTCTTCAACTGAGGTCGATGACAAGGGGGAGAGTTTCACAAGGAGAGTTTGATGAGATGGAGGGTTTGATGGTAGTGTAGAGTGAGGAGAGTTGGTGGTGAGGAGAATGAGGAGAGCGGGGCAGCCTGCTGAAAGAACAACTGCTGCTCCCCTCTGGAAACTTTGCTCATCCCACCAAGTGGCTTCATCAACGTGATAACATCGTCGAGCAGCTGATGGCAGCTGATGATCCAGGCTCCCCTCGTTTGCCACCCGGTTGCTAATTTTATCCTTTGACACTTTTCATTCACTTTGCTTCTTCCTTCCATCACCCCTCTCTCCATCACTCCTCCCTCCATCCATGAGTTGAGTTCAAAAATAACCCCGATATCTCTTTAATTTTTGTTGAAAAATCTCATTTTCAACGCTTGTCTCTCGTAATTATCGCTCATGCGACGATGTGGCAACACCTTCTGTGGCCGTCATTTGCTCTCAGATCGTGGCAAATCATCGTCATCATCATCATCATAATCATGATGATTATGATTGTTTGTGGTTGTTGTTGTTGGTGCTGCTCCTGCTGATGATGGTTTTGGTGAAAAATTCGAGCGATTCACGCGCAATTAAATTTGTCTGCTTCTCCCTCCACCCTCCAGCACACCGTCTGTCCACCCTTCCAGCTGGCTGTCTGTCCGTCACCCTCGTCGATTTGTCTGCCCTCTCTCCTTTCTCGCTCCCTCCCGCCCCCTCGTTGTCCTTGTTTATTTATTCAATTATGCTGTTGTTTCACCTCCCACCACGATCTCCAAGTGCATCTCTATCTCCCTCTTCCTCTCTCATTCTTACGAGTGAGTATCAACAAAAATGGAAAAATGAAAACATATTAAAAAAACAACAATAAAATTATAAAAATATGAATGCAATTTTTGAAAATTTTCCTGATTTAGTGCCCAGCGCCGTTTTAATGACACTAACGATAGACAGACGGAGACACAGACAAACATTTCATTTGTTTCCGACTTCTCCACTCACCCTACCGAAGCGAATGGAAGAAAAATATTGTGTTAATTTCCGAAAATAAAAACCTCTCACCATAAACAATAGGAGGCGTTCCATCATTTGATGAAATTTTTTGTTGTTTATTTCATTTTTGTTTCAAATTTATTGGATGTTGTTTTTTATTTTTGTGGGTGATCGAGGGTTAAGTGGCGTGTTGAGAAGCGTTTCAGGGTTATGACAAGTATTGATAGGGATTTTGTGGGATCGGATCGAAAGGAAAAGTGAGGGAAAATTATACCTCAATACGGTTCGGTATGAATTTCTGTTATAAAATATGATATATTAGGCAAATTTTAAATTCAATGGTAAGTAAAAAAATATTTTTTTCAGAACTCATATTTTTCCTCAAGTTCATAAAGGTTTTCATAAAGGATTTTTTTCTATATTTTATTATGGTTCTGCAAATTTAAAAGCATTTAATTTTTCGTTTTACCAACACTATTTTTTGTTTACTTACCAAAGGCCAAGTGATATACACATGTATATAAAAAATGCCGTCAAAGTTCACCATTGTTCCCATCGAGTGTCGCAACGTCTTCTTTTTATTCCTACCGAAAAACGAAATCACTCACTTCGTCGATGTCTCTTTCTTTTTCTCTCCCTCTCTTCCTCGCTTACACCATCTCTCCTTCTACGTCTTTCCATCTTTTCCTCTCATTCCCTCTTCTTATTCATTGATTCTCTTCTTCGTTGTCTGCTCTTTGAGAGTGGGCAACACTTTTGCCAATAACTAAATGTAAATGGAAGCCTAAGTGGTTCATGACATGACACTCAAAAGCACACTCTCGAAAATTCCCCCGGGGCCAACAGAACCCCGACCCCCGGTGATCCACGAGGCCCCTTCCTCTCTAGGATCTCCTCCAACATCCCCTCCGAGATCCACAAACCCTCCCCGACCCCCGCCGTGATCCGCTTCCCCTCGGTTTTCTCGCCTGGCCCAGTCAAAGCGCCATCGAGGATCTCGCAGACAGACCGAGGAAGTGAGAGAAAACGACAGTTGGAGGTGGTGATGGAGGGGCAGAGAGAAAGACAGGGACAGACCATCGGTTGGTGGGGGACGGGATTTGGGTTGAATGAAGGAAGGGGACGGGGGCGCACACAAGAAGCGAGTTAATGAATTCACTTAATGGGACATTTGTCTTCCACTTCATCTACACTGGAACGGAATGATCT
Organism: Coelopa frigida; assembly: GCA_017309665.1. NCBI lineage: Eukaryota > Metazoa > Arthropoda > Insecta > Diptera > Coelopidae > Coelopa > Coelopa frigida. The sequence goes on from CM029565.1 coordinate 17,720,960, forward strand.
TGAAAGCATGGCGGAGCAGTCAATGAGCCAAGAAATAAGAAATCAGACGAACGCACGCAGCGACCGAGAGACGGACGGACAGAGGGAGACAGAGTCTTATGGAGAGAGAAAGAGGGAGAAGAAAAAACAAAGACAGGGGGACAAGAGGATAGAAGACAGATCGCACAGCGAGAGAGCGAAAGGAACAGACAGAGCATGACTTTGTTGAAATTCACAACGTATGGTCGACCTCTCAGCGCGATGAAGAGTCTGGTTTGGCGGATGTCAGAGGGTTGGTGAGGTGGATCCCCAGACATGGCTCCGACGACAGACAGAGGGATAGACAGATAGTGAGTGAGACAGACAGATAGACAGACAGACAGACAGACACTTGCCGCCCGCCTACAAGTCATCGCATGCAAATGAGCTGCAAAGCGTGAAGTCTGCCTTCGTTGCCAAAGGGTCGAGATCGGAACCACAACAATAATGGCAATAACAACAACAACTAACAACAACAATAACAAGAGCAACATTAACAACAATATCAACAACAATATCAAAAACTGTAACAACAACATATAAAACAGTATCAACCACAATAGTAATAACAACAATATCAACTTCATGAACAAATATCTGAATCATCCCACAAAAATTTCCCCACAACTTCCTATCGAGGGGATATTTTTTTCCTTTTTTTCTGAACAGAGAAAAATAATGAAAAATATGAAAAAATATAAGAATACAAAAACACATATAAAAGATGAAAAAGATGATGATGGAAACAAAAGACGATAATGATGATGATGAAATCAGAAAAAACAAAGTGTCGGAAATGACGACTGAGTGTCAGATGTGACAACCTCAAGTGCTGTGTGTATGTGTGTGTGAGTGAGACTGAATTTGTGTCACACACTCCCATCATTTATCAATATTAAGTTACAGCAGAAAATTAGCAAGCTCCAGTGTAACTTTTTCCCAGAGGGCTGCAATGGAGCCATGATGAAGGAGGAGAAGTTGGAGGAGGAGGTGGCCGTTGGTCACTTGTGGCTGACGGATCGTGTCAATTAGTCTTAATTTGTTTCAATGAAGGTCGCTTTCAATGACAACGACGATTGGTCCAAGTTATTGGTGTCGAGATTTTCTTCCCGGAGTAGAGAGAATGACAGAAAGCGAATCATTCAAAGCTATTGGCGAGATTATACAAGTTACATATTTGTCGATCATTAGTCATCTTTTTAATAAATGTCCAGATTATGTAAAAGAGGGGAAATACTTCCTGGGAACTTTTTGATTTGAGAAAAGTTAGTGAGAGAAAACATTTGAAGTGATCAAATATAGATGATTCATGATTCAGAAATATTTAAATTATGTTCTTGGGCGATCTATATAAGAATGATCGGGCTTCAAGATGATACAAGTTTTGCATCCATATTAAATTGATTTGATATTTTATTTATTTACTTGATTAATACGAAAATTTTCATAATCTTACTACCAGTCCCATCATTATAAAATTGAGACCTCTCAGTTAAATCATTTCGAGCTAATGTACAGATCAAAAATACACTGAAATATTCCTTCTTTGAGATGAAAAGACCATCGCTCTCAAAAGAAGATCATTTCAAGGTCTGGATCACCATCGAACCCAACTTCCTAAGCCCCGATTACCAAAGTGAACTTGTCTCAAGACCACGAAATCCACAGAAGAACCCTTCATCGTCTGGGAGCGGCTGGACCTCCCAGTCTTATCTCCTCTCGGTCCACACAATCGCCAACTAATCACGGTGAAACCTTTAGGATTTAAAAATTAAAGTGTGTGAGACTCCACCTGAAACCTGTCGCCCCCACACCGCCAACGTCAACACCTACGACAGACAGACAGACGCAGACGACCTGGACGGTCGAGTGCAGAGAGCGAAAAAGCTTTCTCTGATTCACATGTCAGCGATGTCGATGGCAAACACCGAAATCCGCGAATTCAACATTAATCAAGCTTAAGCGCCCTCCAAATCGGAGCTGACTAATTTATGCGCGATCAGAAACGTTAATTAATGAACGACAATAAATAATGCCGAAAGGAGCGACCGACAGAGGGACAGAAGGTGAGGGTCAAAGAACGAGAGAGAGGGGAGATGGGGGCAAGATGAGTGCGAGAGAAGATGAGTGTGGGAGAAGAGATGGGGGAGAGGATGGTGGAGAAAGAGGGAGAGGGGGAAGAAGACCTGCTAATTGACACCTTTCAAACGTCATTAACACGAAATCTGCAAGCCGAGTCCACAGAAATCGTATGCGGGATTTGGAAAGGAGTCGAAGGGGATTCGGCTGCAGGTTCTCATTTTTCAGCGAATGATTTTGCATTTTGGGCTTCGCAATTCGCAACGAAACAGAGAATAAGACCATCATTTACGACGGATTATCGGGAATGATTCATGCGTTTGTTCGTTCGGACGTTGAGATGACCATCGACATTTGGATGAGTCTCATTATAGTTGTTGGTGGTATTAATGTTCTGGTCAATTTTGTTGTTGGCATTGTTGTTGCTGAGATTGTGGTTTTTTGTTGTTGAATTTACGATAGTATGCTCTGATTTGTTTAATTAATCATGTTGAAAGGAAACGATGGAGAAGGAGTGCCCGTCGCTCGAGAGGTGTTGATAAGAGTTTGGCATTTGGTGGACAGATTGAAGGATGATCGAATGGTATGTAAGAGTAGGGTGAGGTCATTTGGTCCACAGATGCTGGTCTTCCGACGGTGTCTTCAAGGAAACGAGATTGAGGATGACGGAGGAATGAAAAAGGATGCTGGAGGAATGATTAAATGATCATTTAATGGGAGGCTTGGAAAAGATTTCAACTGGAATTTTTGTTCAGAGGAAGGTGGAGGATATAAAAGAATTGTATACAATCCATATTATGGTTAAAAAGAAAAGAGAATTCTATAAGAGAGTAATAATTTTCATTTTATAAATGTTATTTATACGAATTCCAAAGGTTTTAATCATTATTCATTTTCTCTTTCTGTATTGAGAACATTTGGATTAGTCATAAATAATTTTATGAACGATTAAAGAGAGACAGAGTGTAGAGAAAATGAGAAGATAGACCAAGTACCTGTCTGCCCCGAGTCGTAGCGATCATTGTCTCCGATTGTCGCCTCCGAGTTCGTGATCGACGGCGACCCCCGAAGGTGAAACAACGGTAAACAGAAGTGTCTTCGATATAATCCGAACCTTTCCACGATTATCGATAATTGTTTTTCTTCTTACAAAGAGAGTTAGTGAAAGAAAGAGATAGAGAGATAGTGAGTGTGAGGAGAAGAGAAATAAAAACAATGTCGTAAAGTACATGAAAAAACACGTTAAGGAAATGCGACTGAGGCCAAACAAGATCAATGGAGCGATTGAGCGGATGACAAACAGCCTCCGGACGCACGTGAATCCCAAGGGATCGCTAAAGAGAGGGACAGAGGGAGAGAGAGATATGGAGATAGTGAGGTAGAATAGGGAGAGAAATGTCAAATGACGCAATGACGTGACGTCGTTGGCGCCCAGTGATATCTTATCACTGGCGACAGTTGAGTAAAAAACAGACGAAAAAAAACCCAACTGACGACGGAGGCGCCCGAGGAGGCCTCGAATGAAATGAGATGGACAGATGAGGGAAGGGGGAAAAGAGACGAAATGCAATTGAAGCAATGATGGCGTTGCCACTTGACTGACACTCGGACACAGCGAGCACAGACGCCGGGCCATCGCTGCAGGTCGACAGAATGGTGGAGGGAGGAAAGGATGGAGGGACGAAGGATGCAGTGAATAAGGTTGGTGGAAAGAAGAATAGGTTGCAGAGAAGAGGTCCAGAATTGAAGAAGGACGAAGATTGCTATCGGCTGGCTGTCCAGACTCTGCAGGAGTCCTGGCGCGACTCGCCCAAGGGTGCTCACAGGTTCACAACTGAACTTCCTCGAGATTCTCCTTTGGATTTTGTGCACACTGGGATACGATTTTCTTTCTCGAATTATTCTTACTCGACCTCCACTTGGCGTCTCGTCTGCTTCTCTCTGTCTCTCTCTATGTCTCTCTCTCTCTCTCTCTCTATCTTTTTATCCTCGGTTCTCGCCATCGTTGAGCCCGGCTTTAACTGTCCTGCGATGTCCTGTTAGGTGTCCTTTAAAGCATTGTAATGGCTCTAACTACGCGCCTTCTTCTCTCTCACTCTTGCTCTATCGTACTCAATGTCTCTATCTCTCTCTCCCCACGTCGTGTTCCTTCTTTCTCCTTTGAGTTCTTTCTTACTTTTCACCGTTATTTCTTTCTTTAGATTCTTTCTTTCTTTTTATCATTATTTCTTTCTTTTATCCACCGCTCTTTCTTTTATTTATTTCTTTCATTCTTTCTTTCACTTTATCCATCCTTCCTCTTTTTATCCTTTTTTATTCCCTTCCTTGTTGATTATCCGCTTGAGCTGCTACACGAGTGACAGAGAAAGAAAGAGAGAGAGAGCGAGTGTTTTATCCTTTGTTTAATTGCACTCCTCGTCCTGTGCATCTCGCGTTATCCTTGAGATTCATCGTAGTTCTTTTTTTAGTCCACGTTTGTCACAGAACCTTTTGCAGCCGCTCCAAGGAAATCCATGGCTTGGCGAAGATTTCCGATTTAGATACGAGCCCTAGTCCTTCGGTTCGTGGTCCTCGCTTCGTCGTCCTTCGGTCCGTAGTTCTTGGTCTCGTTTTCTCGGTGCCAGGATCAGGATCAAGGGCTAAACGTGTGGCCGACCAAAAGGACTCACGACGGCGATTTTTAATTGAAAAGAGAGCAAATTAAGAAAGGGAATTCGGATCAAGAGAATAATAGGGAAAAGCTTGAGAAATTGTCTGTGGGCAAAAGGAGAGAAATTAAGATAGTGAGAAGGAGGGAGGAAAAAATAGAGAGAGGGAGAGATAGAGAAAGAAAGCCACACTGAGTGGAAGTGGAAAGATAAGGGAAAAGAGTTTGGAAGCAAGTTTGGACAATGAATTGAGCAGACTCAGAAGCTGATAAGGAGTAATTTCTGCCTTTGAGAAAAATCCAGATTACTATACATAGAGAAGACAATAGAAGAATCTCCAATCTTCAAGTTCTCCACTGGAAGATCCCTCGACGATATTTTTCGGAAATGCTCTTCATCCGACGAAACGAAAATCATAGCCATAAATCATCACAAGCAGCCAGCTTTGAATGGTTCCAAATCCCGCCGCAAGATCCGAGGCAGCTCATTAGCATTGGCAACAAAAATAAAAACAAAAAGAACATCGAGTAATGCTCGAACAAGAGCATCAGCAACAAAAACATTAATAAGAACAACATCGACAACAACCACATTGAAAAGAACAACATCGACAACAAACACATTTAGAACAACAATATCGACAACAAAAACATTTAGAATAACAACATCGATAGCACCAAGAACAACAAAAGCATGGAACATCGACTAAATCCACTAAAGATGCATTCTCATCGCAGACAACGGATCGCCGACTAAACACACAAATAGAGAGGGAGACAACATGATTAAAGAGTGAACGAGAGACAGAGAGGGAGAGAGCGAGAGATTGAGCATTCTATGCAAATCCCACGTAATTAGCGCCAATGTTTTGAGCAAAATAACGACTTAATAACTCTGGACTCCGCCCCGGCCGTCGCACCTTTGAAGTCGCTTTGATTCCGCGTCGAAGGAGTCGGGCGGCGCCATCAAAGGTGAGGTGAAGAGGCTGCTGAAGGGGCTGGTGATGACGGTGAAATTCGGTCGCTACAACAACAGACACAACAACAACTACTACCACTGCAAAAGCCAACAATAAAATATATAAGATTTGGTAACACAAAATTGTTTCAGTCTGATTGTCTGAGGAGTGCGAGCGTAAAACAAAGAACGAAATGATTAATTACTGAGAAGCAGATCAAGATGAGTGAGGAATAAAAAGAGAGGGGGACAAGAATAGGGAAGGATAAAAAGAGAGAGAAATATAGAAATACAAAAAAATAAGGAAGGGAGCAATAGAGCTATTAATAGAGATATAAGCTTCTCGAGGCACTACAAGTAGCAGCAGACTAATGGCTAGAATTAAATATCCGAATAAAAAATGGATTCGAGGCAATCGCAATAGCGGAATGTCAAAGGGAAGCCAGAGAATTTATCAAGAGAGAAAACAGATGAAAGAGACGAATTTTCTGGGAATAATTGGAAGGATTAGTGAAACATATTGTTTTGGTTATGGTGAGATTTTCAAAAGACTCTCGATCTCTCAGTAATGAACAGATTTTCAAAAGTTAAAAAAGGAAACAAATAAAGTGAATTATGAGAACGGAAAATAAAAAATTATGATAAATAAATATTTATTTTTCCATGCCAATATTTCAGAATTGGGATTAAATTGTCTGGGAAAAAATGAATGTCCGTTCGTAAAATAAAATACAATCGAAAAAATTCGAAAAGTCAGAAGTCTATAAATCACTCCGCTTATTTATGGAAAGATAAAGAAGATCCGGTCAGGACTTTTAGATTTTTATTAATACTGAAGTCAACTCTGCTCATCGATTAAAGTGCATTAAAAAGTTATAATTTTCCTCCTACGATCGAAGAAGAAGACGTTTAGTAATTTCGACATCTCGCCAACTGGAGGAGAATAATGCGAAGAGATTGAGGAAGAAGAAGAACCCAATCAACCGCGAGAAGAATGACCCAAAACAATAAAAACAAGACAATTCAGAGAAAAGAAGACAAAGTGAATGAATGAGTGAAAAAACGAAATCATTTCGCATAACGTTCAAGCGGACGACTTCGCGTAGCAAACAGAAGCGTCAAACATGCTGCGACGATGATCATGATCATGATGATGACGACGACGATTACGATGGCCATGACAACGACGACGATGATGATGACGACGACATCGTCACTGGGTGCCTCCGTCTACATGGGTACGATCGCCGTGGCCATCTCCAGTGGCATCGAGATCGCGTCGGATTCTTCACGCTTCTCGCGCGCGAAATTAACCAAAAGTGACACTAAAAAGCATCGCCGCGAGAATCGCTCCGGAGGACGACGACGTCGAGGTCTGACGGCGTCCCGCGGCGACGGCAGCCGGTGTCCAACCTACGCTCGGATCTTGGCTCTTGGTGGGATGGAGCATCGTCTCCCTGTCTTCTCCATTGTGTTCTCTTCTCCTACATTGTATCCACCTCCTCTCCTCGATTGTGTCCTCCTCCTCTCCTCGACTGTGTCCTCCTCCTATTCTCTACCATTGTGTCCTCCTCCTCTGTTCGTCTGGATCTGGCCGACGAGTCTCGCTCTGGCTCTCCGTCTACAGACTAGAATAATAATCGTCTTGTCGCGAAATTAGCACTTAATGCTTGAAATTAATTACTTCATGTGTTCGAAAATTATTTTCGCATCAATTTCTCGCTCTGACTCCCTCTCTCTCACTTTGTCTTCATCACTCTCTCTCTCTTTCAGCATCACTTGGTTAAAGAAATTCCTTTGATCTTATTTTTTCGTGAATTTTTTGCTTCGGTCATTGGTCTGGATTTTTGGCGATTTCTTTGTTTTCATCGTCGTTGTCTCAGTCTCAAGAGCGAGACATCGAGATTAATTTATTTTCACTTCGAGCTGCCGCCTGTCAACGCCTGTTGTCGGCGTCGTCTCTTTGTGGGGCGGGGAGGAAGAAAGGGGGCGTGAAATGTCTGGGAGTGGCCGGGCAATAAATTCGGCACTCGGGGAATTTCCAAAACAATCCCACACTCGATTCGGGGGAGTCTTTGGCGAAAGATCAATAAAAAAAGCCAACCGGAAGAGCGAGAGAAAGACCTCCGTGTAAGAGAGAAGGATTTTCATGTAACGTCGCGGCGATCGCCATAAAAATGTCAACCGTGGAATAAGACATAAGTGACAGGAAGCTTAGTGAAGGAACCTCATTGTAAGGTGGGCTGGAGGGCGTTGCCAGAGGTCGGTGATCGCGATGTGAAGGAATTGTTCGAATTTTAGGAGTTACAAAAGGCTTGAAAGAAGAAATTATTGGAATGTCAGGAGTTACAAGAGGCTTAAGAGCTTCCTGAAGTGATTTCTTCGTTCTAAGAATCGTTGGTACAAATTCAACAATCGGTATTGACTGATTTACAGGAAGCTTAAGTAGGACTTTAGTTAATTTTGGAATCTTTATTTCACTCGGAAGAGGTTCCGAGCTTACGGATGAACGATTTTAAGGTTCATTTAGAGAAACATGGAAAGACGAAAATCGATATAAAACCACAACTTCTCAGAATAAAAATATTGAGTTCGTTCTTTCTCTGTACCGAATTGATGATCAATATATCATGGACCTAAGTTGATAAAGTGTAGTCGTCTCCCTCCTTCGTCCTCTTTCTCTGTTTCTCTACTCCTCCTGGCGAGTCCATGATTCATGAAACCAACCGACTTTCAACTAAATCTCATGAATCATTCACTTGGGAAACTTAAAAATAATTCCACTCCCAATGCAAGAAGGCAGAGCGCCAAAATGACGCCCAAACGATCGCAATCGACAAAGAAAAACGATGGCAAAAAGTTGACAAAAACCAAAAAGAGAAAACCTCTGTTGAAAATTAACTAAAAAATAATAAAAGCTGCAATTAGATGCGCACAGTTTAAATTGTTTGTTGTTGTAGCTTGTGAAAGGCCGGGGGGAGGGTGGAGCGAGGGACAAAAGGCCTGGCCGGTGGGTCGAGAACATAAGGAAGCTATGTTGTCGTTGTTGTTGTGTGTGGTGTTGTTGTCATTGCTCTGACGATCGCATCAGCCGCACGCAACGGATTTCGAGTGACACAAATGATTTTCGCCTCGGTTTATTTCGAGTTTCTTCTCTTTTTTTCTCATTTCATCTTCTCGGTTTTTTCACATTTTTTCTTCTCATTTCGCAATCTTATATTTTTGTCTCTTTTTTTCCCAAACCGCCTCTGGTTTTCGCCTCACTCCTATAGTTGTTTGGATTTATTTTCTTTGTAGGGTGGCAGCTGCTCAATTGTTTCTCCTCTACTTTGCACTCAATTTAAATAAAAATCATTGCATTCTCCTTCGTAGTAGTTTTTGTTCTATTTGTCGGGTTCGTCTTCTCGCGTTCTCGTTGCATGAGTCATTTGCGGTTTAGAGTAAAAAGTCAAAAGTTGTCGTCGTCTCCCTTTGACGTGGAGCGGAAATAGATTCTCCTCAAATGCCAAACTTATTGGGCGCAACCTACTTTGGTGAGCTGGTGAAATGTCAGCTCTTTTGTTTCTGGAAGACCTTGGACGAAGGGTGTTTTGAAGGATGAGCACAAGTTTGGGTTCTATTATTCTCGTTTAGACGATTTATAATTAAATATAATTAAAAAGTAATGATGGACCATAAAATAAATGTCCTAAATCAGAAATTACGACATAAAATATTCAAAAATTTTAAAATGAAATAAAGATAATGAACAAATTAATATTTAGTAGAATTATAAAAAATGTGAATTAAATATACTGCATAGAAACTATATTCCTAATACAATAATTGATCAATTCACCTCAAATAAAAAAAGCGTCAATGAAATGTATAATAGAAAAACATTATATCTCATAAAATATATAATACGATCACTGGCCAACGATATTAAAGGCAATAAACATTCCTTTAACTAAAACTCCGACAACCTTCAAGATCTCTAAAAATCGACTTTCATAAAAAACTCCCGCCCAATCGTCTGGCTTGAACAGCAAGCATTTGACTCAGCAAGTGATTTCTCACAGTGTTCCATGAGTGCATCTAGAAAAATACCTCCATATGCAACGCATTCCATAAGACGAGGTTCTGTACAAATTGCAATTATTTGTCATTTTTTTACAATTTATTGTGGAGCTTAATGCCGAGTGATAAACATCGGGACAAGGCATATGTTTTGACAAACGAACATCAACAAGAATAATATCAACAACAAAAACCAAAATATCAACAACAACAAAACTACCAAGAACAACAACAACAATATGAATGCAATGACAAAATATCCAAATGAAAAAAAAAAACAAATAACAGCATTATAAGATGAAGAAAAAAAGACGAATGTGTTACAAATGTGAACATTAAGCGTAGAAAGGGAAACTTGGAGTCAATTTTTTTTTAGGTTCTTTTTCAGTGGAGGCATTTTTTCAGAACCTGAGAAATCGGTGGGAATATTTTCCATTCTCTCTCTCTCACTCTCTCTCTCACACATCGCACAATATCTGTTTTGCGATCATACGTCGTGATAGCGAGAATTGTGAAATATTGATATATCGATGGAAGTTTTGTATCGCACGGTGTCTTTTATTTCTCCACACATTGTGACCTTTTTCATCTCACATTTGGCCACTGGATTAAAAACCCATTCGAAATGCTCCCTCGAAGAAAAATATTGTTCCTTTCGAAACATTTGTCCCCCCACCATGGGATCGGTAGTGATTGATATCGGGCCATTAAGTAAATTGTTGTTTGGCGAATTCCGATCTTTAAAAGCCTCCTCTCCACCTCCGTCACCTGAAAGGCCACTCCACCTTAAATACTCTGCCCCCTAAATACCCCGCATTCTCCTAAAATACCCCCCATTCTACCAAACGATCATTCTACTAAAAGTCGTCTCATTCTCCTAAAATACTCCTCTAAGCACCCTGAAAAAGACCCACCAAAAGTCCCTCTAATGCAGCCGAACATACTTCTGCGATTAAAATCGAATTAACCGGTGGCCAGGAATTTCCAAACGACCAATGGTTGGGATCCGGCAGATCGGCAGCTAATGACAAGGGATCTGGCATGAAACGGAAGCGAGGAAGAAACATCGAGAGATATTACGAAAATATGTACAAACAACACAAAAAAAAGAACAAAGAAAAATAATGTGAAGATGATCGCGTTCTGGACGACGATCTCGATTTTGGGTTCGCCGGGATCGACGTCATAACGTTGACAACTTGCTACACAGACAGATTGACACATCAGTGGCGGCATTTGAAAACAACAATAATATGCAGCAACAATAACATCGCTGTAGAAAAATAATTCCAAACAACAACAATGCCATAGAACGACAATTCCATACAACAACCATAGAAGGCAAGAACAATTCCATCGAACATCACAACGATGTCATCAAGAGGAAGCTTCCGTCACCCGAAATAGACCCAAAATATTTAGACAGCGTCTGTCTTCGTCTCCGTCCCATATCGGTTTATTAGCCCAAGTTCCTGACACTGTCTCCACCTTCTCCTCCGTCCCCTTCTCTTCTCTTTCTCCCTCGCCTACCCTCACCATCGTCATTGCCAGACCATCCCAAAAGCATCCTCCTTAAGTACCTTTTGTCGATCCTCAACAATTTGTTAATGATCGTTTCGTGCTTTTTACATTTTCTCTTCACACTCTCCCTGTCTCGTTCGATCTCTCTTTCTTTCTCTCTCACTCGCTCGCTCTATTTTCGTCGCCCGCCACAAAATTGAAGTCCACAAAATTAAGGAAAAATGTCCCAGCTTCTCCGGGTTCCTCGGCTCGTGGTTCGTGGAATTCAACGCAGGAATCTCAAATTGGTTCTTAATGCGTTCCACCCTCCCGTTCCTTGCTCCCATCAACTCTTTGGTCGTAGTCGTCAGCGAGAACCCGAGACAAGGTACCCGAGTCTCTTCAACCTCCTCCTTCCATCGTCCCCACAAGTGTTGAGTAATGAGCTGATCCCTGTTGATTGTGTTTTGCTGATTAACTTCGTCGAATGTTCCAAAGTGTCTTCAAGTATTCTCCTTCATCTCCCCTTCTCACTCTTTGATTTTGTTGGGGAAATCATGTTTTTCACTTCCTTTGTAGTTGTTTTTGTTGTTATTGTTTCTGTTTCTGGGGAGCCACCGTCTGACGCCTGCCTGGGTTTTGTGGCTCGAGGAAAGGCCTGTCAAAAGCGATTACCGCGAGACCTCATAAATAGACGAGTTGAGAACAGCTATGACTCATGGGCGGCCGTCGAGAGGTGGGCCGATTCTTCAGATCATTATGATATATGATGGTCGTACTATATCTATTTTTGATCCATAGTCGAAGACTAAGTGGCAATTGCTGAACGATACGATGGATGGGAAGAGACTTTTGGTAATGGCGGTAATGGGAACTAATGTGACTTTCTATGAATATCGATGATTCAAATAAAGATAATAAATAAAACAAGGAATGACAATTAAAATATATATATAATAAATATCAGCAAAATATCAGAAAAAAATCAGATTAAGAAAAACTATAATAATTTATTAGGATAATGCAATAATCTGAAAATACAATCAAATGTTGATAAAAAAAAGTAATTGAAAAAATATCAATCATATGTTGATAGAACAAACTAATAGAACAAATAACGATTAAAAATAAAAATTATTTTCTGATTTTCATTAAAAAAGTTATAATTGATTTAGTCTCAGGATATAGTTAAAACTATTATTCTATATTCAACTAATAATTTAAAGCTTTTTGTTTAATAGTTTTATAGAAATTATACCAGATTAAATTTCACTACGATATTAAATTTAACTATAAACTTGTAGAGTACACAATTTATTTCATTAATACATTTAAAACCAAGAAAATTAAAACAGTTTCCACAGCGATATCAAGTTCAAATGTGGGCTATCCTAAGTTACCTTTAGTTAGTTCCGAGACCTCGTGGATGGAAAACCCAACGTGGTCATTCGACCCCAAACGGGTTCTACCGCTATTGTGGCTTTTTTCCTGATCTTCTTCTATTATGTATAATGACCAGAACTAGAACAAACCCACTCGTCGAAACTCGATCCGAGTCCGACGACGGCGACTAGTCCATGAAAACTGGGTCACAGAGAGCACGAGACCCGTGCCCAAGGAATTACCGGATCTATTTCGTGCTCCCGCCTTCTCTTCTAATCCCCAATCACTAGACCCACTTTGGGGTAGTCGGGCCATGAATGAAGCCGGTCAATACCAACAACAACAGAATTTATAGCACGAAACAAAAACAATGTGAAGAGAAGCGATAAAAAACAAAGCGGTCGAGAAGCGAGAACAAAACCGCCGAAATTATAATATAACAGGTCAAGAAGAGAGGGAAAAGACACGCGCGAAAGGGACAGAAAGAGAGAGAGAGAGAGAGAAGGGAAGCGAATGCAACGCCAGCTGAGGCTGACCGGAGTCAAGCGCGAGTGGATCACATTTCAGGTGTCACCGATAACCATCTCGACGACGACGACAACGACAACGACGGAGGCGACGGAGTCCATGGCGACGACGACAGTAACAACAACACCGACAACAGTCGTCGTCGTGAAAAACCCAAAAAATTTATACACTTGGCTTTGGGAACCGAGTGGACAGCAGAAAAAACGAAAACGAATAAACAACAACAGTGGAAAATCTGGCAACCTTCGGACCCCGGGCGAACTGCGGTTCGGTGTGGTCTCATTATGAAGAAATTTCCTTAATCCCGCATTTACTTCGAGATGATATCGAGATCGGGCCAATGGGTAGGGGACGGGAAGAGCCAAAGGAAATAACAACAGGAATAATAGGAAGAAAAAAACAACAACTGGAATATTAGGAAGAAGAAGAAAAACAGGAGTAAGAGAGGAAAAAACTGCAGGAATATAAGGAAGGTATATTTGGAATAAGTGCGAGGAGACTTATGGAACTATAAGGAGCATAAGAGACACCAGAAGAAGAAGTTTCAGGAGAATAGTGGAAGTATGGGTAGAATAAGTAGAGGTATCGGAAGAATATGAAGAGGTATCAGAAGAATTAAAAAAGATATCTGTAGAATGAACATCACAAGGATAAGTATAAATATCATGAGGATAAGTAGAAGTTTCAAATTAATACGACGAAGAGGACAAGTGAAGGAACAACAATTGCAAGGTTCCATCGGTCTTGTCTGTGTCTGGTCGGAACCCAAGTGGTCCTCGCTAAGAAATTATGATCTGATCACTATCGGAAATTGCTCTGCGTCGGCCAAGGGACAAAGGGCAGCTTCCTTTCCTCTTTTTTTGTCGGTTCCGACAACCAGACGACATGAGAAGCTATAAAAATTTCCAAATAAATATGTCAAAGGAAGAGTCGCCTTGCGTCCCGTGGTGCGAACAAGACTTCCGCAAGGATTTATGAAGTGTCTGATCGTACAGAGAGATGAGACTTGGGCCAAATCCAGGTAGGTCAATGAGGTGAGGGATGGATCAGATCGATGGACGAGTCAGACAGGAAAAGGTGCAAAAATAGAGTCAAATGGATCGAGGGCAGCCATCGAATGAGAGTGGAGTGAGTGAGGATGCGAGGAAGTATCACAAGATTAAAATCCACAGAACACAGATAACAATAACAGTAATAGCAACAACAATAATAACAACAACGGAAGAGGGAGAGACATCCCCCCTATAATCTATCGGAACAATAATTATGGGTTTCAGTGTAAAATCTGGGGCGCGCCGATGCGTGAAGGAGAAAGAAGAACGAAAAAGAATAATTCGCAATCGGATTTGTAACGAATTTCGCTGAAGCGGCGGAACCTTTTTCTGACGGATGGATGGATCGATGGATGGATGGATGGACAAAGGGAGGGATCGATGGACGATGGATGAGACGCAGGGGATGGAAGGAGGGAAGAGACCGCAAAAATTTGTCAAGGTCTTGGTCACGAGATGAGGGATTTTTTACCTGAAAAAACCCACGACTATAACAAAAAAACTGTGGTAACAACAACAATGGTATGAACACTAACAACAATGATAACCCATGAAAAGTCGCAAAAAGTGGAACAAAAAACGGAAATAAAAACCCAAAAAATCACATTAATTATTAATTTTCGACGGCATCAGAGCGGAAGTCGAACCAAAGTCGAGCAAGACAATGGAGTTGCACAAACACACATACACAAACACATAACCACACCAACCACAATCACACGTGGAAGCCATACGTGTGAGTTGTGCTCGAGCTAAATAATTAAATATCTGCGCATCCTTGCGAACGAAGTCCTTGAACAACTCTCCCATGTGGATTGAACAGAGGTGATGTGGTAAAGGGGAGAGATGAGGTGAAGAGGAGAGCAATAGAAAAAAGAAAGAGAGGGATGATGAGGCGGGGAGGGGAAATCGAATCGCAATTGAATTGTGTGCCGTGGGTTTATTTGCCATTTGGGAGCATTTTGCGTGAATGCCGTGTTTCTTTTTGCAGTTGTTTGTTTTGATTTTCGCAAGCGTTTCTAAATCGCAATTTCCCTTTCCCCTCCGACTATCTATCTCTCTCTCTCTCCCCTTGTCCTTCGCTTGCGCCGAGTGTAATTTATTTGCAGTGTTGTCAATGTTTCCCTTCTGCGGGTTCGCGGTGCAGGAGCGAGGGAATTATTTGATTTAGAAACTAAAGAAGTCAGTCGGTGATGGTTTTTCTGAAGTGGTAACAATTTTACTGAAGGAGTTTGGCCGACGTTCGGTACGTGTTTCTATTTCAGATCTACTAAGAAGAATATAAATTCTATATCAGAGAATGGATGTGAAACGTGCTTATCGTCAAAAAGTAAAATATTTTAATATTTTTTTAATCAATAAAATTGCTTTACAGAATTATTTTTGTATACAAATATAATAAAAATATTTTGTTTTATAGAAATATTTTTTATTTGTTTTTGTTTTTATTAAGGTTTGTTTTTAAATGAATATTTTTTTTACAACAATATTTTTATATTGAATTAAAGTTTTTTAGATTAATATTTTGTCTAGAGATTTTTTTTCCAAATAGATTTATTTTTCTGATAAATATTTTTTTTACAATAGCCTTTGTTTAATGCTTGTAAATAATATTTTTGAAAACAAATTTGTTTTTTCCATTAATACTATTTTTTATTACATATTTTTGATTTTATTAAAATTTTATTTTATTCACAAAACAATTTTTTAGTAATAATTTTTCTTTTTAAAATAAATTTTGGCAAAATATTTTCTAGTAATTTTTTTGTCTTTTCTCTTCTCTTCTGGAAATATAGTTTTATGTTGTATATTTTTTTTAGTATTTACAAAAAAGAATTCATTGGAAGATTCCCATACCAGAGAACGGATGGTTCAACCTTAACAACAAATAAAGGCGCGTGCTTCAAAATCATCGATTTACCCAGAAATATAGACTTCTATTTAGCCCTAATACGGGAACAACAACGACTCAGATACAATAACAACAACGTGTCAAATACAATAAACAGAACCTTTCAATAACAATAACAATAATAAAATAACAAAAAGCTTAAAAACATAACAACAAAAAAGCAACAACAACAAGACCCGCAACGACTTCCAAAAATATAACAACAACAATTCATTGGTGGTAATTAAAATTTAATAAAATTTATTAATGAGAAAAATAAATAAAATTCAAGAGTCGAAGAAAAAATTCAAGAGCCTAAGACAAGAATAGAATGGAAGGGGATTTCAAAAGAAATCAGGTGAAAGAAAATGAAAAAGTAATAAATTATTTATTATCAATTGCGGTCAAGATTAACTCCCGAGAAATGACGACACCGACCCAACAAACCCGAAGAGATAATAAAACAACAATTTACTACAAATAACAACAACATGACGAGTGAAGCTTGCAGTCGAAAATCCCCAAAAAATTCGTTCGAGAAGTTGAAGAGGTTGAGAAAGAGGTGGAGAGGTGGATTAAGGAGGGAGAAGGCGGAAAGACCCGAGTCATGAGACATCAAATGACAACCTTATCAGCTGCAAGTGCATGTGGGACCGTCCGACCAACGCCGACGACAGACAGACAGATAGAATGGACAGACAGAATCGAACCCAATGGCAGATAGGTGGAGAGCCAACCAAGTCTCCAGAGAGAGCTGGAGTTGCGACAGTGGAGCCTCCTCCGCCTCCTCCATGGGGAGAAGAATCCGATTGAATTAAAGAATTAAGTGGGAGAAGGAGGCTGCGGCAATAACAAAAACAACTTCAAGTGAGATGCTCTCATAAGAATAACAACAACAGTGACAAGATGAAGAACAACAACAATGACAAGAGTAGTAACAACACGAACAATAACGACGACAACAACAAGAAGATCAACATGTACAACATCAACGCCAAAATGTCGCACTCAAAAAAAGTCCACAGACTTCCATCCCAAGTAGAGGAGGCCGTTGAATTTATGACCCCCTGTGGTTCTTTTTTATCGAGACCCTTGCGACACCATCAGATTTGCCCGCTCTCTTCCTCTTCCAACCACTACAAACACCACTTGGAAGAAGCTGAAAGATATGGAGTTGAGACTGTGTGTGTTTTTTGTTGTTGCTATTTTTTATATCTCATCTCGCATTCTTCTGGTACCTTTTCTTTCCATTGATTACGATTTTCATTCATCGACAGAATTTCAAATCGTTAGCTTACTTTCTTTCATAGATTTCTGGTTTCATCTTCCTTTTTTTCTTTTTTGTTCCAATTTTTCGATTTTTTGTCCTTTTCCGATTTTGTTTCACTTTTTGTATTTTATTATCGTTTTTCTATTTTGTTCTCATTTTCCGATTTTTTTCCTCCTTTTCCTTTTTTCTCCTTTTTCTGTTTTCTTCTCCATTTTCCTATTTTTGTCTCATTTTCCTTTTGTTCTGATTTTTTTTCGTTTTGTTCTTGATTTGCTTTTTTTGTTCTTGATTTGTTCATAGTTTTATCACATCTGGGATAGGTCTGGGTCCTCGAGACCTCGTGACCAACCTGGTCCATGTCTTGAGACTCCTCGGTCCCAAAAGGTTCTCATCCTGATATCCTTGAGAAATTTCGTTGTTTCCTCCGAGGCCGAAGTTTCAACTCAAGTCTCTTCGGTCCGAAGGTGGAAATTGAAATCTCTATTCCAATTCCCATCAGAGGGAAAATTTCAATATCCAGACATTCCTTTGGAATTTCGAACGTGAGGATGCTGGGAGTGAGAAGTTATCTCTTGTGGCAACAAGTTTTTGGATCCAATTATTCGATCAAGGTTTCTCCATCCTTTCGAGAAGAACCCCAGCGACTTCGGACTTAATCTCCAGAGTTAGCATCGTCCTCACCGCAAGTGTCATCTTCTCAGATCCGCTAATCCGAAGCGATGTCAATACGGCGTTAATCCCAACAACCATTAAAATCCCGGACCCTTGTGAGAATTTTTAATTACTCCTCGGAGTCGGAGGCATCGTGAGCAAGGTGTTCCTGTCCATATGCAAATTGTTGTTAATTTTTCGATTCTGAAATTCGCCTCGTAAACTCATGCACAGCGAACATTAATGACCAGGTTCCTCTTCTTTTCTCACCGCTCTCTTCGTCCTCCTTCAGCTTCTCCTCCTTCAACGGGAACGGTCTCCACACCCCGAATGTGAGGGAGCAGGAGCTCAGGGCAAATCGATTAAAGTCGAATGGTCGTAAAATATTAAAACAGAAATCATAATTTTCATTTTATTGCCCTCGACCAGCGGGGTCCCCGGGTCAGGCGTTCGACTGGACAAGGCCCAGTATCCCAGGACCAGGGCCAGCATCAGGACCAGGGCTGTCATGTCAAGTCTGATAGCCACTGTGGGCCGAGAAAGAAAATCGTAAAAAGGCAGAACGAAATAAAAGAAGGAAATTCAAAAGCGATATAAAAGAAGAGAATTGAAGAAAGAAATAAAAGGAGGGAATTCAAGAACGAAATAAAAGAAGAGAATTCAGAGAAAGAAACGATTGCGACACGGAATGATTTGAGGGAAGGAAATTAAATGTGGCAAATAAATTTCTCCGATTGTATTCAAAAATTCTCCGCGCTGTTTTTATTCTCAATACTAACTTCGCCGGTAATAAATCGGCACTAAAAATCTGTTCGAGACATGTGTCTCTCCCTCCCTCTCTTTCTCTGCATGCGAATGTATGCGTGTGACGCATATTTCTTTTATTTGTGGTCATGATCGTGCGTATACTCGAATTGTGGGACTAAATGTGGGAATTATGGCATTTTACTGATATTTTATGGTTTTGATTTTGTAGTAAAAATCGCTTGGTAGAGCGGGAAATTCTTGTTTTTGGGTGAAGATGGAAAACTTTTATACTTTTTGTGAATTTGTATTGATAATGGATTTTTATTATTTTGTTCTTTTTTATATCGATGGTAAATATGATGTTATAATGTTATTTTTGGCCATGTTAATTCGGATTTTCAATTTAATATTCACTTCAAGTTATCTTTTGCAACAATTAAGTCCAATGTGTTATTGAATCGATACCATTCCATGACTTTCAAGGGTTCTGTTAACTCCTCCTTCTCAACCCTTCGCCCGCACGAACTTCACGTAGAAATTAATTTCCACTGTCAGAAATCGATTTCCTCGAATAAATCATTATGTGTGCGAGTCGAACCGAACTCGAAACCTTCGTTATTCACCTTTCACCTGGACGAACACACACACATATCTCATACCACCACACATTCTCTGGACAGACGGACTGAGAGATCCCTCCAAATTCTCATCCTCGGTCCGAATGCAGAGCACGTCGAATTGTGTCCTGGCATGTCCGGGAACATATGCCGAAGGACCCGTAGAAATTCCGATGGCAACTCATGCGGTAACGTTTTTAATTTTCCTTCTCTTCTCTCTCTTCCTTCCTTCCTACGATGCTACCATCGTTCTATGCACAAGCATTTCCTGTCCTGCTCTCACTCTCATGTCCTTGAATGCTAATTTCGAATGCGAAGAAATGAGAGTGAAAATTCCCCAAATACATTCTCAAATAATTTAATCTATTTTCCAAAACCTGGCCCAGGTCCTTGGTATGCTTGCAGCGGGCTGTGGCGAGTCCTTGTGAAGAGTCCTTGACAAATTCCACGCCTGGAGGACTCCAGGGAGCAACAGAGAGAGAGAATGAGAACGAGAAAGAGGCTAAGTTTTTAAATGTGTGAAGAACGTTGAAATTCCATAAAATTTGAACGCTTAATTTTGGGAGCATGTGGGAAAAAAAGAGGAGCACGTGTTTTTATTGTTGTTGCTGTTTTTGTTGTTGGTATTTTGGGATCCTCCTAAAAACGGTGTTCAATTTTAATGCGTTCCTGGAATCGTCGTCCACGTCGCTCAACTACTTTGTCGGAGCGCAATTAACTTTTTGCTACCTTTTTCGGAAGTTTTTTTCCTGTATTTTTCGATTCCGCTCCTATCGCGTTTTTCTATAAAAATTAAATTATTGTTTAAATATGCCGCCGTTTTGTTGTTGGCATTGTTGTTATCGCTCTTGTTGGCATTGTTGTTGTCGCTCTTGTTGTTCTTGTTGTCGCTCTTGTTGTTATTGTCGACGTCTGGCGATCTCCAAACGTCGCTCGATCGTTCGGATTCGTCTCTTGATCCCATCGTCGTCTGGCATTTCGTCTGATGAGGGCTTCCTTGAGTTGTTGTTGTTATTATTGTTGTTTGTTTCTGCTCTTTCCGCCATGGCGTTTGGCAGCGAAAACGAGCTGCAAATTGTTAATTTTTTTATTTTTCGCCCCGCCATCGATTTTACGATCCTTTGCGAGGCACGTTCGGCGCTGAGACTTTATTTTTATGGACCACAATAATCGGAGCAGAAGTGAATTTAGTGCGATGCGGCTCCCTTTTGCTGGCTACTCCGTTTTTTTGTTGCTACCTTTTTATGGCTGTTGATTTAACAGTTGTTGTTAGTAGTAGTCGACGTATTGTTGTTGTTGTACATCTAGTTGTTGTTGGCCGTCTGTTTTTTTGTTGTCGCATTTTATTATTGTTTATTTTTTTGATAATTTCAAGCTCTCCTCGGTTCGCTGATCATTCAAGCCAAGTTATATGTTTTAAAAGCCAATTTCGTTTATAGTCGTTGGCTACCTTTACTTATTCGACCCCTTTTTGTTATTTCATAGTAGTTTTAGCGAATTAAGAATCTGCCTGATCTTTCTGATCTGATCTTTCAGGTTAGTTTCTTTTTATTCTAGATTTATCTTCTTCCTTTTGCCGATATTTTGCGGTTTTTAATGTATTCTTGTCTTGTTTTTGTTTCTTTCTTATTTTTATTTTTCTCTTATTATTGATGCCTTATTTAGTACTTTTTGAATGCGTATTAATTAGCAGTTAATCGTCGTTCAGCACGAAATTCCACTTATTATGATTATCATCATCGAGAACGATGCCAATTAGTGGAAATTTTTATTCGATGCATTCGCGGAACTCTTAGCTATCTCAGGAGCAGCTTTTTGTCGGAATATTAACGAATATTATTAGGAATATAATCATAAGAATAATTATAATAATTATGAAGTCTTCCAGTTTTGTCATTATTTCTAATTTTACTGTTATGTTATTGAATTCTATAGGGATGATATAAAGGATTTATTTAATTTCCTTCATGAAAGAGATTTAGTTTATTTCCATGGTTTTATATAAAACAAAGAAAATAATTTAATTTATTAAAAAAAAATCATTTAAAAATATATATTCTTTTATTTCTTATTTCACAGACATTTTGTTTCTCCTAAAAATTGTCTGTCTCGAATTCAATTTCAGTAATTTCCTCCAATTCGCAAAGATATCAGCAATTATATCGCAAAGTTAGTTCGCAAACACTTTCGACCACTTTCGTTAACTTATTCATACGACACTTTATATCGCCCCTCAACGATTTTCTGCCAAATTAGCAACTCGGGCAAACTCTCTGAATTAATCACCTCTTGTTTTCTCTTTCGCCACGCATACATATGGATATTTGTTTGTTTGAACATATGTATATTTACGAAAATTCTAAGCCCATTTCAATACATCAGAACAAATTAATGTCACTTAATGTGGCAACGCCAACGACTCGTCTGGACTACGCCCATCGCCCATCGTTGTGTATAATTAATTAACATTTCATTGTATTCGGTATCGTTTCATTTGAATTTTCGTAGAATATTAGAATAGGTTTCAATTATTCATTTTAAATGAGAGAATGAGAGTGTTCACCAAAAACAACAACAACTATCATAACAACAATACTAACAATCATAACAACAACTTACTCATCATGAAAAACATACGAAAAACAACAAGTGAGAATACGAACAAAGAATGAAAAGTTTATAAAAACATAAATTCATTAAAAATGACGCGTAAATAAATTTCGATTTTTATCAGAGCGGCGAAGTTCATAAAATAATTAAAAGCTCCATGGACTGGATCCATCCACCCGAAGGCGGTTGGGTAGGACGAGCTTGGATTATATGGCGAATGGATGATGATGAAGTGGACGCCGATGGTGATGGAGATGGTCATGGATAGGATTATGGAGAAGACGGTGAAGAGGATGATAGAGAAGATGTGGATCCCGATTGTACAGAGAATTCCAAAAGAGATGACGACGTTGGTTATTGAGATGGTGGTAAAGATAACGACGAAGAGGTTGATGACGATAATCATGTTGATTATGATAACAAAAAATAACGACGGAGGAGTGAATTCAGAAAATGATGAAGAAAGGACGTCGATGATGAAATCTTTAGGATGGGTTAAATAAGGGAATTTTAGGATTTTGAGAATATTTAAGGAAAAAAAGAATATTTGGCAAAAAATTCGAGGATGTTTTTTGAGTAAGTGGAATGCTGGAGGATGGCTGAATTAAATGAAACTAATTTCAGTCAGTATATTGAGATAATGTCATCATTTTAGCAGAAAAATAATATTTTAATACGCAATTAAAGAAGAAACCAATCAGGAAATTATTGTATTTGAACATAAATACTCCATCATAATTTCTTGGCCTCTTCAATGACCAATTTAAGATGAATTCCTACCTATTATTATCTTACTTCTTTCCTTTTACTTCCTATATCTCTCCTATTCCTCCCTAATTCTCTCCCTAATTCTCTCCTCTTTCCTCTCCCATTTATTTCTCCTATTAGTCCTCACCATAATAGCTTCAATTATTGCCACTGTTAATTTTTATATTTATTATTAATTTTGAATTAATCACAACAGCCGCCGTTCTCAGTCACGCAGACGCACACACACGTCGACAGCCTGAAGGTCCCTCTCATCGTCATCGTTGCCGTCGTCAGCGACAGCAACGGCTGCTGCTGATCGTTGATCGTGTGACGGAGGCAGGAGATCGCGAGGCAATAAAACAACAGAGGCGTTAATGGAGCCAGCAGGCGGTCCGCTCATCGTTTGTCTGTCTGTCGGTTGGTCGTTTGGTCGATCGCATATCGCAGCGCCACGATCAGCGACAGAAGATGCAACAACAATAGCGAGAAGAACAAAAAGCAACTCTTTCGTCTCTCAGTCTACAACAGCAACTCCTCTGTCTACAACAGTTGCCGCTTTGGCAGCAACAACACATGGCCTCGTCTTTTCTTTTCATCGATCGGAGTCACTTTTGAAGCTACTCCTGGTGCTGCTTCTTCTTCGTCCCCTTTTAGCTCCACCATTATCACGATCGTAATGAGCCGCGATCTCCTCTCTTCGGTTCGTTAATGAATTAATTGTGAATTCTCGCAAAACCCACCGCCTCCTGTGTGTGAAGATCGGAGAAATTCGTGGAATCAAATTCGAACATAATTTCGGGGAAAATGATATCAAGAGCAAGTGTTGAGGTTTATATCGTTGTTAGTGAGGTTTGTGTTTATATTCGAAAAGTTCTTGTTATTTTAGTTGTTATTTTCGTTCTCATTATTGTTGTGAATCATGATTGTCAAGGATGATGGAATGTGGATCCCGCATGATATTGAAGTCGATCGATTCTCGAGATGTGGATTTTTTCTGTTGATGCTCTTGAAAGTGTCAACCATTGTTGACGGTGTTATTGTTGTTTCTTTTTTTGGGGAAAATCATGCTGATCATTGTTGCTGAACAACAACTACAACAACAGGGAGAAGTGCATTACAACAACACCAAGAAATCGTCTCCTCATCCTCTCTTCTCGATCGCTCTCAAGTCCTGGCTGCAGGCGATACTCGAGAGACCTTTGGCCATGCGCACGGCACGCATGCGCAGCCCAACCCTAGTGAGTGGGCAACGACAACAACAACAACACCAACAATAACATCAATATGAGGAACAAGAGTATTATAAGGAACAACAACAAGATCGACGACAATAACAAAAGCAAGAACAACATCTGCATGAGACATCGCCATACGTTTCGTATCGCATTTTATTCGGTGTCTCGAAAATCGCTCACGACGAGCCCGATCGATGGAACCTGAGGAGGGTTTTCAGGTACAAGGGGAGTGGTGGAGGAAGAGGAAGAAGCGTGAAAGGAAGAAAACACAGAGGAGGAGGTGGAGGAAGAAGAAGTAGAATCAGTGGAGGGGGCGGTGGATGAGGAGCAGCTGAGGAGTAGGCGAAGAAACAGCTGAGGAGGACGGGCGGAGGCGACGACGACCCACAGTGAGATGGAAAGAGAGTAAATTAGATGGAAAGCGAAGGAAAGAGGGAGAAAGGCAGAAAAAGAAAGAGGAGGATGGTATAGAAAGATGGGTGGAGATTGAGGACGGGGAGACCTCGGTTGACGAAGGTGTGCGCGCGTGCGTCTCGCGAGCCTCAATTGATTTCATATTTTGGATGAGCGTAATTTATTTTTATTCTTCGTTTTCAATGTTGGGCCTTCGTCATGTGTTGACTTTGCGCCAACGACAACGACGACGGCAATGACGATGACGGCGACGCATACGGCCAACGCAGTGTTGGGGACACTGAGAGAAAATCTGAATTTCAGAAATTGATTTCGAATTATTACTTGCTACCTTTATTTTTTGAATAATTTTGATATACTACCATAAAATTATTTTTTTTATTCGATTTGAAAAGTAGTAATTTTCTTTTTTTTTACTTTAAGTTACTAATAATTAAACTTCAAAATCTATATTCTTGATTATTTAAGTGAATAATATTTTATTATAAATATAAAACTGAAGTTTTGGGAACTAAATTCTAAAATTTCTGTTTTTGAAATTTCCAGTTACAAAAATTTGTATGTATAATATAATATATATATAACATTATGTTTACATTACTGATATTTGATAAATTTTGTTGAATTTTTCACAAATCATATTTCTCATCTCTTCACGGGCCGGATCGCCATGTGAACATACTTGAGTGAATAGTTGTAGTCGTGCCACATCTTCCAGACAACGCCCTGGGCAAACTTGTCCTTCCCATAAGCTCCTCGCAGGTACTTTCCGTTCAGGTTGCTGCAAGTGGAGGCATTAAATTAGTCTGAAAAGTATTCAGAGGAAACTAAAATTACTCACCTATAATGACAGCTGTTATACCACCACGCCCCGGTGTATAAAACAGCGCAGTTCTTCGGGTCCTTGTCGTTGTCCCTGTCCCGAGTGCTGAATTTCATGCCTTCATGGTGGTACAGTGAGTCGCCGGCGGTACCCGTGTATTGGCCCAGGATTTTCAGGGCGTACGACTCTTCCAGGCTGCCGATGGCAAATGAGCCGATGGTAGTTCGCATTCCGCCACACCATGTCGAAGTCCTCCATTTGGATCCAGAGTTCGTGCAGAGCCGACTCAGTGAGCGCATGAATCTTTTCCAGCCCCAGGAAGAATTCGCTATTCAGATTGCCGAAACCACGCTGATACTCCTGCCATGGAAGGAAGAAGTCGATGTGACCGTTGAGTCGACGCTGAATCAAAGTCCAAGCACGATCGGCGCCATCAACGGGGTCCGCCAGGCAGAATACGTAGAAGGGACTCAGGTCGGTGTCGGGTATTTGAATTCGATGGATGCCCGACTGTTGGCCACTTTGCTGCAAGGCCTCCGCACAGTTGGCCGGAAGACGTTTTGGTCCCATTGGCAAGGCTTCTGCTCTGTAACAGAGATCAACGGTATATTTTTTCTTTAACTCTGTCTTTGTCCCTCTCACGAACTTTGTGCTCATGGAGTCTATCTTTTCGCTCAGTTCCACATTGGTCTCTTTAAGTTTCACGATCCCCTCTTGAAGTCTCACATTGTCCTCTTGAAGAGCCTTCAGCTGACTGGCGATGGTCTTCAACATCTCGTCGTCGTAGAAAAACGCATTAGTCTGATTCTGCCGGATATAATTTTCAATACAGTTTAGTTGCGATACTTTAAATTCATTGATCGCACCTCGTTTTCGGTATCTTCAACGCAATTTCCATAGAACATTGGTATGATCACCAGAAGTGTCCAGATTTCCAACCGCATCTTCACTTTTGCACAATTTCTTTCCAACTGATATTGTGGTATATGACAAACTCCAATTGCGCAGTAGAAAATTAAATTCTTATCACAACCGACGGACGTTCGTGTATGTATTTATAAGAATTCCGCGAATCGATAGGGGATTATTTTATGTTCGAATCATTTCATTTATATAAATTGGTAGTTTATAAACAATGGACTGCTTGTTTGGATGAACATCTGTCCGATATACATATGTATCTATGTAGATAAAATCTGTTTTTTTAATTTCTAATATGCTTCTGTTAATGTAACAATTATATCCAAATTATCCAAATTTCCAAAAAATTTTGTATTTGATACAAAATTATGTTTTTCAGATTTTTTATATTTGACAATTTCTTATATACAATTTTCTAATTTTATTCTCGGTTATGTGAATAAGTTTAGAATTTAGAAAAACTGATGTAATTAATTTTTAATTTGTAATTGTTTTTTTGTAATTCTTTCTAGAATTTCACTAAGAAATTATTAATTTTTATTTATAATATTTTGTTTATTACTTCTTTTACCATTTTATTATTTAGCATAATGATTATATGTAGATATTTTTTCAGTGCACTCTCTTCGATGAACTCGCCACCGACAGACAAACGACTCAACTCACCTCCGCATAAAACAGATCTCTTTATGATCTGGCAAATCATCGCGGGCCGATTTTTGTTTGTCTTGCGTTGTGCAAGAAGTTGCATGTGTGTGTGTTTGTGTGCAAGCGAGTGTGTGTAAAAGTGAGTTATTGAATTGTTAACAAATAAAAATGCTTCTCCCGAGAAAATTCATTCTAATGAAGCGTGAATCACTGGATGAGAAGGAGGTGAGTTAGAGAGTGTGGTAAGGCTTGGAGTGTGGGTTCGGCGTCGAGTTATGGAAATTGATTTCGAGCCTCCTCCCACTCCAACCTACTCCACCTCGACCAGCCGCCAGGGACCGAGGCTAACAATTGATTGATTGTCGCAAATGACTGCGAGTGGTGGGAGGTGGAGGCGGGAGGGGGCGTCGTGATATTTAGGAAAACTCCACAAATAGTCCGCTCGTGCCGAAAGAGAGCGACAAAGAGAATGACAGAGAGAGATATTCAGAGAGAGAATGAAACCCTTTGAACCTGCTGCTTAACCCCTGTTGACGTGGCTCAAACGTGCGCCGGGTCGTTTTAATTGACGTGCAGTCGATTCGCAGACGAGAACTCATTAAAGGTGCTTAAAATACTCACCAACACACAGACACACACACCACTCCAACACACACAGACGACTCACTCACCTCTCTCACACACAATTCGCATTCACACATTGGCGACAACGGCCAGACATTCGGATTCGCGTTTGTGCTTCAAGGGTTAAGCCTTGTAATGACATGTGAATCCCGTCTCGATTGCGGCTTTCGAATGAAATCGTCCTCTTCATGATGTTTTCCCATCATCATTATCCTCGTTGTTGTTATTGTCATTTTCGTGCTTATATTGTTTTTGTGTTGTTTGTTGGTGTTTTTGTTTTTAACGACAATTTCAACTAAATCACGTCCTCTGCTGGCTCTTGACAAAAATGCGAAAAATTTGCTTCTTTGGGGTGGCGAAATTTGCTGATTTGGTGAGCTTAATTTTTATTACGAAAGGATTATTTTTCTATCGTAGGTAATAATCTAGGAATTATAATACTTTCTTGAGGGATTATTTAGTGAAAATAAATTTTAGTTTAAGAATAATCTAAAATTATAATTATCATGAAGTTTTCAACATTTTTCCAATTATTTTGTATAAAAACGTTATAAATCAAAAAATTTTAATTAATTGCGAGATTTTTTCACAATTTTTTTAAAAAATTTCAGAATCAAGAAAAAATTTATTTATTTACATTTTCATTATTAATTATGATTCAAGTTAAAAAATCTTCATGACCTTCAAGTTTCTGATACCAATATCTCAATCAATTAAAGTTCTTCCTTGACTTCAATACCCTAGTTCGATCCTTTAATCCGCCGTATTATGAAAATAAAATTCTCATTAGTGACCGCGAAGAAACAAAGACACAAAGAGCGACAAAGGGGCAAGAAAAAGAGAGAGAGAGAGAGAAAAAAAAAAGAAAGAGAAAAACAAAGGAGTGCATTAAAATATCCTCATAGACAATGGACTTCTGTCTCATATTGCATAGCCATTCCATAAATATGTAAAATATATTGATGTAATTGGAAAATTGTAACAAGGAGATTGAAGAAGCAATTATTGATTTAAAACAAGACAGAAAAGGGAGTGAGAGGAGAGTGGGAAGGAAAGAAGAGAAGGGAAAGGAAAGAAGAGAATGGAAAGGATAATAAGAAGAATCAAGAAAATTGAGATTCGATGTCAAGAGACTGAATGGGAAAGAGTGAGAGGAACCTTCGACGACAGACAACGGATTGACATCGGTAGTGGCAGCACCGTCCAAGGCGACCACAATGTTGCCACATCGGAGGAAAAGACAACAACAACCAAAGGATGCACTTGGCAGAAAGGATGACGATAATGACGACGATGAAGACGAAGAAGATCGACTTAAACGATGGTCGAGCGGATGAAAGTGGAGCAATCAGTGGGTAGAAAATAATGAGAACAATAAGGATTGCAGCGAAAAGAGAAGTTGATCCTTATCAATATATAATTTCCATAATGAACGAGAGTTAAGGGAGAATGAGGGAAGGGAGAGAGAGAGAAAGATAGAGTGAGGGAGAGGATAAATTATCGATCGAGTGGAGGACGAGAAGGAGACGAGATTGAAAGAGGATGAAAGGCGAAGCTGTAGAAAGTAAAATGTGGCTGCTAATGATTGGGGTTATCGGGAGATCCATGGCCGATTATCAACGGGCGAGAGAGAGAGAGAGGAATAGACAGGGATAGAGTGTTAGAAAGAGAAGGAAAACCAAAGTTAAGACAAAAGCCTTCATCGTCATCATCGCCTTCAAGCATCGAGGGCATTGTTCTCGAAAACTTAGCACGAAAATATTTTCTTGAAACTTTGCAGACAATGCAAGGAAACCTCATAAAAGAGCAAATATGAGGAGATACCAATATAGAGCAGAGGAGATATGATGTCGTATCTGAGAGTGAGAAGGAAATATTCGACATAAAGGAGATCAAGAAGGCAGACCAGACGGCGAGATGTTGCGGAGGATAAAAAACGAGTGAAGGAATCTTAAGAAAGGCCTCGAAAAGGATCCTTGGAAAGGTCACAGAGGAATAAAAAGAAGACAAAGCTTCAGTGAAAGTGATTATGGGGAAGAATATGAGAGAAAACACATTCTTATTTTCACTCTTTCTCCCCATTATTTTTCCCCTTTCACTCATAGCGATTATGATTTGCATTTAATTGTCTTTTGTGTTTTTAATTTCTTTAATAATTTATAGGAATTTTTAATATTTTCTATAATTCAAGAATGATAAATTTTGTGGTTAAAACCTCGAATTTTTGAAGAATTTTAATTAATAAACATTCGATCTCAACTTTTTTCACATCATTTAGGCTTAAATCGCTTACGAAAAAACAATAAAATTTCCATGAAAACAAAAGTTGATAAGAGACTTCAATCTGAACGACTTCATTCGCCTCGAGATCTCAAGAATTTTAATTTCTCCTCTAGTCATCTGAAAACACGATCAAACGACGATTTCTGGATGACCGAGGCATGGGAATCGATAATTGATACCGATACCTTTGCTTGAAATGAAGTGCTGAAGGAGGGAATGAGATAGAAAACTATTATGAGGGCGAGTGGAAAAGAGAAGGAGAGAGAAGAAAACTGAGTCCGAAGTTGAAAGGTCACTTTGGTCTTCGTCCGATCGACCGAAGATTTTCGGGATTTTCTATAGATTTCTTTAGACCAGCTCCGAGGTAGAATTAAACCGAGAATATGGCAAACGAAGAAGAAGTAGAAAACAGAGGAAGAAGGTAGAAAAAGAAGGCAGAAGGAACTGCAAGGAAAAGAGACCGAAGGGACCCATGGTTCGAAGGGACTTCGGTTGAGGGCAGGTGTTAAGGCCAAAGAATCGGGTCATTGTTTGTCGTGTTGCATACGAAATGTGTATGTGAACGATTGTTTGCAAGAGGCAGGTAAAACCGAGAGAGGACAACAACAACTAAGTAGAACAACAACCACTACAAAGAACTACAACAAAATCTCCAACCAACAACAGGTAGAAAACTTCTCTTGCATCTCAAATAATTGGCCAAATTTTCTATTTCTTCAATATTTTCCATTCTTTTCTTCAAAAGGCGTCGAAAATCGACTTCGAGGCAGGTTTGGAGAAGACCGAAAAATCGACAACGTTGTAGAGGTGAGAAGGAGGGAAGTGAGGGAAAGAGAGAAATATGGCAACACCGCATCGGAGACGAAGGTGTGGTGCAAGGGACGTGTTAATTGAGTCCCACATGAGGTGTCGGAAGGCGTTTTGTTTGAGCACCAGGATGATGAATATTCGGTCATTTGGGAATTTTAGATTTTTGTTTATAGATTTAAATTTTTTTAGGTATTAAAATATTAAATTTAATATTTAGAAAAGAGTCGATGGGCTTCTTTGCTAGTACTCCTACATTAGTTTTTATATAAATTTACTTTTTTTTACTATCTTTAATAAATAAATAATTTAGTAATTTTATGCAAATAAAATATATAAAATATTTACAAATCATTTGTCGAAAAAATTTTCCTTACAAAATTTGTTTTTTCAAATTTTTAAAAACTTCGATTTTTAGAAATAGATATAATTCTTTGCTCTTAATTACAAATTCAAAAATATTTTATTAATTTTTTAATTTCTCAAAAATATTTTTAATTTCTCAAAAAATTATTTTTATTTTTTAATTTTCAATATATAGTTTTTTAAATAAACTATGACAAATTTTAATTTCTTAATTTAAATCGTAGGAAAACTTCTCACTAAATTCCCCAGATACATCAACGCTTCAGATACAAAGTTTTGAGATTCCACTTGGTCTCATGTTGTTGCCTCACGTTGTGGCCAGCAACATTTGGATCCCAAATGGACAACGTCGCGGAAACTCGACGGGAAACGGAACAAAACAAAGCGCACCAAAGTATCGCACGGATGCGAGAGTATCTCTCGTATCTCAAAGTAGCTGCAATTGCGAATGAAAACAAAAAATTAAACAGAATCCACCACATGGGCGCGAGCGGAACGGAACGACAACAACAAGCAACAAGCGAGACGACAACGGAACGCGACAAAATGGAAACGAAACGAACGCATTGAGGGATGCATCCCATGGATACATTCCACACGTTCCACACTAACAACAACAAAAGCAGGCAGCTGGTCGGCTTCGACGACGGGCGTCGTGGACGACGTCGGCTCGTTTAGTTGACTTTCGGCTGCCGGGCGGTTTTGACGTCGTGCAAGAGACGAGCGGACGAACGCGAAACGAACGTGGAAACGAGTGAAGAACGCGAACGAGAGCCAGCGACCGAAGAACGATCGTGTGGCAACGACGTGAGCAAGGATTTAGAAAATCGTGGGGATTTCATTCGGTGGGGAC
The DNA here is from genome assembly GCA_017309665.1 of Coelopa frigida. NCBI lineage: Eukaryota > Metazoa > Arthropoda > Insecta > Diptera > Coelopidae > Coelopa > Coelopa frigida. Next base: position 17,752,694 of record CM029565.1, read on the forward strand.
GACGACGATTCCACAAATCGCCGCGAGATGGAGCCACAGTGAGAGGACTCGCAAGAAAATTTAAAACAAAATATTCACAGAATACACCTCGAAGATGCAACGTGCGGATACAGTATCTAAGAGATAAAATAAAAATTTTATTAAAAATAATACGAGAAAAAACCAAAGTTTTGTGAATGAAAATTTAATCGAAAAAAAGTGATTTGAGTTTTCGGAATTCTATATTTTTTAATTTTTGTGTTTCTCATCATCATCATCATCGGTGAATATCTGTGAGATACGAATCTGCAGCTGGGCTCGAACGCATGCCGGCGTGCATTTGAACAACAACAAAAACAACAATTGTTTCACTCACAGCAGACAAAATGCATCCCAAACCGCATTTGGATTTAAAAGCGAAACGAAAACATAACTACAACAACAACAACAATAATGAAAATGCCGCCTCCATCGTGAAAGGACTAAAAATATCTTCGGGATCAACTTCGTCGGCGGCATGTATCGCATGGATAATGGTGCTCGTCTGCAGCTTAAATGGATTTGAGCAAGTTGCAGCGCTTAAGGGTAAGTTACAACAACTACAAAGAAACCCAAGAACCAAAAACAACATGGGGATCCTACTAATATCTACTGTTCGAATAACTCATACAAAAACAACATCGACCAACAAAAACAACAACAAGCACACATCAACAAAGACTCGACTCGATGACTATGAATCTTACAACAACAACAACTACGACGACCTAAACGAAAGAACAACGAAGGATGAAGAAAAAAGGAAGACCGAAGAAGAAGAAGAACAAGAAACGCATCCAACAAATGCAGGCCGACCAAAAGACAAAAAGAACAAAGAGGGAGAATGAGAAGAAGTGTGAGAGAGAGAGATAGAGAAACAGACAAAAAGACAGACAGATGGACAGACAAAAAGAGCCCTGAAGATACGCAGGCAGGCGGGTAGCAAGCGAGTATCTTAAAGATGCATTGCGACCGCAGGAAATGCGTTATTAGTAAATGAACCAACAACAACAAAGACACCAACAACAACTACCACCACAATAACAACAAGAACAACTAGAGCAGCCGCCATCGACTGCAAATGAAATCAATTGAAGCGGAAAATAGACGAAAGACGAAGATCTCTGACGTCGATGACACACGCTGCATCCACAAGATACTATTTCGGCGACGATTCACGATTCCGAAATCCGTCGAAGATACTTCGCGTCAACCGCCGGGGGATCAGAAGACGATGGTGTTGTTGTTAATGTTTGTTCTTCATTGTCGTCGTCTGGGGAGCGAATTTGAATTGAGAATTGTTTAGAAGAGCTCTCGGCGATACTTGGCAATCCCAGAGATACTGTGCACCTCGGAGATGTCGACTTTATGACCGCTGAGATGGATTTCGAAACTCAAAATAGTTGATGATGTTTGTGATATCTTCGGTTTTCACATCCCTAGAGAAATTGTGAAAATTTTCAAATTTTTTTTGAGAAGAATCTCAGGTTGGACTAACGGATACCATCCGTAAATTCAAACCGTAAATTTTCCGTCAGTTTATCTCCCGAATGCACATGCACACCGTGAAGATACAGCAATTGTATCCGTATCTAAAGTGCTTAGATTCGTATCTTGGCAATGCCGTTCGTTCCCGTTCACGTTTTAATTTCCTTACCGTGAATTTATGTCTCTTCTGTTTGAGTTTCTCAGTTTGAAATCTCAACATTTAAAATCTCCCCATATGAAAATTCTTTCTATTTAAAATCTTCCCATATAAAATCTCTCCATATAAAATCACTCTATTTAAATTCCCTCTATTTAAAATCTCTCTATCTAAAATCCCCCAATGTGAAATCTCTCAATTCGAAACCATTTAATTTTAATCCGCGACACTCAGTCCATCAAGCTCACGTGACCCTTCGGTGCTGCCAGATTGAGATTCGAGCATGAAAACGATGCACGACAACAACAACAAGTTAAGACGTTAACTAGTATCTCACAGATACGTGGCATGCGATGGGCCGGCGACGACGACAATGACGACGTCGTCGGCTGCACGTTACGCACGTGAAAACATTTAGCGCCCGAAGACAAGTGCGACACGCAACCCCAAAGGCCAACGATGGTCGATGCCAGTGTTGCCGCCGTCCGTCGCTGCAAATTAATTGAGCAACACTTTTGCGATCGCCCTCGGTCGTTCAACGACGACGTCCCAACGTCTCCCACACTTCATCATCATTTTCCTCCACCTTCATCCTCATCCTCCTTCATTTCGTTCCATTCGCTTGGGTCACATGGCCATCGCTTGAGGGTGTTTTTCTGGGTGTTGAATTCGCACCAAGTCAGGCTGGTTTTGTTCGTGGTGTTGTTATTGTTGTTATCAAGTCAAGCTGCACCATGTTGCAGTTAGAAATCTTAAGCAACAACGATGACGACGACGACGACTCCACAACTCAAAAGGGTAACCAATTTCACCCTTGGGACCTCTTTTTTTATACCCCGAAGTTAGCAATTCTATTGTTGATTTGTAGTTTGTTGGCGTGTTGTTGTTATTTGTAGTTGTTGTTATAGTTCCTCCCCTGCGAAATCTGTTCTTTTTTGTGTCCTTCTGCCCTTCGTCTAGTGACAGAAGCAACAACAATAACAACAACAACTACAAACAACACTAAAGCAACACATGCAACCTGCTCAATTGCAGGCTGCTTGAGCTCGACTCGACTCTGGTGGCGCCCTCTGGGGGATTCCATGAGAAATGGGCAACTGTCGGGCAACTGTTGTTATTGTCCGCGTTGTTGTTGTAGTCAATGTTGTTGTTGTCCATCCACCACAGCTGGGTCAGCAGCAACGGTTGCCGTCAACAGACGGACAGACAGACGATCATGAGAGACGAACGACGTCGATGGAGGTTGAGTCAAAAACTATTGACGGAGGTCGCCGTTGAAGAGAAGAAAAATAATGGAAAGAGAGAGAATGTGGGAGGATGAAGATGGAAAATGAGGTGGGCATGAAGGAGAGTGAGATGGAGAAGGTGGAGAGGGAGACAGAAGAAGAAGTAGTAGCCATTGGGCTGACAGGTGGAAGAAGATCACGAAATCCTCAAAAAGGTGTAGCTTAAGAAAAGGAAGATCCAGATTGAGAAATCTAATCAAAATTATTAAAGGAAAATCGTCAAAATATTTTGGATAGGATTTTTAAGAAAAATCAAAAATATAATAATGTTAGAGAAAAAAATCCTAACTGAAAAATTCCTTTCTTCCAACATTAGTATTTTAAATAAATAATACAAAAAATTGATAAATTCTTGAAAAAAATGTCCCTTCAATATCAGTAACAACAAAGAAGAAGTATTTCAAAAAATGAATATTCATACAATTAATTGATAATAAATTCTTGCGATGTTGGAGAACAAAAAATGTTAGAGAAAGAAAAATACTCCATTTTTGAATAAAAATTCCTTCCAACGACCAATAAAACATACCTCTGTTTAGGAGGCGAATAAAATTCCTTCAGAGTTGAGAAAAATTTCCACCCAGCGATTTCAAATTTCCCTTTTGTTGGCGTGGTATTTAAATTGAGCAATTTATGTTTACGCCTTCCATTGAAATGCAACCGTCCATTAATGTGTTGTTGTTGTTGTTCTAGGAGTTATTGTTATTATTCGTGTTGTTGTATTTATTGTTGTTGTTGTTATAGTTGTTGTAGTTATTGTTTTAGCCAGCGCCAGTCACGGCAAGTTCCCTTTTTTCCTATTCGTGAGCATAAAAATTCCCCAACTAGAAAGTCTCGAATTTCTCTCCAATCTCCGATCAACATGAGGAAAGGAAACTAAAAAATAGAGAAAGAAAATAAAAGAGAGTAAGAAAATGCGTGCGTGTGAAAGAGAAGGAGAATTGCGTGAAGTCAATTAAAATGCAAGTCGTACACAAATAATTATTGCGATTTCTTTGTAAACAAAATAAATTATGAAAAATACATGCACAGGCAGGAGACCAACACAAACATAAACACGATCATCACACACACACACAGAGTGATTTTCCCTCTCATGTGTGAGACGAGACGAAGCAGTTGGCAACGCTACATTTGAGACTCAAACAAGCGATCAAACATGTTTTACGATCGGCTCCGGCCCTCGACGCGTCCAACTGTCCGTCCAACAGTCCGTTCTTCTGTACGATCGTCTGTCTGTCCGTCTTCCCATTCTTCAGTCCGTCCAAGAATCTATTCACCCTCTTTCTTCACCATCTTCCTTCACTCTCCTGCCTTACAATCTTTCCACGTTCCTCTTTCGATGCGTGGAAAACGCAGCAACGACGAGAGAAAAATGACTCCGAAGGGGGTCGAGAAAGACGGGGTCGATCGAAAGGGGGGCGATGGAAGGGAGAGAGAGCAGAGAAATTGTGCATTTTCTCCGGAAAAACAAATGCAAATTTTCCTTCGATTCACGTTCGCTTGAAACCCACACGAACTCGACTCGACTTCGCTCCAGAAACATGCGAAATTTACGTCGATTTCGCACGCACCGTCACAACCCACAGAAAGAGTGATGTAGAGAAATGGGGAAAGGGAAGAAGGAAACAAGAGTTAGTGAGATGAACAAGTGGCAACGCTTCTTGGCGGCAGGTCAGTTTGCACAGCGGACGGACGGACGGATGGACGGAAGGCAGGCTCAGGTAGCGATCGCTGGCGGCTTCGAGGCATAACTCATAAGAGACCTGGAGTCCTCGAGTACACAGAAAAGAGAGCGATGGTGAAAAGGAAAATCTGGTGAAATCTGAGATTCATTGGAAGGATCTGGGAAAGGATCCTAAGTGAAAAGGGATCAAAAATAGAGGAATTTTGTAGATAGAAGATTGAAGAAGATTTCAAGGACTTTTGAGTAATGAAAGATTAAAAATTGTTTTCGAAACTAAGAAAAATTCTGTAGAAAGTCGGGGAAAATGTTTCCATCAATTTAATCATCACAAATACTTCTTAATAATAAAAATTTGATTCCAAAAGCCTAAGTTAAAATACTTGTCATTAAAATCTTTCTTCTAAAGCCTGAATTAAAATCATCTCCTAAAGCCTTAAGCCCCAATAAAAATCTTTATTTTTCTCTCGGTGCAGCGGCTGCTGTCGGCGATGTGGCAACACTGCGTGCAACAACATATGCTGTTGCCATTGCTGTGACTGTTGCCGTTGTTGGCGATGTTGCTGTTGTGGTTGGTCTTCTCTTCTTGTTATTGTTGTTGCTGTTGTTATTGTTGTTGTTGGAGCTCCTGCTGCTGCTGCTGCCAACACGTTGACATTTTTAGCCCGCAAAGCATATCAGTTTTTTGGCATCTGGCAACGCATTCAATTTCAACGCAAGGCGCACAGGTTCCGCTCTCTACACACGATGTTGTCGTTGTACCTTATGTTTTTGTTGTTGTTGTAATTGATGTAGTTGTTGTAATTGCTGTTGTTCTTGTTATTATCGTTGTTGCTATTCTTGTAGTTACAACATATATTAGTCTTGTTGCTGGAACGCATATTAGCATTATTGTTGTTGTTCTCTGAATGCATATTGTTGTTCTCTCAATGTATATTTGCTGTTGTTGTCCTTTCAAGGCATCTTGTTATGGTTGTTGTTACTGTTGCTAAGCCTCCTCCGTGTAGGCAGCCAAAGCCCGCTAAGGACAAGGTGTTGACTACGACGACGACGAGTTTCGTTTTACAAAAAATTTAATTTGTTTTCGTGTCGCTTCCCGCAGGCGCAGACCGGCCTCCGATCGGGATCCCAGGGGACGAGAGGTCGAGGGATGGTCGATGGCCCAGGTGGGGTATCGGGATCGGCCCACGTGACCGCCACCAACACCAACGTCGCTTGCGTGGTGGAAATCTTCATAAATCTTGGTGGGATTGACAGCCTAGAATTACTAAACATTTGTTGGAGGCAAACAAAATATGAGCGAAAACATGCCCAAAACACGAGAGGGAGAAATTTGTAATTTGTCATGAAAATGCGTCGTTGTCATTTTCAGCAAAAATTTGAATATGAGAAAATATTTTTATATAATTTAAAAAATAATCGAATGATAAAAATATAATTGGAAACATATATTTCTATTTTACAAAAAATTGTAATTTAAAAATAATAGAATTTAAAAAAATACAATTTGTGAAAAATATAATTCAAAAAAATATAAATTAAAAAATATATAACTTAAAAATAATATTAATTCTAAAAAAGTATAATTTTCAAAAAATAATCAAAATAATATAATTGACATAAAATTAAATTTAAATTTAAATTTTAAACTTCCATTGCTACAACAGGTTAAATTCACGCTAGAAATCCTTTTATGGAGAGAGTTCCATGAGTCTCTGGCCTCTGGATCGGAATATTAGATAGAATAATCTGATACCCCGGAGGCTTTTTTTAAACCAAAGTCTGTCTTCTCCCCAACTCCAAAGCAACTTCATATTTTTTTCTTTCATTTTCTCTCTTTTTGGCTCGTGTGTTTGGGCGCAAACTTAGATGTCGCCATTTTCACCTAACCATGTTCATGTTGTTGTCATTCGTGTTGTTGTTGTTGTCATTCGAGTTGCAGATTTTGTTGTTGCTCCTCCTTGGCCCCAACTGATAAGCTTAAAAATGTTAAAACTCCAAGTTCGAATTTAAATAACCTGATACGGCAGCCATCCTTCGACTTCGGCCTACTACTGTAGGCTACGCCTGGTCATGGTAGGCTCTCTCGCATCCGAAGGAAGCTCACGATAGTTTACGACATCTTTGTCCACAGTAGGTTGGATAGGGTTGGGTTTTATCGCCAACTCCTCGGGCTTCTGCTCGATGGTAGAAAGGATGGAATGAAGGTTTTTTTGAAATTATTTTATCTACGGTTTCGTCTAGTTTATTTCATGCATAAAATTTTAAGTGAAATCTACTACCAGCAACTGTTGCTGCTCCTCACTATTGTTGGTGGAAGATGATATTGTTGTAGAGCTTCTTGTTGTTAGTTGTGTCTTGTTTTAGTCCTTCTTGTTGTTGTTGCTGTTGCTCATCAACATTTGTCGCATATCTGAAATCTTTGTTTAAGTAAATGGACTTCATTGCTTGGCGACATTTCTCAGATACGCTGCACTCGAGCCAGAGGTCTCCACCAGTGGCGGGGCAGCCAAGGGGGACGACCGTGGGTTATTTTAAACCCATCAAGGAATATCTGCGAGGAAGAATCTTCCTTGAGTTCATCTCGGAATGAAGATAGTTATCCGATTTATCCTTTAAAGGATTCTCTCATGGTCGCAAATTTCTTCAAGGGTTTGATGTTATCATCGGAGAAGATGCGACGATGGTATTCCATGAGTCTTATATGAATGGGGTTTATTCGTCGCATCATCTCATAAAACACCTCTTCCTGTTCGCGATTCCTGCGACGCCGCCTCTGGCTCCGGATCTATCGCGGATCCAATCGGCAGACAGGCGGTCAAACTAGAACAACGACTTCTCGTCATTCCCAGCCAGACTTTTGTTTTATTCTCTTTTATTTTAGTTCCTTATTTTTATTTTTTCCTTTTTTTTATTTGGTTTATTTTTTCCTCTTTATTTCTTTTCTTCTTGTTATTTTTCTTATTTTCTTTACTTATTTTATTTTTCCTATTCTCTTTCTATTTAATTTATTTATTATACTATTACGAATCCCACTAAAGTGTAACACGATCTGTCCGCCGATGACTGGACAACGACGACTTCGGACGATGGGGGCGGGGTCCATCGATTGGGGGGCGGGACGATGGAAAGACGAAGACGAGACGATGGGCCGTCTGGACCAAATAAAAGAGGGAAAGAATGAACCGGTTGGGCTTTTATGTGACAACTGAGCATAAGTAATAAATGGAAAAATTCTACCACATCATCAACGTCCGTCGTTGTCGTCAGATGCCGTCTCAACGTCGTCTGCATCGTCGATGCCGTCGTCGTCTTCGTCAGAAGCTTAACAAGAAGAGAATAAAAATAAATATACAAAAACAACACCTGCTATTACAAAAACAATGCCTTCTATTAAAACCACAACAACTACAACGAGAACTGCGTTTAAGATAAGCAAATAAAATGCGATCCTGCACTTGCTTCACGAGACTCTGACGTGTCGTCAAGCGATGATCACCGGAGGAAGGACGAGGGGATCGAAGGGACCCGAGGGACGATGAAGGAACCTCTCTGAGGGGATCGAAGGGAGCGAAAATCAATGCAATGCAAACAGACATTGGTGAACTTCCATGGGAATCAGAAAGAAATTCTCAAAAACACAACGATTCTATTTCTTTTTAGAAACCAAGAAAGGCGAGAATTTTATTTGATTTCAGAAAATTTCCAAGACACCAAGAAAAATGAGAAAGAGAGAAAACATATAGGAAAACCGAACCCGATCGAGAAGGTCGTAAAATGACGGTATTGAATTTCATTTCGTGTTGTTTTTGTGAAAATTCTCACTGCGTCCACGCGATGCGACGACTTTGACAAATATTTACTCTCCACCCCCGGTGTCGACACCGTGTAAACAATGAATGAATTCAACGTAAACAATGGAAAAAATTACGATTCTTCGAAGGTTTGAGGTGCGTTTTTTTGTTTAAAGCAAAATGGGGGACCTTTTTCGAAGTTATGTTTAAATTTCTGCATTATTTCGAAATATTTACCTTCTCTCAAATATCGCATTTTTATTGGATTTTTATTTGATTTCCGAAATTTCACACGTTGTGAAAATTTTCAAAATCCACTTGTGGGAAGAAAGAGTATTTTTTCTCAAACGAAAATAAATTGTCGCTACACGCCTTGAATGGATAAAACTCGGCCCCACCCCTGATCCAACATTAGCAACAACAACAACAAGGGAGACAACAACAACAATAGAGTGGCCATCGTTTTCCCAAAATGTCGAGGGCGTTCCATTCCATCCCTCCGATTTTTCGATTCGATTCCTTCGACGTGTTTTATTTTTAAAAAGAAAATTCTCAGAAACCGAGGTGGAACTTTAAAGAGCTCCATGGATGGAGATGTGTTCTTGTTGCTGGATTTGTGTTTAGTCATGTTCGGGGCTGCGTCGATGGGTGCCGACGGGGCCGACGGAGTGGGTTCGAGCGACCCGCGAACAATACCCGATGAGTGATGAGTCGGGTTTCTTGACTTGATTCCTCACATTTGACTTGATTACTAATTGATTCAGCATGATTTGCTATAAATTATCCAGACAGAGAGAGAGCGAGAGGGAGAAGGGGAGACTGTGTGGAGCAGGAATGTCGTGTAGGTAGCATGAAAGAAAGAGCGAAAGAGTGAATGAGTGAAAGAGGGAGAGATGAAGTGTCTGAGGGATCATAGGTAGAGAGCGAGAGCGCATCACTTAATTAAGCATTCATAGGCGGCGAATCTCCAAGGAGAAGGCTTGCATTCGAAACGAGTTGGGGATACAAAAAAAAACCCTCTCTCACACACACATGAAGACACACTCATAGTGGTACACATAGACAGTAATTAATTGAGCTGTTTATTTTTGAGGATTTTATGGACGATGGTAATTTTATGCATGGAGCGTTCTCGGTTTTGGTTTTTGATTTTACTTCGTTCTTGTTCGATTTTTCTCGTCTCGTCTTGAGAGAGATGAATCGATTGGATGAATCGATTTAGAATCGATAGGTTTATAAATGCTTGGGGTTAATTGTGTGCATCGATCGACGGAGCGCTGAAATCTTTCGAACATTATTCGGATAAGGATTTATGAGGCGAGATCGTTGATGGAAGCGCATACGAATGTTGCGGATAAGTGAATTCCAGCTGTGGTGGCTACGAGTGGGCTTCGGAACTCGTTTCCTGGAGTTAATTATGCATGAATTCGACGTGGATAAATTTTTAATTGGTCGGATAAAGGATTCCAATGTTCGGATAAAAATTATCCGACGTTCGTATAAAGGATTTTCGTCATTCGAATAAAGGAATTGATCATTTTTATTCATTTGAAGCATTTTCAACATTAATTAATGGAGTGGATAAACCGGATAAAAGGGATAAGTGCTCGCAAGTGCTTTAAATTAGCCCGGATATTATTGCAACAACCCGGATAACCGCGAATATGCTTCAGACGAGCGAGAAAGTGTTACGAATAAAGTTTTACCCCAGCGGATAAACGAATAAAACTCATAAAAAACGATATTTCAAGCATTTAAACGTCAAGAGCCACTCCGGATAAGGCGAAAATGGAGCAAGGCCACAGTTCGGATAAAAGATTACTTCGAGCGGAACCTCGAGCCCGACCCACGCACGAGTCCTCAACTCAATTCCTTCCGCTTAAATTCTTCCGGCTCTCAATTGAACTCGAGCCCACTTCAAGCATCCGCCACCACTCGATGAAACTTTTGTTTTTTAAATTTTTGCTCCTTGTTTTTTCGACTTTGAACTTTCAGTCGTTGTTTTGTTGTTCTATTGTTGTTGTTTTCGTTTTTTTTTTATCGCGAGAAGAGGTCAATTAAAAAATTCAATTTAATTGAAATTCCTTGAATAAATTTCGTAAGGAGCCAAAAGTGACCCGCATCCATAGAGAGAGTGAGAGAGAGGAAGGCGGGGAGAGAGAGAGATAGAAAGGGAGTGAGAAGAACATAAAAAGTCTCCCATCGCTTTGACTTGCGGTCAACCCGGCCAACAAACGATCACCCAGGGCGGAAGGTACCCCGAAATATGTTTAAAAATTCAATTAATTTCAAAATATGATCCAACGTCCGCCTCCCCCCACCTCCTCGTCGCCACCCAACTCTTCCTCGGCCGCCTCCTCCGCATGGGACGCACAGCAAGCGATCCATCGATCGATGGACAGACCAAAGAACGATCGATGGTCGGAACCAAGAACGATCGACTTGACTCGAATGCGATCACTTGTTGCCACAAATTATCGACACCACTGGGGGTCACCCTTGGATGGGCATCGAAGCTCACTATCGTTGTAGTTGTTGTTGCTCGTGGCAACTCAGTTGCAGCCACAATTTGTTGCCGCCGGCTCCAACGATCGCTCACCATGATCTTCGTCTTCGTTCGCCGGCCGACGACGTTCGTCTCGACGTCAGCGTGGAGGAAGCGTTGATTTTTATTGACAGCTCACAGCGGTTTATTAATGATCGCACTTCGGTCGGAGCGACTCGAGTCAGCTGTCTGTCTGTCTGTCGTCCCAAAGTCTTTCCATCTGTCCGTCTCAACGTCGTTCGTCTCAACCTCCGCCTCTCTGTCCGTCCCAACCTCTGGCTGTCTGTTATCGCTTCGTCTTTGCTTCTATCGATCGATTCATCGATCAACCGCGATCCGTCGCTTGTCTGTGTCTCTGCTTTCGCTATCTGTCCGGGCCACATGCAAATCTCGTCAACGACATTCCATCGATCTGCGCATGATCGCTCGATCGCAGGTGGCGTTGCCAGACGTCGGCGATCGGAACGGTTGACGGTTTCGCGATCAGGTTTTCGAGGCGAAAATAAGCAATTAATCAGCTGCACCGGCTGCAGCGAGGACAGACAGCAGATGACAGAGAGGAAGTGAGAGAGAGATAGACTGATGGACAGACCACGAACAGGACTGAGTGACAGACATCTAAATATTAATGAACATTTTAGAGGCCATAAATCAGCAGGAGGCTCCGGTTGTTTCTTCGTCGTTAATCGTTGTCCTTTTTCTTCTCTTATTCGCTTTTGAATAATTATCCCCCATCCTCTTTAGCGAATCTCCTTAGTGTTCCTTCTTCATCCTTGCTGAATTTCCCTCCATCCCTTCAATTAATTTCTCTCTCTCTTTCTCTGAGTGAATAAATAAAAGTCCTAACATAACTACAACAACAAGAACCAATATTAACCCTTTCATTGTTATTTTGTTTTTTTTAAAGAGAGCCGGCGGCTCGTCGGAAACACCTCGTCACGTGCGAGCTTCTGAGTCGTTGGCTTCCCGCACGAAATGACAAAGCAATTTGCCTTTCCCTCTCCTTTCGCAAAACTTCTCTCTCTTTCACACACTCTCTGCCTTTTTCTATCTCCTTTTCTCGGTCTGTTTGCGAATTAAACAAAACTCAGCTTAATTAAAATAATGCTTCATTATGACGCCGCCGTCGAAGCCTCTGCATTTCACGATGTCGACGATGCCTCTGTCTCCGCCTGATGAAGGCGACGACGTCGATGTCGCTGCCTTCGCTAGACGCAGGCCTGGCCGTCACATGACATGAATTGTCAAATGCTAAATATTTACTTAATTCGCTTTTATTGCGGAAATAACGCAGTGTTGTTTTGTCTTTAGTTGGTTTCTTCATTCTCTTTTTAGTTGAAGAAACAACATTAAACGGAACTTCAAAGGGTTCAAAAGGAAAGAGCAGGAAAATCAATGTGTGTTTTTTATATGCATGTTTTTTATCTCTGTCTGTCTGCTTCTCTGTCTCTCTCTCATTTGGTCTTGAGGTCGACGAATGACGACTTCTTTGGTGTCTTTCATTCGGTTTGTCAATCTCTCCTTTTCGATCTCGTTCGTCATGTTCGTTCATCATGTTTATCACATGTTCTCTTGATCAACTCCTGGTCTTCACAATTTATTCCTTTATCTCGATCTCTGCAGTATTTTTTATCTTCCTTCTCTCTTCCCAATCATCCTTTTCACTTCATCATCATGATTCTCTCTTCACAATCATTCTTTTGTCTTTCCAATCATTCTTTTTTCCCTCTGTTCTCACATTTATATCTCTTGGTCCGGTTTTATTTTTCTCTGTCTTTCCATTCCTCTATGCATCTCTTCCTCTATCTATCTCTTCCTCTGTCTGTCCCTTCCTCTTTATCTCCTTTTCCCTTCTCTTCTCTACCTTCCTCAGACCATCTCTCTCTCTCTCTGTGGTGCAAGAGACAAAAACGTTTTCAAAATGTTTATCTTCAGTGTTCGGTGTTTTATTTCCTTGTCGCAAATGTTTTCATGTCCCCAACTTCTCTTCCCCCCTGACCGAAGTCAACGAAAAGGGTTGCCACAGGTCATGAAGAAGAGGAGGAAGTGAGAGAGGGACAGAGCAACCGGAGGACGTTTGTCATCGTCGAGGTCCATCCACGCAATTGTGGTAACGTGCGCGAATTTTTGTCCTTTTCCTCGTGGGTCCAGAGAAGAGAAGAGATGGAAGATGTAGGAAGGGGAGAGATGGAAGATGTAGAAAGAGGGATTTTTAATGAATTCATAAAGTGGATTTCGTTTTGTTTCGTTTTTTCTTTCACTCTCTCCATCTCCCCCATAAATTGTTGTAATTGAGTTGGGGAAGTTGGTGGCTCCAAAATTTCCCAGAACCCGGTTCCTTCTTCATCTCTCTTTCCTTCATATCTCACTCGTTCACTCCTTCTCCGCTCGATTGTTGCATGGGTCGAGATCCCTCCAGTTTCTCTGGATCCACTTCATCTCTCTGTCTCCCTCCCTCTCTCTCTCTCGTCCATCGAGTTGCTCTAATAAATTTCCCATTTTTGGGGATTTATGATCGCAGTCGCTCGACTTTTGTTCTTGCTTCGTGAGATATTCTCGGGTTCGGTTCGGTTTACGAGTTATGAGCAAAAGGGCAGGAGTCAGTGGAGAGCAGTGAAATGAGGAAGAAATGGAAAGAGAGTGAAGAGGGAAGGAGTCAGTGAGAGGGAGATGGAAATAAAAATGTGTTTACCTGTTTTGACCTTGTGTTCCTTCGATGCCCTTCATCATTATTTTTGTTGTTGATTCATCATGATCTTTTTTTGTTGTTTTCATTGGTACTTTTTTGTTGTTTTTGCTTGTTTTCTTTTTTCCTCTTTCGTGAACCCAAAATTGTTTTCTTTTATCGCGCGTTTCCCTCATCGATTTCCTCTTGCACAAACACACCGAGGAGCCAAGGGACCAGGCCAATAGAGCGAGAGAGAGATGGAAATAGTGCCATCTCACTCTCAGAGATGCCGACAAATATTTGTTCGTCGAACGCTCCGAACACCTCTGGGTGGGCCACCAACGGAGCGACCACAGGCATCAACGACGAGGTGGAGGAGGGAGGCGAGAGGAAGAGTGAGAAGTGAAAAAGAGATGTGAGAAGGAAAATTAAACCTAGACAGAGAGACCAAGAGAAAGACAGCAGTTAAAAGACAGATAATCATAAAGACCGACGAATGGTGGAAGAAACTCTAAAGAGAGAAGAAGGAAAGAAAAAGGCAAAAAAATAAAATTTAATTCAAGAAAATAAAAAAAAATAGAAAAAATAGTACAGATAAAAAAAATAGGATAACATAAAAAATACGTAGACAAAAATAGAAAAAAAATCCACAAAAAAAACCTCCAAACCATAACAATAAAAAGTATAGACAGCTAAAGATATTCAGCTAAATTAAATAAAAACAAAAAGAAAAAACTCCAAGTCTCGTTAGGAAGACGTGGAGACAGAGAGAAAGAATGAGAGAGGGAATGAAAAGAAGCAGAAACTTCAGTCTCGCCGAAATTAAAACTTAATCCTAGGTGGAGTCCTCGAAGTCTTCTTCGGTCCTCTCTTTCTCCTTCGCCCCTCACCTTATTCGATGTCTACTGAATGCTTTCTTCTTCTCATTCTCCTCCTTCTCATTCTCCTCTCTCTCAGCCTCCCTCGTCGCCCATTTTCCACGCAATTGCAACATTTTTATTTCCCGAAAAACTTTTCATATTCCCTCGCTCGGGCACTTCCTCTTTCTCTATCTCTCTCCCTCCTTTTCGCCATGCGTTTAAGACGGAAATTTTTAATTTTCCTCCTCGCACGAAAATTAAAGCAAAACATCTGCCTTCGTCTCTTCGACTGTCTGTCTGTCCGTTCATCGGTCGTTCTCTTCGGCGGAACTTCGTTTTTATTGTTGTTTTTGTTGCCATTGGTTTACTGTTGTTGCTTCACTTCATATGGTTGTTGCTTTACTTCATGTTGTTGCAATTTCCCGGAATATCCTGTCGCGCCAAAAACTGTTTTCATAAACATAATGAAAGCGGACGCCCAGCGACCCGACGGGGTGTCGAAGGGACGAAGGGAGGGATGAGGAGCAGGTAACAAGGATAATCGCTCAGCTCAAAGTCAGACTACGAGACAAGGACACATGCATGACTCCCGAGTCGTTTGTGTAGGCGCAGGTAAGCGGCGCGAGTCCTTTGAGCCGAATGGAAGGAATTTGAAAAAGAGGAAATTGACAAAAAGAAAACAGCTGAAAATCCCAGAAATTTTCTATTTGCGAAATTTCGACTTTTCTTTGAAAGAGTCGAAAATTCCTTCCACAGCTTTGTCTTTCAACAAAGGACCTCATGCGGCTTCCACAGGATGCGAGGAACATTTTTGGAAAGCTCTTTAAACTCTGAATGATAAAAATGTGTAAAAAGAGATCTCAAAGTCCACTGAATTAATTTCCTACTCTAAACTTCTTGCTCTGAATTCAACTGAAAATTTCTCAAACCAATCTCGAAGTTCATCGCACAAATCTCGGACGAGAAATCTCATCAAATCTTAGCGAAGAAATCTCATAAAATCACCTCAGTTTACATCGAAAACTACTCGGAAAGTTTCTCAAATAACATTCTCAAATAACGTCTAATGAGTCCGCAACTTTATCGAATGCATCGCGATATCGGGGACGACGTGCGTATCTTGTGGTTAAATATCGAATTGCGTGATCGCCAAACGAATCCTCTCCGGATCAGGTGGAGCGAAACCGTTATTGGACAAGAGTCTCCAATTTTAGATCTCGTTTCCCACAACAGCGTTCGGAGTTCGGTTTGCAAAAATTTCCATCTCTCCAACTTGGCTTCTTTGAAATCCCAATATAATGCAATTTCGCGCCCAGTTGCTGGAGTCAAAGTTGGAAAGAGAAACAGAGACAGATAGAGCGAAGCCAGATAACGAGTGGCTGAAGGAAGGACAGTAGGAGCATTGGACAGACAGTCAGTCGGTTGGTTGGACAGACAGTCAGTCGGTTGGTTGGACAGACAGACAACATAATTACCGTTGAGAATCGCTGTCGATTCGCATGAAGCGCGTCTGCGCATGCGCGGCATTTGTTGAGCATTGTTAATGTACATAACAAGAACAAAAACAACATGGAGAACAACAACGAATGCGAATGCCATTTCGAACAATAACAACATGAGCCAGATAACAACAACAATTTGGCAACTGATTTAAGCCATCCCGTGGCCTGATGCACCTTAAAATGCTGCCTTAATTGCCTCCAATGTCCATTTATCTGCATACAATGCACTCCAATCGTTTCACCAACGCGCTCTCTCTCTTTGTATCCCCTTTAGTCCTCATCTCTTCCCCTCTCTCCATCCCCTCTCTCTCTCCCTCCATCATTGCCCCATGCGGTTCACTTCGCCTCGCATCGTTAGGCTGCGGAAGCCGCGGCTCCTCCAATTTGCAAACTTTGCCGACGGTCCCCGATCGAGCCGAGAGTTGGAGGGTCGTCGGGTGCTTGAGGGGACTGTGAACGAAACGAAACGAACCGCGCCGAATCGTATCGCAAATCGAGAGACGATTTTCGGCCGACGCAGGTCGTCGTTGGTGAAGCTCCAGACGCAGGTTGGTTGAAGCAAGTCGGTGGATCGGCTGCCGTGGGCCGTGCGTCATCAACGCAGAATCGATCGGTCGATCGGGTTCGATCGGCGGACAAAGGATCCTTATGAGAAATGGAGGATATGGGAGTGGTGGGGGAAATAGAAGTGAAGTTGAAGGTGAACCTTGTGAAGAAGGTGGACCAAAAGTTGATGGTGGACAAGAGTTGAAGGTAAACCATGGGTTGATGGTGAAGCATGAGTGGATGGTGAACCATGAGGCTGAAGCTGGACCATGAGTTCAAGCTGGACCTTGGTGAATCTCTAGTTGTCCACCGTTGTCGATCGGTGGACCTG
The DNA here is from genome assembly GCA_017309665.1 of Coelopa frigida. Classification (NCBI taxonomy): domain Eukaryota; kingdom Metazoa; phylum Arthropoda; class Insecta; order Diptera; family Coelopidae; genus Coelopa; species Coelopa frigida. Next base: position 17,769,573 of record CM029565.1, read on the forward strand.
GGTCCGGATGGACTTCGGCTCAGCCACCGGGAGCCGATCGCATTCCACATCTAATGGAACGATGGGGCTTCGACTTTAACTTCCACACCGACTTCGCCTCCTTTAACTTCGACTCCTTCGTATTCCTACTTCGACTCCTTCGACTTCGATCCCAAGTCGGCTGCTGCAGAAGCTCCCGTCGATTGAAGAAGCCGACGACGAGGGCTCGGACTCGGGCTCGAACGATGACGAGATGTAAGTCTGAGATTTTGCGAGGGCCTCCGCTCTTTCACTTCATCCTTCTGACTCACTTCCTCCTTCTGACTCACTCACTCCTCATGTCCCTCTCTCTCTCTTTCTCCCTCTGTGTATCTCTACCTCCCTCTCTCTCTGTCTATCTCTCTCTGCATGGCGACCGCGGCGCATTTATTTGCATTTAAGTGCATTTTAAATTTTTGCCAAGAGAAAATAAAATAAAACCGAAAACAATGCAAACGAGAAGCAGGGAATGCAAAGTGAACAACAACAATTTGGTAGGAACAACATGAAGGAATAGCAAGAACAACAAGGAGAAATAGCAAGAACAACATGGTTGAAATAACAAGAACAACAACAACAACAGAAAGCCGTTGCCTGTGAAATTGCATTTAAATGTGGAAAAAATTCGCTGATTTTCTCAAAGTCAGCTCCGAATTCTCTCACCGCGTTGACGATGGCCGAAGATACGCGAACTGACCATCGACGGGGACGATGCTAAAGTATCTCACAGATTGTCGGGCAGGGAGACAGAGAGAGAGATAGAGGGAGGGATGGATGAGAAAGAGAGGGAAGTAAAAGAGAGATGTGAAGATCAGCTAATGTGAATTGCAAATGAGTTCAGATCGGGATAAATGTTCATTAGAAGTTGACTTCTGACGAAAAATTCAAATGTGGAGGAAGAGGACGAGCGAGATGGAGGTAGGGAGAGAAAGAGAGAGGTAGAAAGAACGCAAGGAAGAAAAATAATACATGAAAGATATGAAAAATGCACACAGATAACAGAAACAAATGTATCTGCGTCGTCATAAGCTCAAATGAATGCTCGCTCTTTCTCACTTTACGTCTCGCTCTTTCTTCTCTCTGCCTCTCTTTCTCTTCCTCTCTCTTTCTCTCTTTAGGAATCATCCTGAGTGCTTGCTCTACGTATCTGCAGTAATTAATATTTTTCTCTTCCTTCCTTCCTTGCAATAAATTGTTCCTTTTTGCTACCACAATAACAACAATAATAATAACAATAACAACAAGAAGGATTATGGAACAACATCATCCAACAAATTGCCAACGCATCTCACGGATGCAAGCGCATCGATTAAGCTGTATCTGCAAGAACACAAGATCGAGGAGGAGGAGGAGGATGAAAAGTTCGAGGAAGGCGGCTGAAAGTTGAGAAATTGCTCAACTTGGCGGCAATGCATATGTTGGAAATGAAGCTCATGTTGTTGTCATTGTTGTTGTTGTTTTGTCGACTTTGTTGTTATTGTTCATGTCCATCTGTTGGATACTGTGTATCCTGTGGATTCGCTAAAAGTTTCTCAGCGCCGCCATCATTATTTTTATTTATGTCTGGAATAAGTCTTCCAAAGAGAGGAGGAGAGGGAAAGAGATGGGGAGAGCGATGGAGAAGGGGAGAGAAAAGAAGAGAAGAACATAAATAAATCTGTTAGATAGACAGAGAGGGAGGGAGAGAGAGATAGAGTGAGTAAATCTTATTCTTGAGGGAAATTATTATGCAACTTCGCAATGATCCGATTCCAGCCTGAGGAGTTCGATCTCGGGATGTGGTTTTCCTCAATCTCACTCTTCTCCATCTCTCACTCCCTCTCTCTCACCTTCAATTTTTTTCTCTACCTTCGTCAGTTGGATTTACATCTGTCGGATTCTGGTCGACAAGTGCACCAAACTGCGAGTTTTCGAAGTGAATCGGCGACGATTTGTGAGGAATTCGTTTGTGGCGCCCACAAGACAACTGCAACAACAACAACAACAACAATAATAACTCTCTGTAATGCCAACAACAATCATCGAATTGTATCTGTATCTGATGGCGGTTCATTAAAATGTATCTCATTACAACCCACCTCGAGCGCAACAAATCACAGCGCGGATGGATCTGCGGTTGCGCCTACCGTCGTCTCCATGATCATTTTATTCTCTGTGCTGTAATCGAGAGCAACCTGTAGAAGGAGAAGAAGACGAGGGGCAGAGGATGTTGAAAAGTGGGCGTGGGCGCCGTGGGGCGTTGCAGCCGGGGGCGGATCTGGAGGAGGTTCTGGTGGTTCGGCCTCAAATCAAGCTTAATTGAATGTGAAGAGGGAGAGAGAGAGGGAAAGAAATGAGGAAGGAAGGAGTAGGAGAGAAATCAGCGCATATATGTTATGGATATATTACAACAAGAACAAATGAAATAACAATAAGAAAAAAAGAAAAACTACAATAAAACCGCTAAGGAAAAGAACAACTAAAATCAACAACAAAAACAACAACTACAAAAAACCACAACTAAAATCACATCAAAAACAACAACTACATATAAGTATTGAGAACAACAACGGTAGACACATGAACATAAGAACAAGACCAGTGGAAGTTACAACAAGAATTCAACAACAACAACATGAAATCATGCATGACGAACAGCCAGTGGCAGCGACAGACTCCAGAGACAGACAGATGAATGGACGGACGGACAGATGGACAGGATAGTGGGATGAACCGAGCGAAGAGGTCAAGAGACAGACAGAAAAAAAGAAAATTAACAAAAGTAAGACAAAATTAATGAAAAAATATAAAAAAAAGAGTAAAAAAATAAGGATATAAATAAAAAGAAAAAACTTCTGAAAAAATTAAGAATAAAAATTAAAAATAAAATTTAAGAAAGGACATAAGGAAAAGAATAAAGAACAAATAGAAAGACAAAAAAAAGTATAAGAAATAATATACGGACAGACAATTGTCGGGACCGGGACTGAGTCAGATCGAGATCGTCTAACAGTTGGACGAAAAGTTAGTGCAACACATGTATGTATGGACGGACAGATTCCGGGCCGCCCAGACAACCGGCGGCGATCCAGATAGATTCCGAGATAGTCAGATAGTTGGGCTAAGAAATGCATCGCCAAACCCCAGCCGTGGGCCAAGGGATGGTGGCGAGAGGATGAGGGAGAGGGAAAAAACTTAGAGGAAAAGAATGAAGGAGACAAAGGAAAGGTTGAAGACAAAGACTAAGGAGGAGAAAGGGACGAAGAGAGAGAGAGGGAGACGTCGGTGCTCCACATGGCTTGGATGGCATCTTGCGGATTGCATTTAAAGCCGAACTACAAGATACGCGAAGAATGTGAACGCGATTTGAAGATCGCTTCTGGCCTTCGTTGGGTTTCGTTCTGGTCGTTTGGGGTTTGGCAACGGGATGTGGTCGGTTGGTTCATTGTTGTTGTTACTATTGTTGTTGTTACTATTGTTGTTGTTACTATTATTTTTCTTGTTCCAGTTGTAGTTGTTTCTATTGTTGTTGTTGTTTGAGTCCCAAGAGCAGAGTTTGAAAAAAAGGTGATTTATTTGAACATGGTTATCAACTTAACAACAACCACAAGTACTACAACAACAACATGAAGCACAATGAAATCCAGACTAAAACATTGAGATCATAACAACAACATGAAAACTCAGACAACAACAACAACAAGGAAATCAAGACAACAACAACAATGGAATCAAGGAAATCAAAACAAAAACCAAAAATTAGAGCGAAACAAAGGAACAAGGATCTGGAGAAAAATCTCCTGCTCCTGTTGTTGTTGCCTTTGCTTTGTTGTTCTTATTTTTGTTGTTGTTCCTGTTACTGCTTAAAATGCGCATTCATGAGATACATTTAGTTGTGCGGAAGCTTTTTACTTTTGCTCCCTATCGAACAAAATAACAACAACAATACGAACAAAAACAATACCATAAACAACAACATTAGAAGGATCTGGGAGGAGAAAAAAACAAAGCTAAATGTACAACTTCAAACATGGCAAAAATCGCAATAATTGAATTGCATTGAGAATGTATCTTGCAAATGCAGACAAAAACACACCAATACACACACATATAAATCTATGCTGTCTGTATTTAGAAACAATGAGAATCGAAGAGAAGGAAACGAATCGCGCTGATGTTGGGCCAAAAGCAAATTCAATATAAATAAATAAAATAATATACAGAAAGAACAACAACAATATAGAGAAGCAACAACAAATAAATCGTTGGGAGAAACAATAACAATGTCTACAGGACCAACAACAACAACATGGTTGGAAGCAACATGTGAGACTTTGCTGTAACCGTTGTTGGTTGTTGATGGTTTTTTCAGTAGATTCAATAACAATTCAAGAACAAAAACAATGAAGGAAAAACGAAACCGTATCGCATCGGATCGAGATATATGAAACAAATAACAACAACAACGATAATCACCAATACAACAACTACAACAAATCAATGCTATTCGCAACTGAAAACCATAACGAAAATAAAAAACAACAGAAGAAGAAGAAATCATCGAATGAAAGATGCAATTGCACAGAAAACAATAACATATACAAGAACAACGACAATGTATAAAACCAACAACAACAATGTATAATAACAACAACAACAAAATTTACAGCAAAAACAAATCTCCATTGTAATACCAATAACAACAATGGAAAAGATCTACCGTAACAACAACAATAACATAACATATCGAATGAATGTATGGATCGATGGATGGTTGGATAGATGGATGTATGATGTTTCTACTGTTGCTGATGATGGTGTTGCTGTCGTTGTTGTTGTTTTTGTTCTTCTTCTTCTTGCCAACTGTGCATCATTAAGCAGAACCCCCAGACCACTCCTCCTTTGTCTTCTTCGATTCTTCCTACTTCTCCTCTTCCAACTCCTCATCATTCTCCTTCATTCGCATCGCCATCGACGAAGTCGCCGTTCGGAGGCACCGGAGCCACCGGCCAACAACGTACAGACAGACATACAGATGGACGGACAAATGGACAAACAGATGGACGGACAGACTTCGCTTGGGTGTATTTAAGCTTGAAGCTTGAAATTATGAGACCACCACGATGAATGAAGAGCTCATCGGAGGACGTGCCCGCACCTCCTCCATCTCTATCTCTCTTCCTCCAACTCTCACACACCCTCTTCAACCCTCTTCTTACCACATCCATCTTCCTTCCATCTTCTTCTCACTCATCGTCTTCCTTGGGATCTCAGGCGATGGATGCTTTGCAATGCGAGATTCGATGCGATGAGATGCATCGGGTCGGGATCCGCAGATCCGCCGGCTGTAGATAGATGTCTGTCCATCTTTCTGTCTGTCTCTCCTTCGACTCCTCCTCCTCGACGGCCTCTCGAATCCACCTCGGTTCCTCCTTCGATCCAGCCCAGGTTTGTTTCTGGGATTGTCTGTCTGGATTCATGTATGTTTGTCTTTCCTTCTGTCCCTCTGTCCGTCTGTCTATGCCCTCTGTCTGTCCGTCGTTCGTCTGTTTGTCTTTCCGTCTGCCTGGTTGCTGGTACAGCATGTGCATCGCTGCTACCTTCGTTCAATCTGGCTGCCGTTGATGCTCAAGCTCACTATTGTTGTTGCTCACATGAATTATTGTTGTTGTTGCTGTTGCTTAACCAACATCGCCCCAACGTTGTTTTTGTGTTGTTGTGACCACTCTCTGTGTGTCCACGGCCACCATAAAAGGCCGCCAACCGCCGCCGTTGCCACCTAACAAAAGCCCAACAAAGGTTTCTCTAAACATTGTTTAAATCAATAACAATGGATCGGATGCAATGGTTCGCTGCATCGCGCTGGCGGGCGTAAAAGTGTGAAAACCTATCCGCTGCTTCTTCCTCTTCTCTTATCCTCTCAATTCTCCTCATTCCACTAATTCTCTTCTACCTTCTCCTCTCTCCAATCAATACCTAAAAGCCCATGTCTCCAAGATTTGTGGAACCTCTCGGAGTCGTTAATGAAAAACGCAAACAATGCAAAATGCTTTATATTTACGCCCGTTGGTCGTGTGTGATTTTTTTGTTCACGATTTTATTGTTGTCATTGTATTAGCTGTTGTTGTTGTCGGTTGTGTTGATTGTTGGCGGTTTTGGTCCGATTGAGTTGTTCGTCAATATTTGATGAAGTTTTCAACCTTAAAAGCTGAGATTTTGTCGGCTTTCCTTGAGTTTCTTTTGTCTCTGGATCCGTCACGGGGTCTGTCGTCATCGATTGTCGTCACTTGTGTTGGCGGTTGGTCGTTCTGTGACGAAGCGTGGTCCGAAAAACAAACAGAAATCGGCACCGCGACAGACAGAGACAACGAATCCATGAAGGAGAGATCTAAGAAAAAATTCCATTTTCATTCCTCGCCTCCGATTGGGAAAGTTAAGGAAAGAACTTCTGTATACAAAAACATCAAACTCCGAATTCCCATAACTTCGGTTGAACTTTGAAATTATAATTACTTGGATTAGATTTCTCCCATATAATATTTCACCGCTGTCTTCACAACCTTAATCTCCACTGAGCATTAACAACAGGTTATGGAAAAATTTCCCAAGAATTTCCATTGTCTTCTCGAGTCGAGATGAAAAACTCCTTCTTCATATCTCTTGACCCAAAGTGCTCACAACCCCAACTCTGTTGTTGTTGCCTACTCCTCCTCATCCTCGTCTTCCACTTCATCTTGGTCAACAGCGCAGCCTCCTTCATTTGGACTCCATCGTAGTCGTCGTCCACTTAGAGGCCTCTCCAGAGATCTATTGTATCAATTAGCAGTTGATATATTTCAATTTTATGCATGCCCAGACCAATCTATTCACAAACTGTCTCTGCTGAGCAATATTGTTGTTCGATCTATGGATACCAGCCTCCATCTCACTCTCCCTCTTCCTCTCTCTCCATTTCTCCATTGTTGCCTCTTTCTGTTATTCTTTGGTCTTTCTATCGGTGAATCTTTGTTCGCCTTTATTTTTGAACAGAAGATTGATGACCTTTTTGTATAACATTCGAACGAACGCATGTTTATTTAAATATTTTCTACATGTTGCCGTCGATGCTCCATTCTTTTTCGCTCTTACTCTCTCACTCTTTCCTTGTCGATTGTAGTCACTTCATGAAAACGACACATAAAATATAAATAGATAAAACATAATGGAATAGAGGAGTGTTGGGGAGTTGGGGGAGAAGTCACTTTTTTATGAAGTGTCGACTGTCGAAAAATAACAACGAAAACTGAGAGCTTTTTGTTTTCCTGAACTTAACTTTTGAACCCATTTTTTCTCCACTTCATCTTCTTTTATAATAATTTTTTGTTTATTTATGGGTTGTGTGGGTTCATTTTTGTGGATCCATTTCCAGGTCAATTTCGGTGATCAATTTCGGGTCAATTTTGTTTCGACATTTTTGAATTTTTGTGGATAGTTTTGAGCAATTTTTAAAATTTATTGGGTTATTATTTTCATATTTCATTTAAATTTTTCAATAATTCTCATAAATTTTCAGTCTATTTCTGGCCTAATTTGCATCAAATTTAATTTATTCAAAAATTATGCTTGTTTTCTTTCATGTGCTTCTAATAATAAACTCTCTTTGAAATCAGTATTTACAAATCGTTGAGATTATTTTGAACTCATTTGCAAACGATTTGCCTGCCAATTTTCTAGACAATTTTTCTACCCATGCCAATTTTTATATAAACTGAAAAATTGGTCAATAAAAACAATTAAAAAATTTTAATTTTTCATTAAATTTTCGTCGCCTTTTGAGCCTGCTTTACCATATATTCTTGACCCCAATTTTCGGGCTCATTATCAGCCCATATTTCGAGTTGATTCGTGATCTTTTTCAGTCCCGACTTTTTCGTTTAGTTTTTTATGAATTCCTGACTGTGTCGAATGTGACTTGGAATTAATGTGTGTGTGACGATGTGAGATTGTGTGGCAATGTGTGAGTGGGTGTGTGAGTTTGTGTGTGGCCTGAACTACTTGTTGCGCTCTTGTTGTTTGGTTTGCCTCCTAATTGTTATTCGACTGCGGGACGGAAGTGGGCGAGTGGTGAAGGGGAGGGGACAAGCTTAATTAATAGAAAACCAGAGGAGAATGAGAGGAAGGGAGAGAGAGAGGACCCAGAAGGAGTGGCGCACGATGCATACAAATGCCTGCGTCTCATTTACATATCATTTGTTTTCCCCATTTCTGCTGCTCATGTTTTCGGTGTCAAAAATTTTTCCATTTCTCCATTATTAGTTTTTTGTGGCTCTTCATAATTTTTATGTTAATTTTCTTTGTTTTTTCTGTAGTTTTTATATTTCTTTCCGTATTTATTCCGTAGTTTTTCTAATTTTTCTCGGGTTTTTCCTCTTTTTTGTTACTTTTTATTTATTTTTTCATTAAAATTTTATGTGTTTTCCTTTTGTGCTTCGTTTTTTCCCTTCCCATGACGATGAGCGACGAATTTGGCCCGCGGTTCTCTTTGGAAAATGTTTTCCCCATTTTCACATGAACATTGTGCAGCCATCAAACCCATCATGTTCATCTTCATCATGATCATCATGGTGATTCTCCATGAGCATCGCTTTCATCAATCATCTGGCAGTATCGCATACAGTTTTCCTCCCGACTTGTTTTCCTCTTTGGACAAAGATGAAATATTCTTCTTGTACCATGAGCAACCAGTTTCCATAATTGTTCTTTCTCTACTTGTGCCGTTGTCATTGGTATGAGCTACTAGTTGTTGTTGGTAGTGTTGTTGTTTTTATTTTTTGTTGTTGTTATTGTCAGTAGCTTCATTACTTAAGGTCTCATCGCCATCGTTGTCGTCGTCGTCGTCGTCAGCCCTAATGTTATGACAGCTTCTCACATGATGATGTGCTCGAATGAGATGACATTTCGTCTACTTTTGCTCTTTGTACATTGCAACAACAATAACAAAATCAGCCACAATACCAAGAACAACAACACCATCTACTCTAACAACAACAACAACCAGTTGGAAAAGCATACATTTTGGCCATGCCAAGTGAATGTGTTGTAATTACTTTTAATGGCCTGGTAATGTGCGAGCCATATTTCTTCTCATCCCTTTCCAACTCATCTCCAACCCTCCACCCATCTCCTCTCCCTGGGATTTTTATTTATTTATCTTCCCGTTTAACTGTCTGTCTATCTATCTATCGTTTCGCTGTCCATCCTTCAAGCCGACAGACAGACAGCTAGTTTTTAGTAGCTGTCTGGCGTGTATTTTCCTTCTTGCCAAGCATCCATTAATTGGCTCAAAGTGATGGGAAATTTCCTCGCCCGTACTTAGATGGGTAGAGGGTAATTTTGAGAGAGTTAGAGGGAAATTTTTAGATGGTTAGAGGGAAAATTTGAGAGAGGTAGAGGGTAATTGTGAGGAAAATTATAAATTTTGAGGAAAATGATACCTTTATATATTGTTCATTATTAAAGGGAAATAATTCCTTTAAATCGAAGCATTAAATTTCTAATAAAAAACCCTTCAAGGAAAGAAATTGCATAACAAGACCTCATTAGTACCTCATAAAAATATCCCTTTAGGAAAGAATCATCAAAATCCAGCCTCTCCTTCGGGCTACGTCTACCCTCATATTCGTATCGATTCTCCACCTTTATTTTTGGGTTTATTTTCCCTTCCTCTTTCGATCTCTCCTTCTGTCTCTCCTTCTTCATCTCCTTCTCTTTCTGTGGTCATGAATAAACTCACCGCAAACTCATTTCAATTGGAGTCCGTCGCGACATCGAAATCAAACTCTCGGCTCGTCACGACTTCCGCCCCACCCACATTCACCAAATTGTTGCTAATTTTTGTCTCCTTTTCACGATGTCTGTCTCCATGGGTGTCTGTCTGTCTGTCTGTCTCCAAATCTTTCTCTGTCGGTTTGTGTGTTTCTCTGTCTGTCTGTCGTCGACGGTGGCGTTGGAGGCGATGGCGTCGTCGGCATTTGTGTCATTGATTAAATTGAGCGTAATGTGCATAATTTTTTGCTCGAGCACGACTTCCCCAGTTGCCCACACCGCCTTCGCTTTCGCCCTCCCCACGCCCCCTTCATCCCTCGCCCGCCCCCTCCTTAAGTAGACCGCGGTACCGCCCTCTTGCGGGTATAATTTTTGGCAATCATCAGTTTTGTTGTATTTGTTTTTCGGGATTTTATTTGCTCATTCCATATTCTGTCCCAGTGTTTTTTCTGCTGTTGCTCAATCATTCCATGTTGTTGTGAATATTTCTGATGTTTTTGTTGTTATTGATGTTCTTATTGATATTTTTGTTGTTACTCCTTGAGGCCTCCCTACTACGGCGACGGCCAAAGCAACTTAATGGCCCTTAATTTGTTGATGGAGGGGCGGCCCAAGCGGATGATTGTGAAGGACCCACAGCGAGAGGAAGAAGAGAAAGAGAATGGGCCAAAGAGACCCGCCAATACTTGAAGTCATTTAGCAACACTTGTTCGGCTCTTGATCTGTGGCAATTCGGAGAAATTCTTCCTCCTCCTCCCTCGTCCCTTCAATGGTGTAGTTAGCATTAATGTTGCTTTCGTTATTGTTGTCATGGTGGTGGTCTGATGAGGGCTTTTTTTCTTTATGATATTTTCGGCATGAATTGTACTATGTGAAGAGAGATTCTCGGAGCCATTTTTGTTCATTGATTTCAAGATTTTTTCGGGTATTTTGTTCATAGGTTTCCTTAAATGGTCTATTCTAATAGATCTTTTCGAGGTTCATTAGGTTGAAAGCCTCTCGTTTTTCTAGTTGATTACTTTAATTTTTACATTATATTTTCCTTCCCTTGGTCTGTTCTGTCTGTTGTTGACAACATTTATCGCAAATATTTACGTCTTCAATTAACTTTGACTTCTGGATAACCTCGGTTTGACTTCGAACAACCCTTGTTTGGTTTCGGTATTTCGCCAAATGCAAAAGCAACGAAAGAAATAATAACGAAAACAACAATAACAATGGCAACAACAACCACTATTATATATCATGTCATATCGCGCCAAGGATCCAAAACTATCCCCGGGTTTCGCCCCGATCGACGATTGGAATCACTTTTGATCCACCATCAATCATCAGTTGGCCTTCCACTCTCTTTCTTTCTCTCTCTTTCATTCTTTGGTATGACCTCTTCTCCTCATCTCCTCTTCCTCTCCGTCTGTCGTCCACTCCTTCTGTCCCTGTTTCTACCCTCGCAGTCCTTCGATTATCTCTTCGGCCGGATCTCTCATATTTTTCAATATAGTCTTTCGACTCGTTGTCAACCCCGCTCTCCCCGCCCTCGACCTCGTCCGCCGCAGACGACTGACGATGGCCAGAGCGAGAGCCCGAAGCCCTTGGCACATGTGCTGCATGCGAGCTGACATTGAAAATAAACAGAAAGAGAAAAAAAAAACAATGGAAAAACAATAACAAAAGAAGGAGGGAGAAGAACAACAACGAGACCACAGAGCAACAGCAATCGTAACTACATAACAAGTACAACAACAATACCAAACAACAACAATAAGAGAACAACAACTCCTACAACTTCAGCGAAATGCATTCGAATTTCAAGTGAAGGAAAATTCTCAACACGATATTCGAGGAAAACTTATTTCCAATTCATTTTCGTCATTGAAAATATTTATGGAAAACTGAGAAATAAAACTAAGAGACGAATGAAAGAGGGAGAGAGTGAGATAGTCAGACACCCCGGGAAGGTAGAAGAAGCAGGAAAAAATCCCCGGATGTTGTGGTAGTATTGATGTTGTAGTTGCAGTTGTTGTTGTAGTTCCTCATGTTGTTTCTGTTGTCGTTTCTGCCTCATTATTTTCGCCCATGAACGACAAACGAATCGACGAATCCAAAAAGGAAGAAGAACAAGACGACGATGACGACCAACTACGACCGATGACGGTTGCAATCGTTCGTCCTTTCGTCATTCCTTCTTTCATTCATTCATTCCGTTCATCCGGCTGGGCTGGACGTAAATCGATATTCAATCAACGACATCTGTGAATATTTTTTCTTTTCCTCTGTTGACTCGATTTTCGACTAACATATTTGGTCGATGTTGTTGTAAATACTTTGTTGTTTATAGTTTTTGTATTCATTGTTTTTATTTATGACGGTCGTCTGGCTGGCTGGCTGAGCTCACGATAATGATCAGTTTTTGCTCCGACATCGCGTTTATTCATGGCGCAAATTTTGATGAATATCTCCGACGAATGTCTACACAAAGGACACCGAGGGGTGGGACAGAGAAAGACGATGGGAGGGAGAGGAACAGGAATTTCGATTCCGAAAATCGGGTGGAAACTGTGAAATGCGAAATTAATATCCTTTCTATGTAAATGAAACATTTGGCGAATTTCCTCACAAAATACTAATCAATAATTTTTTCCTCTCTTCTCATTTTAGGTAAGCAAAATGATTTTTAGCAGAGATATCAAATGTAGACAGAGTCACAGTCAGAGTCCGAACAGGAAGGGTTTGTATGTGAATGGAATAAATCTATATTAAATCTATTCGAATTTTGTGAGGCTTCAGCCACAAGTTCATGAACCTTGGCATCGTCGACAACATTGTTAGCAAAAGCCTATCGCTTGGGATTCCAAAGAGATGTCATCATCAACCTCGACAACATCAGTCTTCTGTCTGTCCAGCTCGTCAACGACATCCTTACCTCTTTCCCTCTGCTTCTCTCTCCCTATTCCATCGACGTCGCGGTCGTCATCGTCGAGACGCGTCCATCAATTTTATTGATGTTGAAAAGTGTCTCCAGTTTTTTTCGTCGTTCCCTCTACATATAGCAAATCCCTTAATAATTCACCTTTTTGTCCTCGTCCGAAACTAAAAGTTTCCTCGTTTATCTGTCTATCCGCCGCTTGTCCATCTGTCTGGTCTTCCCTCTATTTGGCTGTGTCCGTCTCTCTGTCTGTCCCTCTGTCCATTTGTCTGTCCGCATATTCCTCAGTTCTTCTCCGCTTTTGTCTCTTGGTTCGTCCATCGGTCCATCCTCTGTCTGTCTGTTTCTCGGGCTCACTGAATGTCCCTCGTTCTCTCTGTCTGTCCTTCGATCTATCCTGGAGTTTGTCCATCCATCGATTCGTCTCAACTACCTTCCAGCAAGGTCTTTATGAATTTTTATTCATACTCGGAGGATGCGCGGGCGGCGACGTCGACGGCGAAGGTGGAGAAGCATAAAATCTCGACAGCAACACTGGCGGGAATCAATAAATGTTAGCAGTGGAAGGAAAATATCCGCCAAACGGCAACCGTCGACGACCATCATCGATGAGAACGAGGACGAGAACGAGAAGGACATGTTATTGAATATTCAATATGACGGATAACAAGAACAAGCAAAGCTCATAATAGCAGACAGAATAGTGGATTGGAAGAGGAGACGAGAAAATCTACTACTATTTTCGCTGCTTAAAATTGCATGGACACTGAAAGCATATTTTTGTTCCAAGACAAAGGATTTGATTTGAAATGAACTCTCGGCAAATAGAAGAAGAGATAAAGAAAGAAAGAGAGGGAGATAGTGACAGAACAACGATGTCCTAATATTTTATTTTATTTGAAATCTCATGAGAGAGAATCATGAAATTTCGAAATAAATAAATATCAGTGGACAAAAATCACCAACAAGGGCACGAATTCATCATTTCCTTGTTTGAGATTTTTCTTTGTCACCTTCGGTGCGGGTTGCGGGCTGGAATCGGTTGAGGGGGAATATAATTTACATAATATTGAAATTTCAACACAACGAGATGTGTTGTTGGAACCGGATCGGACAGCGATAACCTTTCATTATTGATTTCATATTAAAACCATAATAAATCTCATAGACTTCACGTGGACAGTGACAACGAAATTGAAAAAAAAGCCAATAACAACAAAAAAAATCAAAATTATAATAACAAAAACACAACAATAAAAATACAATAACAACAACAATAAAATACTACCAATAAAAAAAATATCATATACGAATTATTATACGAAAATTCATTGAAATTCAATGTTTTCCGGGTGTTTGTGTTGTTGTTATTTTAATATTCTTCTTTTTTTGTGTTCACTCATTTTAATGAAAAATGACAAATTTATATTCGTCGAAGATTTATGACATCGAAAACAATGACAACAACAACCAAATGTTTATACTGAAATTTTATATATTTTTTGTGTTTATATGGCTGTGATTTCGTTTTGTGCTTTGTGTAGCTTTGTTGAAATAGTAAAATATTTGTGAAACAAAGTTTGAATGTTTGAAAAATTGGCACAGGGCTTAGGTCGACACCGAGCTCTGGAATGTCGACAATAATTTATGATCATTTTCCCCAAAATTCCAAATTATTCTACGTAAATGCCATTTAATTGCGGATTAATTCCGATTTCATAGAGAGAGAGAAATTCAATTTTTTAATTCTCTCGCGCATTTTCACACTTATCTGCATAGTTTTTAATGGTATTTCCAAAAGTTTCATAGTTTATAATTCATTCTCTCCCCCTTCCCCGCCTCAAAGGGGGCGTGAGGAAGGTGGTGGGAAATAAATATGGATAATGCTCGCGTACGGTGACAGCTGTTATCATTGTTTGTTCAGCATTTTCAGCGGATATTCAGAGCATATTGAGCGGATGTTCGGCTCGATGGAAATATTTTGTACAAATATCAGTCAGGTCGTATTCAACTTTTTATTCTGATTTTGAATTTCAACTACTTTTAGTTGATATTTTCGCCAATTCAGCCTCTATTAAATTTTGCTTCACATTTCGCTCACTTTTCATTCGAATTCAGCTAATATTCAGTTGATTTCAGCTCTTGTCTGTCTGTGGTTTACTCATCGCCTTACCTTTCTCGCCTTGAAATATGCACCGAATGTGGTTTCATGTAGAAGTCGGGGGCTAGAAAAGAAATCCCACAAGACGCCGTCGACGACTGGGCTGAGCTCCCTCGAGGCAATTCTTCACCTCGGCCCCAGCGTGGCCGGGACAAAGAATGTTCGGTCGTCTCTCCTTCGTCCTCCCCTCTCGTCTCCTGGCATATTGTCAATGTCAGTGGGGCGGAAATTTATGCTTTGGCACGTCCACTCCTTGAGCCCGATCCTCGAAGGCTGCTAATGAGCCAAACCGCCGCAAGGTGTCGCATCGGACGGTGATCCCTCAACTAGAGCGGGGTGTGGAATTCGAGAGGGGAGAATTTCAAGAGAGAGGGTAGAAGGTATCACCAAAGGGCGCGAAATTAGGGAGCGAATTCCAGAGAGAGAACGGAGCGAAAAAGAACACTCAATGGAATTGCATGGGTTCTCTAGAATTCTTTGTTGTTGTCATTGTTTCTGTTGTTGTAACTTTTGTTGTTATCACCAGACAAACGCCAGACACTGTGGGGAATGTCTCATGTTGTTGTTATTGTTGGCACTACTGTTGTTGTTGTTTCGTTGCTAATTAAAGGAATGTCAATATTTTTATTTGTGGGCAAAGAAAACCAGGAGAGCTACGGGAGGGAGAGTTAGAGTTGAAA
>CM029565.1:17791809-17928045 GCA_017309665.1 Coelopa frigida
CTCCATTGTAATACCAATAACAACAATGGAAAAGATCTACCGTAACAACAACAATAACATAACATATCGAATGAATGTATGGATCGATGGATGGTTGGATAGATGGATGTATGATGTTTCTACTGTTGCTGATGATGGTGTTGCTGTCGTTGTTGTTGTTTTTGTTCTTCTTCTTCTTGCCAACTGTGCATCATTAAGCAGAACCCCCAGACCACTCCTCCTTTGTCTTCTTCGATTCTTCCTACTTCTCCTCTTCCAACTCCTCATCATTCTCCTTCATTCGCATCGCCATCGACGAAGTCGCCGTTCGGAGGCACCGGAGCCACCGGCCAACAACGTACAGACAGACATACAGATGGACGGACAAATGGACAAACAGATGGACGGACAGACTTCGCTTGGGTGTATTTAAGCTTGAAGCTTGAAATTATGAGACCACCACGATGAATGAAGAGCTCATCGGAGGACGTGCCCGCACCTCCTCCATCTCTATCTCTCTTCCTCCAACTCTCACACACCCTCTTCAACCCTCTTCTTACCACATCCATCTTCCTTCCATCTTCTTCTCACTCATCGTCTTCCTTGGGATCTCAGGCGATGGATGCTTTGCAATGCGAGATTCGATGCGATGAGATGCATCGGGTCGGGATCCGCAGATCCGCCGGCTGTAGATAGATGTCTGTCCATCTTTCTGTCTGTCTCTCCTTCGACTCCTCCTCCTCGACGGCCTCTCGAATCCACCTCGGTTCCTCCTTCGATCCAGCCCAGGTTTGTTTCTGGGATTGTCTGTCTGGATTCATGTATGTTTGTCTTTCCTTCTGTCCCTCTGTCCGTCTGTCTATGCCCTCTGTCTGTCCGTCGTTCGTCTGTTTGTCTTTCCGTCTGCCTGGTTGCTGGTACAGCATGTGCATCGCTGCTACCTTCGTTCAATCTGGCTGCCGTTGATGCTCAAGCTCACTATTGTTGTTGCTCACATGAATTATTGTTGTTGTTGCTGTTGCTTAACCAACATCGCCCCAACGTTGTTTTTGTTGTTTGTTGTGACTCTTATTATTTGTTCTTGTTGTGAGTGAGCGAGCGCAGTATCCGAGAGATACTGCCAAGTATCTGCCCAGAACGACCGGTTTTCACATTTTTTTTCAAAACCGCAACACCATCGTTGGCGCCCCAACAACCAGAAACACAACGAAACATAGAAAGAAAAAATTTACACACCAAAAATAATAACATACAACACAAAAATAATAACATACAACAACAAAAATAACTAACATTAAAATATATAGAAAAATAAAGCAGAAAAAAAAAAAATAACGAACAGGCCTCCAAGAAAAGCTCCCCCAAAGCAAAAACAACGTGCAACCTCTCGGAGTCGTTAATGAAAACGCAAACAATGCAAAATGCTTTATATTTACGCCCGTTGGTCGTGTGTGATTTTTTTGTTCACGATTTTATTGTTGTCATTGTATTAGCTGTTGTTGTTGTCGGTTGTGTTGATTGTTGGCGGTTTTGGTCCGATGAGTTGTTCGTCAATATTTGATGAAGTTTTCAACCTTAAAAGCTGAGATTTTGTCGGCTTTCCTTGAGTTTCTTTTGTCTCTGGATCCGTCACGGGGTCTGTCGTCATCGATTGTCGTCACTTGTGTTGGCGGTTGGTCGTTCTGTGACGAAGCGTGGTCCGAAAAACAAACAGAAATCGGCACCGCGACAGACAGAGACAACGAATCCATGAAGGAGAGATCTAAGAAAAAATTCCATTTTCATTCCTCGCCTCCGATTGGGAAAGTTAAGGAAAGAACTTCTGTATACAAAAAACATCAAACTCCGAATTCCCATAACTTCGGTTGAACTTTGAAATTATAATTACTTGGATTAGATTTCTCCCATATAATATTTCACCGCTGTCTTCACAACCTTAATCTCCACTGAGCATTAACAACAGGTTATGGAAAAATTTCCCAAGAATTTCCATTGTCTTCTCGAGTCGAGATGAAAAACTCCTTCTTCATATCTCTTGACCCAAAGTGCTCACAACCCCAACTCTGTTGTTGTTGCCTACTCCTCCTCATCCTCGTCTTCCACTTCATCTTGGTCAACAGCGCAGCCTCCTTCATTTGGACTCCATCGTAGTCGTCGTCCACTTAGAGGCCTCTCCAGAGATCTATTGTATCAATTAGCAGTTGATATATTTCAATTTTATGCATGCCCAGACCAATCTATTCACAAACTGTCTCTGCTGAGCAATATTGTTGTTCGATCTATGGATACCAGCCTCCATCTCACTCTCCCTCTTCCTCTCTCTCCATTTCTCCATTGTTGCCTCTTTCTGTTATTCTTTGGTCTTTCTATCGGTGAATCTTTGTTCGCCTTTATTTTTGAACAGAAGATTGATGACCTTTTTGTATAACATTCGAACGAACGCATGTTTATTTAAATATTTTCTACATGTTGCCGTCGATGCTCCATTCTTTTTCGCTCTTACTCTCTCACTCTTTCCTTGTCGATTGTAGTCACTTCATGAAAACGACACATAAAATATAAATAGATAAAACATAATGGAATAGAGGAGTGTTGGGGAGTTGGGGGAGAAGTCACTTTTTTATGAAGTGTCGACTGTCGAAAAATAACAACGAAAACTGAGAGCTTTTTGTTTTCCTGAACTTAACTTTTGAACCCATTTTTTCTCCACTTCATCTTCTTTTATAATAATTTTTTGTTTATTTATGGGTTGTGTGGGTTCATTTTTGTGGATCCATTTCCAGGTCAATTTCGGTGATCAATTTCGGGTCAATTTTGTTTCGACATTTTTGAATTTTTGTGGATAGTTTTGAGCAATTTTTAAAATTTATTGGGTTATTATTTTCATATTTCATTTAAATTTTTCAATAATTCTCATAAATTTTCAGTCTATTTCTGGCCTAATTTGCATCAAATTTAATTTATTCAAAAATTATGCTTGTTTTCTTTCATGTGCTTCTAATAATAAACTCTCTTTGAAATCAGTATTTACAAATCGTTGAGATTATTTTGAACTCATTTGCAAACGATTTGCCTGCCAATTTTCTAGACAATTTTTCTACCCATGCCAATTTTTATATAAACTGAAAAATTGGTCAATAAAAACAATTAAAAAATTTTAATTTTTCATTAAATTTTCGTCGCCTTTTGAGCCTGCTTTACCATATATTCTTGACCCCAATTTTCGGGCTCATTATCAGCCCATATTTCGAGTTGATTCGTGATCTTTTTCAGTCCCGACTTTTTCGTTTAGTTTTTTATGAATTCCTGACTGTGTCGAATGTGACTTGGAATTAATGTGTGTGTGACGATGTGAGATTGTGTGGCAATGTGTGAGTGGGTGTGTGAGTTTGTGTGTGGCCTGAACTACTTGTTGCGCTCTTGTTGTTTGGTTTGCCTCCTAATTGTTATTCGACTGCGGGACGGAAGTGGGCGAGTGGTGAAGGGGAGGGGACAAGCTTAATTAATAGAAAACCAGAGGAGAATGAGAGGAAGGGAGAGAGAGAGGACCCAGAAGGAGTGGCGCACGATGCATACAAATGCCTGCGTCTCATTTACATATCATTTGTTTTCCCCATTTCTGCTGCTCATGTTTTCGGTGTCAAAAATTTTTCCATTTCTCCATTATTAGTTTTTTGTGGCTCTTCATAATTTTTATGTTAATTTTCTTTGTTTTTTTCTGTAGTTTTTATATTTCTTTCCGTATTTATTCCGTAGTTTTTCTAATTTTTCTCGGGTTTTTCCTCTTTTTTGTTACTTTTTATTTATTTTTTCATTAAAATTTTATGTGTTTTCCTTTTGTGCTTCGTTTTTTCCCTTCCCATGACGATGAGCGACGAATTTGGCCCGCGGTTCTCTTTGGAAAATGTTTTCCCCATTTTCACATGAACATTGTGCAGCCATCAAACCCATCATGTTCATCTTCATCATGATCATCATGGTGATTCTCCATGAGCATCGCTTTCATCAATCATCTGGCAGTATCGCATACAGTTTTCCTCCCGACTTGTTTTCCTCTTTGGACAAAGATGAAATATTCTTCTTGTACCATGAGCAACCAGTTTCCATAATTGTTCTTTCTCTACTTGTGCCGTTGTCATTGGTATGAGCTACTAGTTGTTGTTGGTAGTGTTGTTGTTTTTATTTTTTGTTGTTGTTATTGTCAGTAGCTTCATTACTTAAGGTCTCATCGCCATCGTTGTCGTCGTCGTCGTCGTCAGCCCTAATGTTATGACAGCTTCTCACATGATGATGTGCTCGAATGAGATGACATTTCGTCTACTTTTGCTCTTTGTACATTGCAACAACAATAACAAAATCAGCCACAATACCAAGAACAACAACACCATCTACTCTAACAACAACAACAACCAGTTGGAAAAGCATACATTTTGGCCATGCCAAGTGAATGTGTTGTAATTACTTTTAATGGCCTGGTAATGTGCGAGCCATATTTCTTCTCATCCCTTTCCAACTCATCTCCAACCCTCCACCCATCTCCTCTCCCTGGGATTTTTATTTATTTATCTTCCCGTTTAACTGTCTGTCTATCTATCTATCGTTTCGCTGTCCATCCTTCAAGCCGACAGACAGACAGCTAGTTTTAGTAGCTGTCTGGCGTGTATTTTCCTTCTTGCCAAGCATCCATTAATTGGCTCAAAGTGATGGGAAATTTCCTCGCCCGTACTTAGATGGGTAGAGGGTAATTTTGAGAGAGTTAGAGGGAAATTTTTAGATGGTTAGAGGGAAAATTTGAGAGAGGTAGAGGGTAATTGTGAGGAAAATTATAAATTTTGAGGAAAATGATACCTTTATATATTGTTCATTATTAAAGGGAAATAATTCCTTTAAATCGAAGCATTAAATTTCTAATAAAAAACCCTTCAAGGAAAGAAATTGCATAACAAGACCTCATTAGTACCTCATAAAAATATCCCTTTAGGAAAGAATCATCAAAATCCAGCCTCTCCTTCGGGCTACGTCTACCCTCATATTCGTATCGATTCTCCACCTTTATTTTTGGGTTTATTTTCCCTTCCTCTTTCGATCTCTCCTTCTGTCTCTCCTTCTTCATCTCCTTCTCTTTCTGTGGTCATGAATAAACTCACCGCAAACTCATTTCAATTGGAGTCCGTCGCGACATCGAAATCAAACTCTCGGCTCGTCACGACTTCCGCCCCACCCACATTCACCAAATTGTTGCTAATTTTTGTCTCCTTTTCACGATGTCTGTCTCCATGGGTGTCTGTCTGTCTGTCTGTCTCCAAATCTTTCTCTGTCGGTTTGTGTGTTTCTCTGTCTGTCTGTCGTCGACGGTGGCGTTGGAGGCGATGGCGTCGTCGGCATTTGTGTCATTGATTAAATTGAGCGTAATGTGCATAATTTTTTGCTCGAGCACGACTTCCCCAGTTGCCCACACCGCCTTCGCTTTCGCCCTCCCCACGCCCCCTTCATCCCTCGCCCGCCCCCTCCTTAAGTAGACCGCGGTACCGCCCTCTTGCGGGTATAATTTTTGGCAATCATCAGTTTTGTTGTATTTGTTTTTCGGGATTTTATTTGCTCATTCCATATTCTGTCCCAGTGTTTTTTCTGCTGTTGCTCAATCATTCCATGTTGTTGTGAATATTTCTGATGTTTTTGTTGTTATTGATGTTCTTATTGATATTTTTGTTGTTACTCCTTGAGGCCTCCCTACTACGGCGACGGCCAAAGCAACTTAATGGCCCTTAATTTGTTGATGGAGGGGCGGCCCAAGCGGATGATTGTGAAGGACCCACAGCGAGAGGAAGAAGAGAAAGAGAATGGGCCAAAGAGACCCGCCAATACTTGAAGTCATTTAGCAACACTTGTTCGGCTCTTGATCTGTGGCAATTCGGAGAAATTCTTCCTCCTCCTCCCTCGTCCCTTCAATGGTGTAGTTAGCATTAATGTTGCTTTCGTTATTGTTGTCATGGTGGTGGTCTGATGAGGGCTTTTTTTCTTTATGATATTTTCGGCATGAATTGTACTATGTGAAGAGAGATTCTCGGAGCCATTTTTGTTCATTGATTTCAAGATTTTTTCGGGTATTTTTGTTCATAGGTTTCCTTAAATGGTCTATTCTAATAGATCTTTTCGAGGTTCATTAGGTTGAAAGCCTCTCGTTTTTTCTAGTTGATTACTTTAATTTTTACATTATATTTTCCTTCCCTTGGTCTGTTCTGTCTGTTGTTGACAACATTTATCGCAAATATTTACGTCTTCAATTAACTTTGACTTCTGGATAACCTCGGTTTGACTTCGAACAACCCTTGTTTGGTTTCGGTATTTCGCCAAATGCAAAAGCAACGAAAGAAATAATAACGAAAACAACAATAACAATGGCAACAACAACCACTATTATATATCATGTCATATCGCGCCAAGGATCCAAAACTATCCCCGGGTTTCGCCCCGATCGACGATTGGAATCACTTTTGATCCACCATCAATCATCAGTTGGCCTTCCACTCTCTTTCTTTCTCTCTCTTTCATTCTTTGGTATGACCTCTTCTCCTCATCTCCTCTTCCTCTCCGTCTGTCGTCCACTCCTTCTGTCCCTGTTTCTACCCTCGCAGTCCTTCGATTATCTCTTCGGCCGGATCTCTCATATTTTTCAATATAGTCTTTCGACTCGTTGTCAACCCCGCTCTCCCCGCCCTCGACCTCGTCCGCCGCAGACGACTGACGATGGCCAGAGCGAGAGCCCGAAGCCCTTGGCACATGTGCTGCATGCGAGCTGACATTGAAAATAAACAGAAAGAGAAAAAAAAAACAATGGAAAAACAATAACAAAAGAAGGAGGGAGAAGAACAACAACGAGACCACAGAGCAACAGCAATCGTAACTACATAACAAGTACAACAACAATACCAAAACAACAACAATAAGAGAACAACAACTCCTACAACTTCAGCGAAATGCATTCGAATTTCAAGTGAAGGAAAATTCTCAACACGATATTCGAGGAAAACTTATTTCCAATTCATTTTTCGTCATTGAAAATATTTATGGAAAACTGAGAAATAAAACTAAGAGACGAATGAAAGAGGGAGAGAGTGAGATAGTCAGACACCCCGGGAAGGTAGAAGAAGCAGGAAAAAATCCCCGGATGTTGTGGTAGTTATTGATGTTGTAGTTGCAGTTGTTGTTGTAGTTCCTCATGTTGTTTCTGTTGTCGTTTCTGCCTCATTATTTTCGCCCATGAACGACAAACGAATCGACGAATCCAAAAAGGAAGAAGAACAAGACGACGATGACGACCAACTACGACCGATGACGGTTGCAATCGTTCGTCCTTTCGTCATTCCTTCTTTCATTCATTCATTCCGTTCATCCGGCTGGGCTGGACGTAAATCGATATTCAATCAACGACATCTGTGAATATTTTTTCTTTTCCTCTGTTGACTCGATTTTCGACTAACATATTTGGTCGATGTTGTTGTAAATACTTTGTTGTTTATAGTTTTTGTATTCATTGTTTTTATTTATGACGGTCGTCTGGCTGGCTGGCTGAGCTCACGATAATGATCAGTTTTTGCTCCGACATCGCGTTTATTCATGGCGCAAATTTTGATGAATATCTCCGACGAATGTCTACACAAAGGACACCGAGGGGTGGGACAGAGAAAGACGATGGGGAGGGAGAGGAACAGGAATTTCGATTCCGAAAATCGGGTGGAAACTGTGAAATGCGAAATTAATATCCTTTCTATGTAAATGAAACATTTGGCGAATTTCCTCACAAAATACTAATCAATAATTTTTTCCTCTCTTCTCATTTTAGGTAAGCAAAATGATTTTTAGCAGAGATATCAAATGTAGACAGAGTCACAGTCAGAGTCCGAACAGGAAGGGTTTGTATGTGAATGGAATAAATCTATATTAAATCTATTCGAATTTTGTGAGGCTTCAGCCACAAGTTCATGAACCTTGGCATCGTCGACAACATTGTTAGCAAAAGCCTATCGCTTGGGATTCCAAAGAGATGTCATCATCAACCTCGACAACATCAGTCTTCTGTCTGTCCAGCTCGTCAACGACATCCTTACCTCTTTCCCTCTGCTTCTCTCCTCCCTATTCCATCGACGTCGCGGTCGTCATCGTCGAGACGCGTCCATCAATTTTATTGATGTTGAAAAGTGTCTCCAGTTTTTTTCGTCGTTCCCTCTACATATAGCAAATCCCTTAATAATTCACCTTTTTGTCCTCGTCCGAAACTAAAAGTTTCCTCGTTTATCTGTCTATCCGCCGCTTGTCCATCTGTCTGGTCTTCCCTCTATTTGGCTGTGTCCGTCTCTCTGTCTGTCCCTCTGTCCATTTGTCTGTCCGCATATTCCTCAGTTCTTCTCCGCTTTTGTCCTCTTGCTTCGTCCATCGGTCCATCCTCTGTACTGTCCTTCTCGGTCTCACTGAATGTCCCTCGTTCTCTCTGTCTGTCCTTCGATCTATCCTGGAGTTTGTCCATCCATCGATTCGTCTCAACTACCTTCCAGCAAGGTCTTTATGAATTTTTATTCATACTCGGAGGATGCGCGGGCGGCGACGTCGACGGCGAAGGTGGAGAAGCATAAAATCTCGACAGCAACACTGGCGGGAATCAATAAATGTTAGCAGTGGAAGGAAAATATCCGCCAAACGGCAACCGTCGACGACCATCATCGATGAGAACGAGGACGAGAACGAGAAGGACATGTTATTGAATATTCAATATGACGGATAACAAGAACAAGCAAAGCTCATAATAGCAGACAGAATAGTGGATTGGAAGAGGAGACGAGAAAATCTACTACTATTTTCGCTGCTTAAAATTGCATGGACACTGAAAGCATATTTTTGTTCCAAGACAAAGGATTTGATTTGAAATGAACTCTCGGCAAATAGAAGAAGAGATAAAGAAAGAAAGAGAGGGAGATAGTGAAGAAACAACGATGTCTAATATTTTATTTTATTTGAAATCTCATGAGAGAGAATCATGAAATTTCGAAATAAATAAAATATCAGTGGACAAAAATCACCAACAAAGGGCACGAAATTCATCATTTCCTTGTTTGAGATTTTTCTTTGTCACCTTCGGCGGTGCGGGCTGGAATCGGTTGAGGGGGAATATAATTTACATAATATTGAAATTTCAACAACAACGAGATGTGTTGTTGGAACCGGATCGGACAGCGATAACCTTTCATTATTGATTTCATATTAAAACCATAATAAATCTCATAGACTTCAACGTGGACAGTGACAACGAAAATTGAAAAAAAGCCAATAACAACAAAAAAAATCAAAATTATAATAACAAAAACACAACAATAAAAATACAATAACAACAACAATAAAAATACTACCAATAAAAAATATCATAATACGAATTATTATACGAAAATTCATTGAAATTCAATGTTTTCCGGGTGTTTGTGTTGTTGTTATTTTAATATTCTTCTTTTTTTGTGTTCACTCATTTTAATGAAAAATGACAAATTTATATTCGTCGAAGATTTATGACATCGAAAACAATGACAACAACAACCAAATGTTTATACTGAAATTTTATATATTTTTTGTGTTTATTATGGCTGTGATTTCGTTTTGTGCTTTGTGTAGCTTTGTGAAATAGTAAAATATTTGTGAAACAAAGTTTTGAATGTTTGAAAAATTGGCACAGGGCTTTAGGTCGACACCGAGCTCTGGAATGTCGACAATAATTTATGATCATTTTCCCCAAAATTCCAAATTATTCTCGTAAATGCCATTTAATTGCGGATTAATTCCGATTTCATAGAGAGAGAGAAATTCAATTTTTTAATTCTCTCGCGCATTTTCACATTATCTGCATAGTTTTTAATGGTATTTCCAAAAGTTTCATAGTTTATAATTCATTCTCCTCCCCCCTTCCCCCGCCTCAAAGGGGGCGTGAGGAAGGTGGTGGGAAATAAATATGGATAATGCTCGCGTATCGGTGACAGCTGTTATCATTGTTTGTTCAGCATTTTCAGCGGATATTCAGAGCATATTGAGCGGATGTTCGGCTCGATGGAAATATTTTGTACAAATATCAGTCAGGTCGTGCTTAACTTTTTATTCTTATTTTGGATTTCAATTGCTTTAGTTGATATTTTCACCAACTCAGCCTCCATTAAATTTTGCTTCACATTTAGCTCACTTTTCATTCGGATTCAGCTCATATTCAGTTGATTTCAGCTCTTGTCTGTCTGTGGTTTAATAATACTCGTCGCCGTATCTATCTCGCCTTGAAATATGCACCGAATGTGGTTTCATGTAGAGGGGCTAGAAAAGAAATCCCACAAGACGCCGTCGACGACTGGGCTGAGCTCCCTCGAGGCAATTCTTCACCTCGGCCCCAGCGTGGCCGGGACAAAGAATGTTCGGTCGTCTCTCCTTCGTCCTCCCCTCTCGTCTCCTGGCATATTGTCAATGTCAGTGGGGCGGAAATTTATGCTTTGGCACGTCCACTCCTTGAGCCCGATCCTCGAAGGCTGCTAATGAGCCAAACCGCCGCAAGGTGTCGCATCGGACGGTGATCCCTCAACTAGAGCGGGGTGTGGAATTCGAGAGGGGAGAATTTCAAGAGAGAGGGTAGAAGGTATCACCAAAGGGCGCGAAATTAGGGAGCGAATTCCAGAGAGAGAACGGAGCGAAAAAGAACACTCAATGGAATTGCATGGGTTCTCTAGAATTCTTTGTTGTTGTCATTGTTTCTGTTGTTGTAACTTTTGTTGTTATCACCAGACAAACGCCAGACACTGTGGGGAATGTCTCATGTTGTTGTTATTGTTGGCACTACTGTTGTTGTTGTTTCGTTGCTAATTAAAGGAATGTCAATATTTTTATTTGTGGGCAAAGAAAACCAGGAGAGCTACGGGAGGGAGAGTTAGAGTTGAAAGAGGAAAAGGAAGCTAAAGAGAAAGAGGAAGAAAATCGCCCCGGGAAAACTCGCTAATGAGATGTTGGCAACGCGGGTTTCGCCCCTAGTATTACAACAGCTAACGAAGGCGACAAATTTTCGGTTTTATTTCTATTTTAATTTTGTAAGAACAAATTTTATAAGAAAAAAATGGTAAGAAAAGCATTTTCAGAGAGCTAATGAAAATTACCAAACGAAGAAGAAAAATGTTTTCCCTTAAATTCCGTTCAATTGGCAACTCTGGTGCGGAAATTCAATTCTTTTGAAAGTGATCAACGAAAAACGGAAGACATCGATTTAGTTTTTTTATCGTTTATTTTTCTTCTGTTTTTTTTTTTTTTTTTCATTTCGAATCCAATTCCTAATTGAGCGAAAAGCCGGGAGAAGAAGAACGAAATGAAAACAAAACCGAAGAAATTGTTCACATTTCTCACAGCTTCAATTGTTTTGCTTTTGTTGATTCTATTGTTGTATATTTAAAGTTAATAAAATGTTGAAAATATGCGAGAGAGAAACAATTGAGGAAGTGATGGGTAGTGGAAGGAATTGAGAGGAGGAAGGAAATCAGGTGGAGGAAGGAAATCGAGAGGGATTGGAGAAAAGAGGTGAAAGGAAGGAAATTGAGGGAAATGTGTTTCTCGCACCGCAAGCGGCGGATGTGTTTCTCACACACACACACATACTTCCATGAATCTAAACTCTCTCACACAAATACGAACTCGAACACCTTTGGCATTCTTTTCGACAAGAACAAAATCCACCGGCACAACAAGAACAACAGGTGGAACTTCAACTAGAGGAAATGCAAGAGAAACTACAACAACAATAATAAGTACACTAACAACAACCACAACAACAAACAGAACAACAACCACGACGACAACGTATGAGTGTGTGCAAAGTGTAAATAAACATTGTTGTGTAAAATTCACAATAGACAACAACAAGCAATCACGAAAACAACAGCATCCAATAGGAAATGGAACAACAATAGCAACAACAACAACAAATACAAAAAACTAACAACAATAACAACATCAACTACAACTAGAACAATATATGAGTGTAGCACGTGAAATAGAAGCAATGAAGACAACACTAACAAGAACAATGACAATAACAAGAATAGCAATAACAACAAGAACAATAACAACAAGAACAATAACAACAAGAACAACAACAATGAGAAGAACAACAACAATTACCGGAAATGCATTTCAATCGCCGCCATGTTTGAGCTTTGCAACTGAACTCCTGGCTAAAAAGAACATGGCTGCCGAGCGCTCAGAGTTGTCTGAGGAGCTTTCATGCAGGTGTGAGTTGCACTCTTGATTCCTATGTGTGTGTGTGTGTGTGTGTGTAGGTGTGAGTGAAGTGAGTCCTAGTGTGTTTGTGTGGGTGTCGCTTGACAAGGACTTCCGTCTTCGTGGTAAGCAACAGAGGAAAGGAGAGAGAACGAGAGAGAGAGAGAAAGCGAACGGAATTCGCAATCGGAAACAGAGGAAGAGGTGATCGTTGTTGTTGTTATTGGTGTTGTTGCTTTTCTTCTTTCTGTTGTCGTTGTGTGCTCCGAGTGTTGCCAACTGTGTGCAATTAAATTAAAGAAACGATTTTGGCATCGTGTTGCCAACCACTTTCTAAATACAGTTTGGGGAATCATGTGCTCAAAGATAAAGACACCTACATAAATGTGGACAGCTTCAAAGGAGGGAAACCTCAGTGTTGCCAACTGAATGTGCTCAAATCGAGTTGACAATTTCACATGAAGGAAAATGGACAATGAAATGGAAAATGTATTTTCAAGAAAACTAAATGAGATTTTCTTGAATAAAATTTAATGAAAAATACTTCTTAAATTAATTTATTGAATTCGATCAACACCGATCACAAAAACAACAAGAATCACATCAACAACAATATATAAACAATGAAATTGCAGGTGTTTCATTCTTATTCTCGTTGACCAGATCATAGTTTTGTTATGTTTATGATGTTCACATTGTTGTCATCATTGTTGTTCTTATTGTTGATCTCATTGTTGTTGTTATTATTATTGTGCCAACTTTTTATCCTCCGGTCAGGTCGGCTCACGACTTTCATCATCATCGTTTAATTCCTTTTTCTGTCTCTCGGTTTCTCTTCAAAAACTTCGTTCCACATCGTCTCCTCTCGGATTTCATCTGCAAATGTCTGTTTTCACGCACATGTCTGTCGACATATCTGGCCTGTCTGTCTGTCTGTCCGTCTGTCTGTCCATCCCTTTCTGTGTGTTTGGTTGGCAACGCGATGCCCTGGCGAATGGCTTCTGGATTGTGTCTGGATCTCGTTTGCAAATGGCACGATGTGCGAAGAATTAGGAAGTGAAATTATGAAGTGCCTACAAGAGGAACAAAAACAATAATTCTGACAACAACACAGGCAACAACAACTCCGACATCAACAACATCACACAATTCTCACTCTCCCTCTCATTTCTCTTTATAAAAGGAATGTTTAATTGAGCTCAGTGAAGAGTTGTCGGCGAACTCAGAAAGTGCAGTAGAAAGCGTAGCAACTGGAAAATCCTACTCTTCAACACGTTCCGCTCTCCACACCCCCTCAACCGTCTGTTCTTCTTCATCTCCTTCTCCTCCCTCTCTTCGTCCACCACCTTCCATTCACAATGAAGACGACGACGACAACCAGAGTCAGCTTCGAGTTGCAACAGAGGCAGACGATGCGGCAGCAGCAAAATAAAAATGCACTGCAACAACGAAAACAATGAGAATCCTACTATAACAAAAACAATGACGACAATCCCACTATAACAACAACAGCGAATAGTCAGTTAGTTGAAGAAGAGGAAGAACTAACAATATGGCCAAACAATGGACGAAATGTTTGTCTTCCGCACGCGTTGCGCTCGATTAGTTTGAGTCGAACCGCAAAAATAGATACGAAAATTGAGGCAACAAAGAGGTAGTTAAATTTATACCAACAACAAAAACTACTACAACAACAACAACTACAAAAACATCTAGTACTACAACAATAAATATAACTATAACAATATAAAAACAAAAAACTAACAATCACTACAATAACAATAGTCGACAAAATCAACAATGGTAGCAACAAATATTGCCGTAATTTATGGGTTTTCTTCTTGCCATGATTTTCCAACCGACTTTTTCTCTAACTATCTATCTCGCTCTCTATTTCGCTCACTCTCTGAATCTCCTAGTGTCTCTCTGTCTCTTTCTTTTTGTCTTTCGGTGTTTTTACTTGAAAGTTTGAAAACAATGCCAACGGAACTCAAAAATAAATCGCAGTAGCGGAGGAAGACGAGAACGCAGAGAGTACGAAAAAAATGTAGTAGCTACTTGTTGTTGTTGTTAGAGTAGTAGCGAGTCAAGTTGGCGGCAAAAATGATTTTAACTAACTTTTGTTTTTCGCTCCCCTTTTCCTTCTTCACCTCATCCACCACTTTACCTCGATTTCATAACAATGGCAACTGAAGAGCGTTCGTTAAAAAGCAAGAAAACTATTTTTTCTTTTATTTTTAGCCATTGTTTCATTCGCTATTTTTCTGTGTGAATTTGACTTTTAGTTTTTGTGTCTTAAAGTTTTGCCAACTATTCCATTGTCACCAAACGAGGTCTCCTTCGTTGTTGTTGTTATTATATTTTAACTACTTATTTGGGAAATGAATTTTATATTTTTCTCGAGAGTTTTGAATATTTTCGAGGCAACATTTTCAAACTTTGACCAGCACGGAAGAATAATAACAATAAATTGTTATTAATTTACTTATTTTAATTTTTCTATGATGCCATTAAATTTACTACCATTTAATTTTATGGATACTTTTTTATGACTACTTATTTTTATGACTCTTCAATTTTATGACTATTCAATTTTATGACTACTTATTTTAATGCGAGTTTTTTTATGAATATTTATGACAATTATTTATGAACTTCAAAATTTCCGAATTTTTCCACATGAATTTTCCCACAAATCTTTCGATGTGTAATTTTTTAAATTTACATTTTTTTCCACTAAAATGGAAAATGTTTCTTCTTCTATTCTGCATGTATTTCTTCTTTTCTCTATATATTTCTTCTTTTGTCCTATTTTTGAGCCCTTTTCTCTGCTACCAATGTGATCGACGGAAATCACGTACCTCGCAATACAATTGAAATTTCTGAAATTTATTGCCTGCCATGGCACGTAAATAACGAGCCATTCATTTTCCCGCCAGAACAAACACCGACCTCTTCCACCCATCCATCTATCCATCAAACGATTGATCGATCGATCGATCGATCTTGCAGTCTCGTCTCGTCTCAGCTCAATGTCAGAATTGAAGTAATTTTCCACGACGACTGCGAGAGCAAGAAGAGTGTTTTTAAATGAAACACAAGACAATCGGAAAATTTCTCCCTTTCGTTGGAGTGAGAAGAAATAAAACGAAAATACACAACATCCTTCAAATGGCACAATTACGAGTTTTCCCCTTTGTTCTCGAAATGAAGAAGGTTCGGTTCGTTTCGGATGGAAGGGGGCACGATGTGTTCAGCATCTGAAGTGCAAATCCTTCTTCTGCTTCTGCTTCTCAGTGGAGCATTTGGAGCAGCTTAAGTGCATTTCTTCACGCTATCTCTCTCCCTCATCCCCCCTCTCTTTCTCACTCACCCTCTCTCTCTCATCTCATGCCACTCATTGCATTCTTTGCTTCGTGCAGAGTGTTCAAATTTGTTTTTGTTTATTTTACGCTCATATGAGCACCGTCAGAGGGAGTGTGTATGTGTGTTTGCATATGTTTGTGTGTGCAAAGGGTTATTGTAGTGTGTGTGTTTGTTGTAAGGTGTTGATGACGTTCGCTTCAATTGTTGTGATTGCTTTAAGATGCACACAAGGCAATGAGATTCGAGATAAGTCATCAGAACAAACGAGAAAAGAGAAAATAAAGGAGCAGTTGGAAAAGGAGTAATAAAAGAAGTAGTAGAAAGGTATATTCCCGAAAATAATTAAAATTATTACAAAAAAATTGTTTAAAAGGAATACAATACTAAAGAAAATGTTCAAATCAAAAGTAAAAAAATATTAATAAAAAAATATAATAAAATTTCTTTATTTATGGAAAAAACTCCATTAAATCAAAAAATCAGCAATTTCTCATTAATTTTTCCTACTACCGTTTTTGATAAAATTGTTAAAAAGTAGCAAATCACGAACCATTCACATGTTCCGCTTTCTCCATCGTCGCCCCAGAGATTCTCCAATATTCACAGCACCCTCGCCGCCCATCGTCTGCTGCACATGATTAAAAGCACTTCAAAACAATGGCAGCCAAAAGTTGGACGAAAAACAAATACAAATACGAATGCGAGAAACGTAGCAGAGAAACGGAGTAGAAAAGGATGGATGCCGAAGGTGGAGGTGGAGCGAACGAACGAACGAAAGAAACCCCGTGTTATTACCCTTTTACCTTCGAGAATAAAGCGAGCTAAAAGCTGCTAAAACAAACACACATATACTAACAAGCAACACATACACATTCACAAATACATACTGAAATACACACACAGAGAAGTAAACCCACACATACAGAGAACTCCATACATTTACAAGAATTAAAAGGATGTGCACGGACGAGAGCTTGTTATGATAAGAAGCAAGGCGAAGGATGGGTAAGGGTGAGGAAAAGAGAGGGATGAAGGTAAAGCGAGACAGATGCATCGACGAAAAAGAAAGGAAGCGAGGACGAGAGAGAAGTGAATCCCGCGGCTCTGTTGGGAGAAAACAGAATGAAAACAGGATGTGCGAAGGAACAAGAACAGAAGTCGCAATAAAAAATTCAAGAACTCGGAATAAAATTGCAGTCCTTCGTCAATGGCATCGTTCCATCTCTCTCACACTCTTATTCTCTCTCTCCCTCCCATGTTGCATCTCGCTCTTTCGCCGTCTGCTCTTTGAGGTTCTTCCTCATTGCCTTTCGCTGTTGTTTTAATTTCTCTCTCTTTGCACGTCGTGTTTTCGTACGAGTTTTTCAAGCACCTGAAAATCGCGTATAACTATGGAACGAGGGAGACCAAAGAGAGTGAAGGAAACAAAAAGGAGAGTGAGGGAGAGAAGGACAGAGTGTGTGGGTGAGAGAGAGATAGATATTTATTTACAAGTTTAAATAATATTTAATTTATTGCCTTCGACGTGAACCTGGATCCTTCGGGGTTTCTTCTGATAAATAGAGAACAAACAGATCCTTCATCGGCTGTGTGTGTTCAAGAGCTTAAAATTGCGCCCTCGATTTTTGGGGTCGTGATTTTTGTTGTTATTTGTTCATCATATTAAGCTCAGGTGTTTGGGATGAGGGGCTTTTTTCATCCCCTCATGGGGTAGTTTTCAAATGGAGAAAAGCTTTTCACTTCCATTCAACGCCCGAAATTTAAATATTTCATTACATCCTTACGAGATTATCGAATGCTAGGCTAGTGATTTTTTCTCATACCAGGCCATTTTCTTGGATTTGATCCATTGTCTTGGACTTGGAGACTTGGGCTAATCTCATTGGATCCTCACTAACAGGATATGGATTTTTATGGGATTTCTTTCTCCCCTAATACCGAATCCATTTCATAAAATCAAAAATTCTTCTCTTAAGCAATTCTTGTCTAAGAAAAGTCTTCACAACAAAATGTTTCTACTAAAAAACTCTTCTTCTAAAAGTTTCCATATTAATTTTCTCGTCTAACGAAGCCACTCTGGAGGACGGAGAAATTTTCCTAGTTGAGGAAAATTAATTTTTTGCTCTCTCTTCTCTCCATCGACTTCTCCGCGAGTCGAGTCGAGTTATTTAATTAAGACGGAAGTTCAGAGTTTCCGTCTGGTGACCATCGGCCTTCGCAGTCGTGGCAATCAATCTAAATGAGTGGCAAAATATGTTTCCCTCACTCTCACTCTAACCCTTGGTTTTTGCTTATTTTTCCACTCCTTCGCCTGCTTCTTTTTTCTTTCTGTTTCTTTGTCTCCTTCTCGGTGTCTCCTGCGCCTCCCACGTTTCGCCTCAATTATTTGTCATCGTTTTTAATTGACATTAAGCACTTGACATTTTTCCCTCGATCCTCCGCCGTCGTCCCTCGCACTTCCGTTTCCTGTTGGGTCCATCGCTCTCACTCACTTATCTGCTCTCTCGCACGTTCAGCGGTTGGTGGAGTGAGTAAGAGAGATGAAGAAAAATCAGCGAGGGAAAAATAAAAGCTTAAATGTGATGTCCTTTTAAATAAATGTCCTTTTAACCAGTTTCTCGAGAGCTGCGAAAGAAAGATAGGTTCAGAGAGAGGGAGAGAGAGAGAGTAAGGAAGAAAAAACTTCGGACTCACTTTGCCAGCAAACAAAGGACAACAACAATAATATTAACACCAACATGAAAGGCAACTGCGTGGGCATCACTGCAATTAGTAGCAGATGAGCAACAAAAACAAAAAAAACAAACAACAAAGTCTCTGATAAGTGTTGCTCGGATTTTTCATGTCGAAGCTCGTTGATGACACTTTCAAGAATACAACAAAAAAGTCCAAGATGACAATAACAACTCCCAAGAGGACAACAACAACAAGAACTTTGAGAGACACAACAATAAAACAAAAATACAATGTTGAGAAGGGTATTTTTTGCTCTTAATATTAATTATGAGAGACATTTAAAAAATTAGACGAAGAGGTCATCTTGATTACGAGAAGGAAAACAGGACGAAAGATGTTTACGAAGGATTTTCAAGGATTCCAAGATATAGTTAAGGGATTATGACGAAGGACTCAAGTGGAAGGAGTGGATATTTATGAGAAAGAGAAAGAAAGAGAGTGATTTGAAAGAAAAAGGGGAGATCGAAACATGAAGCTGTGAAAAATAACGTAGAAAAAGAATTAAACTATATATTAAATATTGGAAAAGGTAGTAAATCTACTCCGGACAACCAAGCAACACCAATTAGTCGAACGAGATGAAACCATTCGGAGGCAAAATATCGAGAGCGAGAATTAAAATTGCGAATAACATCGAATACGTTTCTATTAAAGCATATTTGCATAATTTTAATTATGCGCTTCTTCCTTCGTTCGGGAATAAAATTCCCGCTCACTACTAGTTTTTTTTCGCTTTTGCTACGCTCTTTTGTGTGTAATTTAATTCATTGCAAAACATTTCTATGCAACTCCCTTTTTCTCTTTTATTACTTTGGGTTTTGTTTTTGTTTTATTCCTCCTCATTTCATTTCATTCCGTTTCGTTTTGGCTCTCTTGTGTTTTCTTTCGTTCCGCAATGCAATTTAATCTGCATGCTGCTGCTGCTTCATCTTCTTCTGCTGCTGCTTTTACTACTATTTGCAAAAACCGAAAATACACTCCCGCCCAAAAACAACAACAAAAACCACTGTACTGTGTACATAACATCGTGGTTGTGGAATGAGTGGAATGATAGAAAGAGATAGGGAGACGCGCAGGAAAAAAGGGGGCAACACCCACAATGTTTCGCCACAATTCGCTGCAACTGCAACATTTCCTGCTTCTTTTTCTCTGATTTTCATTTGAGCGTAATTTTATGCTAACACAACAACAACAACAAAATTAACAACACCAAAAATAGTAGTAGAAAATACTGAAAACTTTCTTTTTTTCATTCCTCTCCTATTTTGTTGTTGTTATTGCTGGTGATCTGACTGCGCTGCTTGGACCGAAAACCATGTAATAAAAAGAAAAACCAAAGAGAACGAGAGAGATTAGAAAGAGAAGAGGAGAAGCCGGAGATACCATTGAGATGGACCATCGAGAGAATGCTGGGATAGTAAAGAGAGAAAACAACATTTGGCAGACAGATTCGTTTTTCGTTCTCAACACAATCCGCTTCAGAAGAAGATCAAATCGTTGCGAAATATCGTGATGAAACAATCCCCTCCCTTCCTTATCACATTCTCTCTCTTTCTCTCCATTCTAATTTCATTAGTTGTTCGACCCTTTCTTCTCCACCACCTTCGCTTCCTTCCGTGGTCCATCGTTGAAATTGACAATAAAAATTATTGTTAGTTTCTTAAACGCTCTTCTAATCTTCGCCGAAGGGCGGGTTCTTCCGGTCCCCGCCCATAATTCAAGCTCCGATTGTGTTTACATCTCCCTCTACTTCGATGTTCTTCTCTTCCGCTTGTCGTCCACCAATACAGGGTGCTTTGCATTTCCGTTTTCACCTCGCGATTGCATCCGGTTTTTTGTTTCCCCACCTCACAGACGAAAGCAACAAACAAAGGTTTCCATGCCTCAGGTCTCATTGTCACCTGCTGCGAGATTCATTCTCTCTCTCTTATATTCCCTTTCTCTCTATCGTCTCCTCCCTCTCTCTTTGTCTAATGTCCTGCGCCGTCTCGTTCATTCATCGGGCCCATTCATTGATGTCTCCATTTATCCGCTTTCAATAAATCTGCACAATTTAATTTCCGGCTAAATGCCGTCGCTCTCTATCTCTCTCCTACTCTCTCTCTCTCTCATTCGTGTGTTCGTTTGCTCTCAGCACGTCATTTCCTCTCGTCGTCCTGGCGATGTCCTGGCTTTGTCCTGGTGCCCTTAACTACTTTTACACTTTATTGTAATCACTTTTGTGCCTCGTCTCTTTTTATCTCACCGACCATCGGTCTCTTCTATATCTCTCTGTCTGTCTGTCTATTTCTCATTAAAATTTATGCCTTGCGTAATAATTTTTAAGCCAAAACATTGAACTTAATTCAATTATGGTTTAAGTGAATTATGTGCTCGTTATTGTGGTGGGCGCTCCTCCTTTCGCAAGATTGAATCACAAGGAGGGACATCATCAACAAGGAACGTATTTATGTGAGGTTTTATCCCGAGGCTGAACGTAAGGTGGCGATTTATGTGCGTCGATTTTAGTAGGTCGTCGCAATTTGTTTTAAGGACTCTTTGGATCGGGCATTTTAGTCGTTATTGGTTTTGTCATTCACAGTTTAATTTCATTACACCGATAGAAACGCGCATTTTTTGTAATTCACGAGTGTTGTAAATGGTCTGCCGCCGCCGTACTTCATCAAGTATTTATGTCTTCATTAATTGGGTTTTAGCTCATTCCTTCATTATTCATGTATTCGACGTTCGTTTAGCTCATTCCTCATTCCATCTCTCTCTTTCTTCCCCATTCAACTCACTCTTCCCGCTCGCGTTAATTAATTCAGTGCCATATAATTCAGGGCGGAGTAATTTGCAGATGTAAATAATTGCACATTTAACTCATTCCCCAGCAATTCAGCTCCATTCAGCTGGAGGTTTTCACACTGAAACCCAATTCAAAGCAATAATATTGCTAAAGTCCTCATTCAAATCGTTGCTGAGTGTAATTCAGCTAGCTGAATACACTTTCGGTGCCGGCTGAATACACTTTCGGTGGCTGAATGTGCTTCTCATAACCTTGTTTTCACCCAATTCTTCCCTTTGAAGAAAACTAATTATATTCAGCTCTTAAAATTTACATTTACCGCGCTTTTTATCACTTTCCAGTGTCTGAGTGCGTTGAACGCTCCCTTTCTCTCTCTTGTCGAGACGTGTGGGACTCGAATTGAACAATAATTATTTTCCATTTAACCACGCCGCACGAGAAACATGCGAAATAATAATAAATTTTGCAGTCCATTCACCACTCGCCAAACGTCATTCGACAGCTAAAGTTATAAAAATAAAAATTTCAATTTACATTAACGAAAACAATTCGCTTCAGCCTCCTCGGCTGTTGTTTCGTCTTCAATTCGTGTGTTTTTTTAAATTCCGTCTACACGAAAAACAAAAGCATTCATAAATATTCATTACGATTTTACGCTCTCCAAATCGGAGGGCAGGAAGGAATGAAAATTTGCGTAGAAGACCACGAGTTCGGTGCTTATCCTCGCGAAGATCTGCAGCAAAACAATGAAGGTAGATTTTCGTTGTTGTTTAACGCGGAACCGTCAATAAAATTGCAAGGGAAAAAAGTATCCGGAGGAATAGGGCCAGGGAATTTGAAGGCGCGAGACTTTGGATGTAGATTTCGGATAAGGTAACAGCCGATAGGTAGAGAGCCATTTGTCTTGGGGGCTTACTGAGGTAGTATATCAAAAATATGCTCATGATACTGACTCTTGTAGTTTATTAAATTAATATCCACACATAGCTTTACTTATCACCTCGAATCAATTTCGTTTTAATCTAATTCCTTTTTGTTTATTCTTTCTCTTCCAGGTGAAAATCCGCGCATTATCGAACACCCTATGGATATGACGGTGCCAAAAAATGATCCCTTCACATTCAATTGCAAAGCCGAGGGTAATCCCACGCCATCGATACAATGGTTTAAGGATGGCCATGAATTGAAATTCGATTCGGGCTCACATCGTATTATGCTGCCAGCTGGCGGTTTGTTCTTTTTGAAGGTGAGTCTCCTATCGCAATCTATCCTATCCCATACCATACCATTCCATTCTATCGTTTCGTCGCTTCGAGTCATGCGGCATTGAAAAGAGAGGAATACCTCGCATATGCAACAACAAGAACAATCCCTAGTTTTTATATGTTGTGCTCCCAGTTCTTGGTATTTTTGTTCTTGTACAACAAAGGGCAGAGCAAAAAGTCGGCAGTTGTTTGGTTTTGAAGGGAAAATCGAGGATCATCTATAGTATATATGGTTCGTTGGCTGCCCCGGTCGTCGTTTGAACGAATCGAATCGAAGTGCATTGGAATTCAGCGGATAGTTTTTTCTCTCCCCAAACGTCGGTCTGGAAAAGTGAGCGACTTTTTTCCTCTGTTCATTGTTCACATGCAGCGTTTGTGAGGTCCGCAGCCGGGGTGTGGTCGGTATTTAATTAATGTAATCTGTTTTTTATTCAACCGATGGCTCGGAGGGATTTCGGCTTAGTCATTCCATTGATGTTGGTCGTTGTGTTATTTAGTTTCTAATTAATTTCCAGCTGCCCTTTGCATAATTTCGTTATTTGGTGTTCAATTCAGGATGGAAAAATTCGGATGAATTAGTGTTATCTTCTCCGTGATGGGGATTTTATTCACTATAGTTTAATTTTAGAGAATTTTTGCGAAATTTAATTCACATTAAAGTTCGATCACGCTCAAATTATTATCCAGATTCAGCACATTTTCATGCAATTCAGCTCGGTCTTTTCATGTATTCAGCTTAATTCAATTGAATGAAAAGTACTTTAAAGTAAAATAAAATTTCTCATACTCGACTCGGACACAATTCAATGCGGTTTACATCAATTCAGCGCAATTCAACTCCATTCAGCGTCATTCAGCCCCATTCAGCTGACCATGAAACACTTTGAAACGCTCTTTTTCGCCACCATCTCGACGGCTTTAAGCCAAATAAGGGCGCTGAATGACGCATAAAGCACACGCACCGCAATGACGTCGTATCAATAACTGGCATAATGATGTGAACAACAACAAATGGCGTCAACAGACGCGATGAGTTTCACCCGCATTTACCGACCTCTTCCGCATCTCCTCCTGCTGATCCAATAAAAGACCAACATAAAAATGCTAAATTGATGCTAAACGGAAGTGAACAAGCAGAAAAAACCCTCATCGCCGAAACGAGATGGGCGCAGAAGAAGAAGGAACAAGAGTGAAGGAGAAGGTAAAGTGAAAAAGGAACAAGAGCGAGAGAGAAAGTGAACTGAAGAAGGACCAAGAGTGATGTGGAGAGAGAGTGAGGAGCATCACTAAAAACAAAACTAAATTTATATTTAAGGATAACGATTTAAACATCCTTTGGAGAGGACTTCAAAACCGACAGAAAGCATGAAAGATAGAGAGAGGGAGGGAGGGAGTGAAAGAGAGACGCATAAATTTACAACTTGTTTATGGGTCTTGTATCTTCTCCATTGTTGTTCTTGTTGCTCTTGTATTTACTTCCAAATGAATGCACACATTTGCCAGTGGTGCACGTTTCCCAACCGCCCGAGGGCAAGAGGGAATCATCGACGAAGTTGGAGAGAGATCTGAGAAAAGTTGAGAAAAGGAGACGAGTCTTCGGGACAGCGAGCCGTGAGTCGAGACCCGGGTCACATGTGCTGCGATTCCTTGCTAGTTAACAACTTGCTTATGAAGGATAAATGTCGACGCTCGTCGCTGGTTCGGATGCGATACCAGGAGGGTGGAGAAATCGAATCGAGTTGATATCGAGGGGTCCCGGGATGGAGGAAGGAATTATTTACAATTGTAACAAATGTTGCGAACGAAGGGTGTGTTTTATTTTTTTGTTGTTCATCTTTCTTTTGCCTCCAAACAAAATCTCTTCAAGCGTATGAGGGCTGCAATTGCAAAAAAGACATCCTGCTGTTTCTCGCTCACTTTTCGTTTTCTGTTTTCTCGATATTTTCCTTTTCGCTCTGTTGTTTTTTCAATAACTCCCCACACCACACAGTATGAAAGAAAAGCCCGAAATTGTTGTTATTATTATTTTTGAAAATTCCCTTCTACACGACTGGTCAAGCAGCTGACTGGGATCACAACACCCTCTCTCTCTTTCATCTGAAGTCCTCTCAGTCAGTCCCGTGCTTCAAAGTAATCCTCAGAAATCCCTCCTCACCGCGGGCGGGCGACAGACCCAGAGGGCTGAAGCACTATATGAAGTCTGGTCCTCTTCAGGGTAACAGAAACAACAACAAAAAATCCCTCTTTAATGCGTCTGCATGCGATCCATGCGAGGGGGCAACACTCGGTCGCGTGTTCAGTGTTGTCAAGTGCACTCGTCTCGGAATCTCTAAAGTCGCAATTTGTTGCTCATGTTGCACATTGTTATTGTCCCCCTTCTTGTTGTTGTTGCATATCGATGATCTTTTGAAATTGTATCTTTGCGAAATCGTCCTCGCCAATCGTCAGGGTGGCCTCATGATGATGATGGTGAAATCGAAGGGTCGACATTTTTTCTGTTAGAAGTTCATTCTTCTCAAGGGATGCATGATCTCCATGAGGCTGAGGGTGAAATTAAGTGAGCGAAAAATGTATATAAATTTTAATTAAATTAAATGCGACGCCCTTTTTATCGCCAGTGGCCAGTCAGCGCCAGTGTCAGTGTTGCCCTTTGATGTCGCAGCTCCCCTTTCATGGGTCGTCGTCGTCTACGGCGCTGCCTGGCAACACGTGTCGCAAAGCCGCCGAATTAAAATCGACTCGACTTTTGTAACAAATTTCGATCCTTCAAAGCATTCTTCGTGTCTCCGTTGAGGGGATTTTCATAGTAAAGTTGGGGATTTTCATAGAAAAATTGGGGATTTTCATAGAAAAGGATTTTCGTAAAAGAAATGAATTTAATTCATAGAAAAATTTTGAGTTTTAATGGACATTTGGGGCTCTATTTTGACTTCCATCCCTTTCATTTTTGACCCTAATTAATTTTGAACATTTACTAATCCAATCTATTTTTCTCTCTCTTTTAGGTAATCCACTCCCGTCGTGAGAGCGATGCCGGAACTTACTATTGCCAGGCGAAGAACGAATTCGGAGTGGCGCGCAGTCGGAATGCAACTCTGCAAGTAGCCTGTAAGTATGCAATGAAAAATTGCAAATAATTTTTCAAAATGACAGCGATGATCATATGTCAATAACAACAACACGAGGGCGTGACATGTGATGATGAACAATGATCGATCGTTTTTATATTGAATTCGAGGATCCCTCAGGGATTCGGGGGGGGGAAAGATGAGGGGCATAATTTTTCCCGGAAATTATTTTCCATTTTTAAACCAGATGTTTCTCACTCGCCTCCCGACTCTTGTGGTTGGCAACACTGTCCAATGTTTGCTCGCAATTAAAATAACATTAGCCAATGATGAGCATGACAAGCTGTTTTTTTCACTCACTCCCCTACTCTTTTTCCCTTCTCTATCTCTCTCTTTCGTGTCTCATCAGTTCACGAAAGTTTCAGTGTTGCCTCCTAATGAGGAAACCATATTTTTGTTTATGATTCCTCGTTCTTGTTGCTTTTCGTAGAAAATTAATTTCAAAATCATTGTGTTTTAGGGCTTCGCACTTCGCTCTGTCTCCTTCTCTTTCTTTGTCTACCACTCACTCTCAATTTCATTGAAACAAAAGCCGATTAGGCAGAGAACAAAGAGCAACCCTTGAAGCTGGAGAATTTAATGAGAGAGGGTTTTTACTAGGACGGGGAATAATGAGATTTTAGTTATTCTAGATGATGATCAAAATAAATACATCGGTCTTTAAATAGAAGTAATTAGCCAGAGTTGGAGAAATAATAATGACAAGGAGTCAATAGGGAATTTTTATAAAATGTTATCTATTTTTGTAAAATTTTAAAGAGTTTTAAATAGACGAACATTTTTATTGAATGCTTCGAAGGCAATAAAAAAGTAAATAAATCTCTCTGCTTTGAGTAGAAGGAGCGCAATATTCTTATTTAATGCAAAAAGTCACGTGACTTCGGATGCTGGTCATTTAAAATTACAAAAACAACATGAAAAAAAAAACATTAGAAAAAAAGCATTGAAAGCAGAAAATGCGAATATTGAAAAATATAAGAACAAAAATAAGAAAGATCAGAAAAATGAATGAAAGAAAGAGATGGGGGAGAAAGAAAGAGGGAGAGAATGGAATGGAAAAAGTGCAGCTTTCATTGATCGAAGTGCAGCTTTTGACGTCAAAGGACATTTATTAACATTTCCCTTAGAACACGGCAACGGAGGCGGAGAACAGATGAAGGGAATGAAAAACTATGAAAAAGTCAAAGTGAAAAAAATAGAGTGAAAAAAGATAAAGAAGGAAGAGTGAAATAAGGAGAAGAAAACATTTAAGTCATGAGAAAAACTGATAGAAATTTCCGAGAAAAGATGTGAGCAAAGCTGATGGCTGGGGGCGAAATTTAATATGAAAATACATGAGAGCTATAAAAAAGAAAAAAGAAAGGGAAGGAGAACATGAATTTCAAGGAATCTTGGGAATTATGAATCGTTAAGAGAGAAGGATGGAGATCGCTCTAATTGAATGAAGCTGAGAAGCTTCTGTAAAATGACATTGATTTTTTCTCGTTGGCTCACAGGAGTCCATGAGAAACTGAAGGAGGAAATTGATTAATTTCATTAGCAAAACATATATTGATCTCTCACTTTTTTACTTTCAGTCCTTCGTGACGAATTTCGCATGGAGCCTCAGAACACTCGGGTGCCCCAAGGCGAGGTCGCCGTGATGGAATGCGTCGCACCTCGTGGTTCCCCCGAGCCTCAGATCTTCTGGCGCAAGAACGGCCAGACGATGAACTTGGGCGGCAACAACAAGAGGATACGTATTGTGGATGGCGGAAATCTGGCCATTCAGGACGCTCGCCAATCGGACGATGGCCGGTATCAGTGCGTCGTTCGCAACGTGGTCGGAGTCCGCGAGTCGGCCACGGCATTCCTGAAGGTTCATGGTTAGTTCTTGTACTAATTTTTTATGAAATTTTTGTATTTTTGGTACTAATTTTAATATTTTTGGAATTCATTTCATTGTAATTTTTTCATTATAACTTATATAATTCACAAACATATTCATTTATGACTTTTACTTTCCCTTGTCACATTATATTGAATATTATTTAATGCAACTTTATTAATGATTTCCATATCTTTTTCGTCTCTTTATCTCTCACAGTTCGTCCCTTCCTGATACGAGGACCGCAGAATCAAACCGCCGTCGTCGGCAGCTCCGTGATATTCCAATGTCGCATCGGCGGCGATCCGTTGCCGGATGTCCTGTGGCGGCGAACCGCTTCCGGCGGAAATATGCCATTACGTAAGTGTCTGATGCCGTTACCTTAAAGCGCCCCCATTT
The DNA here is from genome assembly GCA_017309665.1 of Coelopa frigida. Taxonomy (NCBI): domain Eukaryota; kingdom Metazoa; phylum Arthropoda; class Insecta; order Diptera; family Coelopidae; genus Coelopa; species Coelopa frigida. Next base: position 17,819,620 of record CM029565.1, read on the forward strand.
CTTCACCCTTTTCCCCATCATTCCACTCCTTTTCTACTACCTTCCTCCTCTCTTTCGCTCCTTTCACTAAGTAGTTGCGACAGCTCCTGTTGATATCTCTGAGATGTTCTTGTTGCCAATGTTGTTACTGATGTTTTTGTTCCAACCGACGTTGTTTCTGTTCTCGTTGACTTTGTCAATGTTGTTGTTGTTCTGTTGGAAACCCTTATCACATTGTCAATTAGTCGGCAACCGCATGACGGACATCCCGAAATCCTGCTTCCTCCTCATCTGGCCAGCGAAAGAGACAGCGATAAGTCGAGATGAGACAGCGATCCATCTAATGCTGAAGTTAGAGATTTCGGTGTGGGAGAGAGGGAGAAAATGGAAATTTGGTTGATCTTTTGGGGGGATGTAGAGAGAGATGGGGAGATTTTATGGGATGGTGAGAGAAGATGATCCAAGTGACTGCATGAATCTTTATACAGTGGGGAGAACTAGGAATTTCTTATGCTTTAGATAACCTCCTGAAACCTTCTAAAATGTTTAACTTCAAGAATCAGAGAGAGATTTTTAAATTCTTTGAAAGAACTTTAAGAATTTACACTCCGATTCCATCGTTTTCCTTGAAGAAAACTCCTTCAAGTGTCTAAAGATGGAGTCCTAAAAGTGTTTTCCATAAAAGGGTTGCCATCTCTTTCCCTCTCATCCTCCATCCATCTCTTTCCTCTCCATCTCGAACTCCAAAGAGAGGCAAAGACTCTCAACGTCCATCCTTCTCTCTGCAACGGCTTCTCGCAGTGCAAACGAAACGACCAACGGCCGTTGCAACTTTTAATTCCGTTAATTGCCAATCTCTGTTGCCTGCAATCAAGGACGACAAAGAGGAAGAAGAAGAAGACCCGACCGTCGGATATGCGTCTGTGTGAGTGTGTGTGCACAACACTCCAACCCAGACGGGGAGCTTCGATCGAGGATGGGGGAAGAAGGATGAAAAGGACCACGAGACAGCTGAGAACCCACAGACCAAACCCAAACTCAAAACCGAGGTGGATGGAGAACAAGAACAACAGCTGGAAAAGCACCGGAAAATTAGAGGAGGGGCAAGGACGAAGTGGAAGGGGCAGAAGTGAAAGGATGGAAAGGGGATGACTAAAGAAAACAAGAAGTAGAGAAGGAAGAGGAGTAGGAAGCGGAAGCTTTGGCGAATTTCTGCTACTGCTTCTACTAAGCAAACAAATACGTCGCAGACAACGAAAACATTTAAAATCATTCTGTTTCTTCCTTCTCTCTTCCGCCTTCTCTTCTCCCCCTTCTCTTCACCTTCCCCCCAACCACCCACCACAACCTGGCCAATACTTTGGCAACCACACGAGTTGGGGAGGAGGGAACGAGACCAAACAAACAAACACATAGTGAAGGAAAGACAGAGAGAGGGTGAGAAATAGCTGAAGTTCGTCTGCTCAAGTTCTCGTCAGGTCTTCACGTGAACGTTGTGCGTTTACGTTTACGTTCACGGCAATCCTGTAACGTTAACGTGAACGCAACGCAGACGTAACGAACCGACCTGACAGCGACAGCGAATGCGGTTCAAAGCGAAGACGACAGAGGAACATACTAATAGTTGTTTTGCAACAACAACAACAAGAACAACAAAAAACATCAGAAGCAACATTGTTTGTCGTCCTGGAAAGTTTTCCTTCTTTTTCTTCTTCTTCAACCACTTTGCCGTGAAGTTGGAGACTTCTTCAGATTCTTCGTTGGTCGTTGATTTCTTTATAAACCAAACTGTTTGCACACCTTTCGGCTTCGATGCGAGGAGTCGTCGGTCGTCTTTGGGTGAAACGACAATTATCAACGTATTTAGCTTCATTCTCTTCTTCCCTTCCTTCTCATCTTCACTTCCTTATCTTCACCCCTTCCTTGTATACTTCACATCCGCCTCTTCTTCCATTCCTTGTATTCTTCACTTCCTTTACTTTACTTTCCTTTACCACTCTTGTCATTCCCCCACTTTATTTCTATTCATTTCATTGCTGTTTGCTCACACACTTGTTAACTCAACACACACTCCTGTAAATTTAGCCACACACTAATATCCTCAGACACACACTTCTTCTTCATCACTCACTTACGATTCTTCTTTTTCTTCCTTCTCACGCAGGACGCGTCCACATCCTCGAGGACCGCAGTCTGAAGCTCGATAACATCACCCTCGAGGACATGGGCGAATACAGCTGCGAGGCGGACAACGCCGTCGGCTCCATCACGGCCACGGGCATCTTGACGGTTCACGGTGAGTTAATTGACCAAATGGCGAAGAGGAGTCGGGGCAATTACTCGAGTGGAGCAGCCCCAAAATTAATTATCGTCCCTTGGGCGGCCACTCGAGAAGGATCTCCAACCTCCCTCCAACCATCCAAGTGAATGCCAAAGCACAATATTTATCATTTATTTTCTCCCCATTCTCCTCGTCGTTTCATCCAGCTCCACCTCGTTTCGTCATCCGCCCCAAGAACCAACTGGTCGAGATCGGCGACGAGGTGCTCTTCGAGTGCCAGGCCAGCGGCTTCCCGCGTCCCACGCTCTACTGGTCCGTCGAGGGCAACAGCTCGCTCCTGCTGCCCGGCTACCGCGACGGTCGCCTCGAGGTCACGGTGACGCCCGAGGGCCGCTCGGTCCTGTCGATCCTGCGCTTCGGCCGCGAGGACTCCGGCAAGGTGGTCGTCTGCAACGCCCTCAACGCCGTCGGCAGCGTCAGCAGCCGCACGGTGGTCACCGTCGACACCCAGTTCGAGCTGCCGCCGCCCATCATCGAACAGGGCCCGGTCAACCAAACGCTCCCCGTGACGTCGATCGTCACCCTGCCCTGCCGCACCCTCGGCTCGCCGCTGCCGCAGGTCTCGTGGTACCTCGACGGCATCCCAGTCGACGTGAGCGATCACGAGCGCCGCAATCTCTCCGATGCCGGCGCCCTGACCATCGTCGACCTGCAGCACAACGAGGACGAGGGCCTGTACACGTGTGTGGCCAGCAACCGGAATGGAAAGTCCTCGTGGAGCGGATTCCTTCGTGTGGCCTCGCCCACCAACCCCAACATCAAGTTCTTCCGCGCCCCGGAGCTGGTCACCTACCCCGGGCCACCCGGCAAGCCGCAGGTGGTCGAGAAGACCGACGACACGGTGACGATCTCGTGGACGCGGAGCAACAAAGTTGGCGCCTCGAGTTTGGTCGGCTACGTCGTCGAGATGTTCGGCAAGAACGAGACCGACGGTTGGGTGGCGGTCGGCGCTCGCATCCAGAACACGACCTTCACCCAGGTGGGCCTCGTGCCCGGCGTCAACTACTTCTTCATCATTCGGGCCGAGAACTCGCATGGGCTGTCGCTGCCCAGCCCCATATCGGAGCCCGTGTCGGTGGGAATCGTAAGTATTGAGATTTGAGGGGAAGATCAGCGGGAGCTTCAAATGAGAAAGTCTTGGAATTCCTGGCTTTAGAGGAATTTCAATTGAGAAGCAATTAGAGGAATTTCAGAAGAGAAGGAATTTCAATCTTGGAACCGTTGACTCTGATGGCTCCATAAGTCATCTCTATTGAAGTTCCCTTCCGATCGTTCCCATTCTTAAATTTAGCACATTTCTAATCATTTCTTTTATCTCTTCCAGAAGAGCTTCAACAGTGGTCTCGACCTGAGCGAGGCACGCGCCAGCCTCCTGTCGGGCGATGTGGTGGAACTCATCAATGCGAGTATCGTGGACTCGACAAGCATGAAATTAACATGGCAGGTATGTTCAAAGACAGATATAGAGACGACAAAAATCAGACAGACAGTGATAGAGAGTTCAGAAATCAGACAGACAGAGATGAGAGACAGACAGACAGACATGTCTGGTTGCTTCCAGTCAGACATCGGAATCAGGCAACCGCAGCGAAAGAGTCAACAGAATCTGGCGGTTTTCTGACATTTGTCTCGCTCTGCCAGTCGCACACTCAATCATTTGGTCTTCTTTTTTTGACTCACGCCTTCTCTTTTTGACTGATTCCTTTCCTCTTTCCCTCAATCCTTCTCTCCACTACCCAATTCTTTCCTTTCTTCTTCAATGCACTTTTTCCCCTCATGGACTCACTCCATCTCTTTGTCTCTCTTTCTCTTGCAGATGATCAACGGCAAGTACGTGGAAGGCTTCTACATCTACGCACGCCAATTGCCAGAAGCCCAGACGACGGCGGCGACTTCTCCGAACACCAACCCATTGGTGGCTTCACGCATCGGCTCCATGTCGACGTCTGCCTCGGCCTCGGCCTCGGCCTTGATCCCGTCGGCGTCGAAGCCCAACAGACGAACATCGTCGGCTGCTGCCGCCTCAGCCTCCGCCTCGGCCACAGTCGCTGCCCCAGCGAAAGCAGGACTCGGTGTCGGCATCGGATCGACCACGTATCGCATGCTGACGATTTTGAATGGAGGCGGCGCCTCCTCGTGCACGATGACGGGACTCCTGCAGTACACGCTGTATGAATTTTTCATGGTGCCCTTCTACAAGTCCGTCGAGGGAAAACCGTCGAATTCGCGTGTCGCGCGAACCCTGGAGGATGGTAAGTGAAGCTGAAGCTACTGGCTGCAGAAAACTCTGAGCCGATGAAACCTTGAAAGCCCGGGAAGCTCAAAAGCTGTGGGCGGAGAAACCCTTTCGCTTTTGATGTTCCAACGATTTTTGGAGAATTATTTATTCGATGAGGATTTAATGCCGGCCGAGGGGATGAGGGAACGGATGGGAAGTTTGAGGGCGGAAGCGGCTGGGAAGCCATAAATATTTAATAAACGTTTGCGGTAATAATGAGCGACTGTAGCAAGCCAAAAGGAAGATGGGGTTGGAGTATTTATGAGCTTATATGGTTGGGTAACGAATGATCTCCGAAAGTCGGCGGGTTTCCGCAGGCGGGTTTTTAATTAGTCAGTGAGGCTTGAAACGAAGTCGAAATTAATTTCCCTCTCAAAAACGAACTCGATTTCGAGGTCAACTCTGATGAGATGAGGTTCTTATCTGAGTCGCAATCAGGCAAAAGTCCGAGGGTCCATTCGAAATTCCTGCATGCAAAAAAATAAAAAACTCTTCGGCAAAAACCACCCTCTTCCATGGACGGCAATGGAACCAGGTTCTTTTGAGTTGGGGATCGTTTGAATTCGGTTATCGGAGGCATCAGCTGCGAAATGCAAACCCTCATCTGGAGTCGGAAAAGAATGAAGTTGGAGGCGCTTTGTGTTTTTTGGGTCACATGGGCTTCGTTCACAAAGCGATGTCGAGCATTGATTGCGAATAAACCTTGTAATCAATGCAGATGCTTGTGTGTATGCGTACGTGCGTGTGTGTGCGTGCGTGTGTCTTTAGTGGGGTCGCAAAAATTGGGGCGCATTCGATATGGTGACGAGGGTGGAAGGATAAGCGGAACCGGATCAATGCCTGGAAAATTTGATAAGGAAATAGAAATAAAATAAGAGAAATAGAATCATACGAAGAAGGTCGAATCGAATTATGAAATGTTATCGAATCTAGAAATCGAATTATGGAAACCTATAATAAATTAAAGAACTTTAGGAGGGAGTTTCTGAAAACTCAGGCTCTGATATGAGGAATTTAAGAAAAGGTTTTAAAATGCCTTTGAATAAATCTCATTGCGAGTGAAGGGAGCGGAAAAGCATTTCTCATTAGCTTGAGAGAATTGCCTTCTGTGCATATAATTATCCTCCCGGACCCCATCATTCTATATTCTGTTCTCTTTCCTTTTTTACTTTCCTCCCTCCTTCCTCCTTCCATTCTTCCTTCCTTCCATCCCTCATTCACTCCTTCCTTCACGTCCTTTGTTATTCTTTCTTCTGTGCAAACCGAGGAAGAGTCAAGTTTAAACAACGTGCGGAGTTGTCGTCGAATGGCTGCTTTATTTTCTCTCCATCTCTCTCCCTCTCTTCCACACCTATACGCACACGAGCTCACACAGCAACCAGCTACGCTCACAGATAAACACTTCATCAAACTTAATGCAAGCCCTGTCGCCCACCCTTGGATGCCCTCAACCTCCTCCGAATCCTCTCGACCACTCGTGAGAAGCCCCTCGACACCCTACTCAGGGTCCCTCCATGGGTCGTCGTAACGAAGAAGAAGAAGCGGAGCAGGCAAAATACCTCGGCAGCCTTTGGGTAAAAGTTATTAAGATTTTCAACTTCTGGCGTCGCTTCCTTTGCTCTACGAATTGTTGTTGGTTCTTCATCAAGAAGAACCTCCTCTACCTCAGATTTTCTTCATCAGATTCTCTCCCTCAAATCCTCTTCTTCTCTCCATCTTTATCCCACCTCTTCTTCCACTTCCTTCTCTGTCCTTGCCTCCTTCCAAAAGCCCTTCCTTCACTCTCCATCTTCTCTCCCGAGTTCAGCTCATTTGTTATGCATCGTCCTCTCGCCCCACCTGAAGAATTCACCCGAAGAGACAAGAAGTAGTAGAAAAGCAGAAGGGAAAAGGGAAAGCATGAGAAAAGTAAAGCACACAAAAATAAATGCAAGCGGAAGTAAAACAAAGAGCAACAGCAAAACAATAAAAACAATAACAAAAAAGAAAATATTCCAATTGCATTCGAGATAAAAGTTGAGAGCAAATGCAACCGCACTCAATGGGCCAAGTGTGTGAAAGAGAGGGAGGGAGAAGGATGAGAGAAAGTGAGAATGTGTGGGAGTGGGAGACAGGAACGTGTGTAAGTGTTCGTCTGAGGTGCGGACCCAAAGACGCACTCCAGACTCCGCAACGAATGCAACTGTCAACTGTTGGCTTCCATTTGGAACTGCAATTTGTATGCAATTCGGGAAGGATGGTGGATGGGGCAGCGGGAGAATGAGGATGGGGGGCTGAACGTGGGCCCTGAGAGCATTACAACAGCAAGACCAGGGAAAACAACAACATCAAGGAAAATAACAACACCAGGGAAAACAAGAAGACGAGAACAATAAGCGAAATAATAATAAAGCAAGAAAGGTTTCAGATAAAGTAGCAAGAAAGACAGAGCCAAAAAGAGAAAGCAAATGAGAGAAAAAGAAAGAAAGAGAAAAAAAATCGAGAAAGAGCGATCAGTAGGGAGTCCCAGTGAATTAGTAAGAGTGAGAGAGGTGGATCGAAATTGTATGAGAAAGAAAAAGAGAGAGAGAAGTAGATCGGAACAGAAAGCTTGACAAGCACTTTAGATTGTTTCGCAAGAAGTCATTGCATACTTTTAGGCGACGCACACACACTCGCCCACAAAACTGAAAACGCATTCAACTGCACATACATCTATATCTGTGTGCGTGTGTTTTGTTGTAATGTAATTCAATGTGTGTTTTGTGTGAATGTGTTGGTGCATATGAGTGTCTGTGTGTGTGGGTACAGAAATTGCTTTATTTTGTGTGAAATTTGCGCTGAAAAACGGCTGTCGTTGGGTGGAAGGAAATGGAAGGAAGAAAGAAAGTGAAGGGAAGGGAAGGAAGAGGAAGAAATAAACGGAATGAAAGCCAGGCGAAAAGTAAACAATGTGCGATGAGACTCGGTGAACGGGGGGCACAAAGGGTTAAGGGAAAGAAGAAAACAATGGGTTAAGGGTATCGTAATGAAGTGGAATCGAGTGCTGAATAAGGAAATCCGATAGTCTTCTTCCTCTTCGACCACTTCCCACAATCGAATATCGAATTTTCTTTCCAAAACTTTTCATTTATCTTAACTAATATTTTCTTTCTCTCTCTCTCTTTTTAGTTCCCAATGCAGCTCCCTTCGGCATGGAAGCGATCCTGCTCAACTCCTCGGCCGTTTTCCTCAAATGGCGCGCTCCCGACCTCAAGGCCCAGCATGGTAAGTATTTTTATCTCTTTCTCGCAGTTTGAGATTTGAATTTTTTATCTAATTTTGTTCTTTTCAATTCTCTCTCGTTATCCGATTCTTACTTGTTTTTCGATTCTCACTTGTTTTTCGATTCTCACTTGTTTTTCGATTCTCACTTGTTTTTCGATTCTCACTTGTTTTTCAATTCTCACTCGTTTTTCAATTCTCATAATATTTTTTCTTTTTTTTGTTCCAGGTGTTTTGCTCTTCTACCACGTGGTCGTGCGCGGCATCGACACCGCCCACAACTTCTCACGCATCCTGACCAACGTCACCATCGACGCCGCCTCGCCCACCCTGGTGCTGGCCAACCTCACCGAGGGCGTCATGTACACGGTGGGCGTGGCCGCCGGCAATAACGCGGGCATCGGGCCCTACTGCGCCCCGGCCACGCTGCGCCTGGACCCGCTGACCAAACGCCTGGATCCGTTTATTAATCAAAGGTAAGACCAAAGTCTGAATACAATTTCGTATAATTTATTTTTATTTACTTTTGAACCTTTTGAATTTTTTCGATTTTATTTTTTATTTTTACCTCTTTATAATTTTTTGTATTTCATTTTTAATTTATTTATTTTTCCGTTTGAACATTTTTGCATTTTATTTATTTTGTTCGTTTGAAATATTCCGTATTATTAATATTTTTGTTTGATAATGGTTTTTTTCCATTTAATTAATTTTTTTGTTTGATAATTCTTTCCTTTTTATATTTTTTCAATTTTTCCTTTTTATTTCCTATTATTTTTTTTATTTATTTTTCCCCTCTATTTTTTTGTTTTAATTTCTCGATTTATATCCTCGTTTTTCATCCCCGTTTTGCGAATTTTTCTCATATTTTTCTCCTCTTTTCTCCCCAGATACCCCATCAATCAGGATCATGTGGATGATGTGCTCACTCAGCCATGGTTTATTATCCTGCTGGGCGCCATCCTGGCCATCATGATGCTCTCCTTCGGCGCGATGGTGTTCGTGAAGCGCAAGCACATGATGATGAAGCAGTCGGCGTTGAACACCATACGAGGTGGGTTTAGTTTAGGTTTCACTATATCTTAATTGCACCAAAAGTTGTTGAAAAATATCGATTTTAATTCCAAAGTATTTTAAAATAAATGTTATCATATTGAAGACTGATCAAATGTTGTTGAAAGTATTAGCCGATTATATTTTTGAAGATAATTGGAGTGATTAATTGAAAGTAGTATTTATTATCAAGAGTCGAGTTCGCATTATCCGCATATGGAATTATTCCATTTCTATTTTTATGGAATGAATTATTCTTTATTATCCATATATTGCATTGAATACTCCGAGCAAATTATCGGAAAAATATCAAAAACCAATAACCGAAAAATATCAAAAACCAATAACCAATAACGAAAAATATCAAACACCAATATCCGAAAATATCAGAAACCAATATCCAAAAATATTAATTGAAACATTTTCGAAAACGACTCGCCGCAAAAATTTCAATTAAAATTGGAATCGATCGTTTTCGTTCGTTATCGTTTTTTATTCCATTCTTTCTCCTCCTTCTCATACTCGCCCTCCTCCTATAAATGCTTATTTATGAGTTGGCTGTCGAAATGAAAATAATACAAATTTAAACGACGAAGGACCTTCCGGCTCCCGCCCTGGCCGAAACGACTCGGGCGCCAGGAATCAGAAAGCAGTTAGTGAAAATATGTGAGCGCCGTTTAAATGGGCGGCCTTCCTTCACTCCCCTCTCTCTCTCACATTGCTCCGTCTGAGTTGGCGGAAGAAGACTTTTGTTCGCAGGCTGCGCCGGATGCAGGTCCTTGCAAATAACGGTAATTTCGCAACACTTCCTCACGCTCAGGCACTCACATTCATGCAAGTCCGAGTCGAGTTGAGTCCACCTCGTGCCGCACAGTGGCTTCCACTTCAGCCCCACTATGGGCCACGCTCGTGCCCCACCGTGGCTCGGCAGCTCCTTCGCCATAGTCAACGGCAGCCTTGCGAAAGTTGCTCGTTGTCGGCGCTGAGCAATTGTTAAGCGATTTTCTTCATTGCTGCCGATTCCCCACTGTAGTCGCCTCATCGTTGTTGTTCTTGGCATAGCTGTTGCTACTGCTGTTGTACCGAAGCAATAACAATGCCTACAACATCTACTTATAATTGTGTCGAAGCACTGTTGCAGCAACAGCAACAGCAACAGCAACACCAACAGAATTGTTGCACCCAAAGTAGGTGCGAATAAATTTTCCATTATTGCAATTTAAAACAATGAAAAACTTTCCATTGACTTTTCAGAAAGAGAATAAGGAAAAGGGTGGTTGAGTGAGGGCGCGGTTGAGTGTGTGACAGAGAGAGAGAGAGAGAGAGAGAGAGTGAGGGAGAGAGCGACTATGAGAGAGAGAGAATGAGAAGAAACAAAGGACAATGGAAAAAAGTTTGAAAAATTCCAACTTTGTTGAAGGAGTTGTTTTCACGTCAATGAAGTGGCTCGAGGCCAACGAGGGCTGGATTTAGAGATGTTTGAGATGAGGAAGAGAAGAATTCTGATGAAGATGTTTAAATACAATTGATCCGGAAAACAAATCGAATAAAGAATTCTTTTGGCATTATCAAAAAATGCCATAAAAGAATTTTGTATTATATATTTTTTTTGAAAATTTTTGAACAAAGAAAAGCATTTAATATAATATTTAAATCAAATTTGATTTAGATTTAATTTTGCTCAATTTAAATTCACTCATTTCCATGCTTCCTTTATGTTCTCTCTCTCTCAATGTCCCTCATCACCTCTCTTCCAGTTCTTCGAACTCTTTTATTTCACATCAGTTGCATCCACTTCTCGATTGTGGTGTTCACCTTCGCGCAGTTGTTGTGATTGTTCATGTTTTTCTTGTTGTTGTTCAATTTGCCAACGCATTGCATTTGCATGCGTCCGCAGACAACAACACAAACAATGTTGCATATTTATAGGCGTTCACCCAACTAAAAACCGCTCGAAAGTAGAAAAATAAATGCGCATTCTGCTTTGTTGTTGCATTTGTTTCGTCGTCGTTGTTGTTGCATGTCGTTTAATCGTGTCGAGTTGAGTTGAGTCGAGAACAACTCGAGTCGACGAATAAACATCGTTCAACCGAAAAATAAATTCGCACACAGTTGCCATGTTGTTGTCCTTGTCTCGCGGCTCCTGTTGCTGCTTCAGCACAACTACAACAACAACAACAATGTCGAGAACATGTCCTTCCGAGTCGGGACGTGTCCACCTGGCTGGCGCACGAATGAACGACGACCAGGACGAAATGAAAACTCCGAAAAAATGGACACAAAAGAGCAGCAACAATTTTTGCCATTGTCGGCGTAACTGTTGTTGTTATTGTCATCCTTGTTGTTATTGCTGTTTCTCCTGTCTGCTGCTGCTGCTCTTGTAAAAATTGCAGCAATAAAACACTTGGTTGACTCATTGTGTTGCACAACTGACAGTTTAATTGGTTAATTTTTTTGTTACCCTAGCCAGCGTTGCCACATTTAACGCTCGTCTCGCCATCCACTCGAGTCCAGTCCATCCATCCATCCATCTGTCTGTCTCTCTCTGTTCGCCTACTTGTTCGACCCACGGTCTGTCTGTCATATCCTCCTGTCCGACGGCCTGTCTTTTCTCCAACTATATGTCTGTCTGTCTGGCTGGCTGTCCGTCGCGTTCCGCAGACATTTATTTTCACGAAAATGTGTTCGTGGAGCGTAAAATTGACAATAACGTCATTCGTTTCATTCACATCTCTCATGTTGAACGCCCAAAAGCATGCAACGCATTTCGGTCTCTCGGGATAAATACAATTATTTTATTAAATTCCACGCCGAATTCGCGCTACGTCGACGGGAATGCTCGATATATGTGCATATACATATATTCACGCACAGAAGTATGCAATCAAATGTAGATGAATAAGGAATGCAAAATTGATATATAGAAAACGATTTTTAGGCTGAGGAAAAATTTTTTATAAAACAAAAACCTTTTTTGCTATACAAATCCGCTTTTAAACAACATGTTTTATAACAAAATATCTCTGTATTATAGTATTTTTTGCGACCTCGACTAGGCAATGAAATATTTCTAAAATTCTCTCCCTCACACAATCTTTCGAAATTCTCGTTATCCTTCGATATCGCACACCTTTTCCACGCATCATTGAACCATAGACATTTTAGGAGATTTTCATTTTGCATTCTCTTTTCACAATTTTCTTCTACACACTTTTCGTTTATTCACAATTTTTTATTTATTCTTCTATCGATATCTCTTTCAGGCTCGCACCCGAATGACGTCCTCAAAATGCCAAGTTTATCCCGCAACGGCAACGGTTTCTGGCTGGACGCCTCCGCCGGCGGAATGGTGTGGCGCACGGCCCCCAGCGGCGACGCGCTCGACATGCAGAAGGATCAAATCGCCGACTATGCGCCGGTCTGTCTGACGAACGGCGGCGCCGGACCCGACGGACGCGGAGGCGCCGAGCGGCAGCAGCAAAGGTAGGTTTTGAAAAAAACAAAAAAGTAAAAAAAAGAGAGAAAAAAAATCCAAAATTATAAAACCTAAAAAAAGTTTGAAAAACCTGGAAAATGCAAAATTCTACGGCGATAAAAAATTCGAGAAAATCGAGAAAGTTCACTGAAATGGGAAAACAAAAAAATAGAAGCCTATTTTTAGGCGCAGCGAAAGAATGCAATCGCTGTGAAATCGAAATTCAAATTAAAAATTCCTTTATGGGCGACGGCGACGAGGACGACGACCGCCATCTCTTTCTCTCCTTCTCCAACACCCTCTGGACCTCCGTCGGTGACGTCGAAAAACGAGGTCCTCGTCGCCCACTTTTTGTCGCTGACCCGTGGTGTCGGAGCGTGCGAAACAATTGCGCGTGTCCCGCTCTTTTTTGCTCCACTCCTCCTCATCCCCTCCTTCCTCTTCACACGTCCCTTCGACGCCTCTCGTTTGGAGAAAAACAAACACAAGCTGCAGAAATGTAATTATAACGGCACCTAAGGACGTTTATTTAAAGCGCGTCCTTTTGTTGCAGCAGCAGCAGCAGAAACAGAAGGATCAGCAGGACCAGCAGGACCAGCTGCAACAACAACAATAGCAAAAGCAACAGCAGCCAGCAACCGGTCGCAGCAGTTGGCAACGCCATTTGAATTTTGAACTTGATCGCGCCCCTTCCTCGGCCTCCTGCGGCTGGACACAAAAGGTTTTGTGGGTTTTCTCCATGTCCAGAGCTCTCCTCGCGGACACGTTGCAATTTCCAAATGAAGGCAATTTTCACTCCCTGGATCACTGTGGTCATCGGCATTGGAGAGAGTTCAGATGTGGGTGTCGTTTTCTAATCTTCGCACTTGCTGAAAGTTCGAAAATGCATTCGGAAATTTTTGAGAAAAATCACATTGTGGTCACACGTGAGGGAAAGGGAGAAGATGTTGCGGTAGGCATGATTTTGAGAAGGAACAAATGAGCACGAAATTATTTCCAAAGTGATGCGAATCGATAAACCGAAAGGCAGGCAGATAACTTAAGGAAGGAGAAACGATTAGAGGAATGATTTTAAAAGCGAAGTGAGAAGAAGTTTGAGTCAATTTCAAGAAAAGGATTATTTCCGATATTATTTGTAGAGAAGGATAATATTCTTTATTATTTCCTGAATTATTCTGAAAGTATGGAATGGTCATCATTTAATCCTCTACCTCAATTTAATGTCTCTCATACGCTTCCATTAAAGTTCAACGTCTAAATCCCATTCCACTAACAGAAATTCCCAACTCACTTCATGGTAGAAATTTAAATTTAAGGTCAAAGGAAGCACCATAAAATGTACGGGGTTTCGGAAAAATCTCCCTTCATCCCATATGAAAACATCGTCGTCGTCGTCGGGCTCTTGTCATTTGCATAAATAAATTCGGCGCTTAAACCGGTTCAAGGTGCAAATGGCGCAATATATTTCACTGTCACTGCATCCCGAATCCGATGCTCTGTCTCGCTCTATCTCTCACACACACAGAAACACTCTTCAACACACCCACACAACCCTTGAGTGGCGAGACTGCGGCAAATCCAAGCCTTTGGAGACCTCAACGAGAGCGAATGATAGACAGAGTGAGAGTGATTAAGGAGGGAAAGTGAATGAGAAAGAAAGAGGTGGATACAGAGAGGGTGAATGAGAGAGAAGGATAGATAAATGGATAGAGGAAAAAGTGACACGAAAGAGACAGAGAGATATAGAATGGACAGACGAAAAAAAAAACCCATGTGAAAACTGAAATCGGATTAAAATTTTGTGCATTTCCACGGCTAAAAGCTCGAAAATAAATCCTTTAAATCGGCAACTGATGAAGTGGGCGAGACTTTTTAATAACAACAACAAATACAATAACAACAACGACTATACCAACAACAACAACCACCTGGCTGTTAAATTAAATACTTAAAATGTACGCAATAAATTGTTTTAATTGTCTTTTTTTTCTTTCTTTGCCGAGTTTTTGAAATGAAATGTTGTGATGATTTTGTTGTTATTGATGTTGTACAGTAGGAATGCTTTACACTAATGAGCATTAAAGCGATAGCACTTGTTAAACATGCGTCTATCTCACTCCCACATCATCCAAACTATTTTCTCTTTTGTCCTTCAGCGGCCGTCGTTTGTTCGTTTTTGCAACTATTTGTGTTTTTTTGTCTATCTCGATCTGTCCATCTGTGTTTCTGTCTCTTCATCCGTCTGTCTGTCCATCGTCTGTCTGTCTGTCCATCTGTATCTATCTCCTTGTTTTTGTGTGCAAATGCGCGTTTAATGATAATTAAAATTTCATAATTATTAATTATTTTCGTGCCTACAACATGTTATGTTATTGTAGTTGACGTCGTCCTTTTCATTGCTCTCGTTGTATTTAATTACACGCACTCACACACTAACACCAAAGAGGGTGGAAAGGGGAGGGAAATAAATGTTAATCTGATGACTAATTAAGTGGGTGGAACAAATGCTCTAGATATGTATGTGTGAGTTATACACACACACATTTGTATAATTGCACATGTATTTGAGTGAACGTTTCGGATGTAATTCAAGCGTTAAACCTGTAATATTAATAATTTCGTGATTTTTAAATCCCTGACGAAAAGCGGTGTGAGTGACATTTAATTCGAAAACTAATTACACAGAGCTCTAAAGAGGGTGAAAGGGAGCGAGAGGGATGGCATAAAATGTGAGGGAGAATGAAATAATAACATAGAGAGACAGTTGGAGCCTTTCAAATCCCCCATGATCGATGGCAAAGCTCGTCAATGGGATCGGAACAAGTGAATGATGTTTAATTGATGCTTGATTTCGCATCCATCCGCTTTCGAAAAACCCTCCAAACAAAATCCCATCTCTTCTGCACCTTTCGTCTCCACATCCGCACGCATTTATCATTGTTCATTCAACCTTTGGTCGCATTATGTTTGCCCGCAATTCATTGCCGAGTTTTAGGCGTCGCTTTTGATGCAACAATCCATTCATTATAAATTTATCACTCGGCGAAATCACAATTTTTCGCCTCTAAATCCATCGCCATCACAAATGCATCCTGTTTGGATGCTGATAACGTTTGCAATAACAATTGCAACGACAATAGTGAGTACAACAAAAATTGTTACTACAACATTTTCGACTACAACAACATACACACCAACTAGTACTGCCAACGAGTGATAAAAAGGACCACAAAATATTTAACCACAAATTAGCCGCTAATTTCGCCACAAAACTTTGCACCACCGGCCAAGCACAATGGAATGTGTGTGTGTCAGCCACCAAACCAAAGACCGACACTCGGACAGGGTTGTCGAAGTCACTTCAATCGAAGTGTTTCACTTCACTTTGACCCAAAACACTACGGCACTCCACTTTTTTTGGAAACACTTCACTTTTCAAAACACGAATCATAATGAACTTTTCTTAAAATTTGTTGTAAAAACATATAGTTTCGCGATTCTTTACTCGTCAGAATCTCTGACAGACGTGTAAACAGACATACCTACCCAAAAAATTTCTAAAAATTCAATACTGGAATGCCGACAACACCGTGCAGTTATTCCCAAACTGAAGAGTTTGTATAAATATCAATGTTATGTTTAAGTGTTAATTATGAATTTGTATGAAATTAATACATTTTACAAAACACTTCACTTTTCTCCGTTTCACTTCACTTTTTCTTGTCTAACACTTCGGTCGAAAAATTCGAAACGACAACCCTGCACTCGGATCCTGCCATGAATCTCTCAATCCATCCGTCATTCATTCATTCGACACTCTCGCTCTCTTTCTCTCGTTCTCTTTGACTCCCCATTCGTCTATTCCTCCATCGTCCGTGGTTCTGAGCAAATAATAATTCAATTAGGTTTATTTGGTGCACGAATTGTTGTTGTTCGCATAGTTGTTATTGTTCGCATATTTATTGTTGTTACTATCGCCATTTCTATCACTCACTTCCATCTCTCTCTCTTTCTCTTGCACTCCTCTAATTGGCATTGAAATAGAAATTATTTATCAGTTGATGGACGGCCCAACAAGAACAACAATTAAAACGACAACAACAATATTGAACAATGGAAACAACAAATTTCCGAACAAGTTACAACAACAAATGGTACAACAACAACAACAAGAACAATAACAAAAACATGAAGAATCTCATCGATGAATGGAATTTCGAATTCAAATATTTGACGCCTCATGACGGTGTTTGTTCGACCAAGAGCGAGACTCTGTGTGTTTAGTAGGAGGAGAAGGGAAAGGGGGCGTGGCCAAGGGTTTCGTGTTCACTGAGTGCTCAGTTTGGAACCCACCCCTCGCCCCCAGCGACTACCATCGACCATCGAAACCATCGACAGTCCCCCAAAAGCTCTTTCGAGGGTCCCTTCGTTTTGGTTGAGCATCTCTCCATCGCCCACCTGGTCACCCTATTTTGTCAAGTGCAGGAATTGCTGCCGGTTGTTATCGCTAGCGACAGGCGTTGCAGGACCAACAACAACAACATGAACAACAACAAGAACACACAACCACGAGAAACGATGAAAATAACAACGACAATGGCAAAAACAATAAATCGCTTTAAAATCCCACAAAAATGATTTCATTCGGTGTCGTCGTCATCGTACTTCGTCTCTCTTGGTCGTTGTTTCTTCTCTTTCTCTCTGTGTCGTCTTTTCATCTACCTCTGTCGTTCCTTCTCTGTTGTTTTCTCGTCTACCTCGGTCGTCCATTCATTGTTATTGTTCTTGACCACGAAGTCTCCTCCTTCATCGTTTTCTCGTGTCCTCCTTTATCGACCCCTTTTCTCTTCTAACCTTGCCACTGAAATTAATCAGTCTTTTTCTTCTCTCTTTCTCTTGCAGATATGTCGGCGAGTACTCGAACATCCCCACGGACTATGCGGAGGTCTCGAGCTTCGGGAAGGCGCCCAGCGAGTACGGCGGAGCTTCGCGCACCGGCACCGCCTCCCCCGCCCCCTATGCGACCTCCTCGATTTTGGGCGGCGCAGGGAGTGGGCCACGTTATCAGCAGCGACCGGGCAACAAGGACTTCGGCAACCAGGACTTCGGCAATCAGAAAGACTTCGGCAACAACTACCAACAGCAGCCACAGCAATTCCAAAACCAACAACAGCACCATCAAAACCAACAACAACGAGCGATGCACCCGCACTTCCAGCAACAACAACAACAACCCCACTCTGTCGGCAACATCTACCAACAGATGACGACGACAACAACCAACGACGCCTACCCGAGCAACACGGCCGGCGGTCGCTCGGTCTACTCGGAGCAATATTTCTACCCCAAGGAGCAGATCCACATCACCGAGAACAAGCTGAACAACATGTTGCCACCCGGCTCAAACCCCGCTGCCAACGCTAGCAACTGCCACACCTTCGGCGGCAACGCCTCATCGTCTCCTTCGGCCGCCCAGAACTCGTTGAACTCGATGGAGACGTTGAGACGTAGTTCGCGTTTCAAGATCATCAACACGCAGCCGCAGAACTTCCAGATGCACGCGTCGATGTCCACCACAACCAACCATGGTGACAACAACAAGGGCCAACAACAACAGCAGCATCAACAACTCCAGCAACAGCAGCAGCAACTTCAACAACATCAGCAACAACAGCAGAAGCAGCTGAACTCCCAGGAGCTGCTGAACACGAAGAACCTCCTCGATCTGGACTCGTCCTCCTTCTGCTACAACGGCATGGCCGACTCCGGCTGCGGAGGCTCGCCGTCGCCGATGGCGATGCTGATGCTGCAGCAACACGGCGGCGACATCAACGACGACTGCGACATCGATGATGAGGATCCCGAGACGCGTTTGTATCACACGGCCGATGGGGATGATATGGAGCGATTGTATGTGAAGATCGATGAGGGGAAACAGCAACAGCAGCAGCAGCCACAGCAACAGCAACAACTCCAACAACAGCATCCACGTCTACAGCCACCACCACAATTGCTTCCACCAAACCAAGTTCATCCCGGCGGCAACGGGCTCGATTCGCAATATTGGCGCTCGCAGCCGGGTCGTGGCAGCAACAGCTACGGTCGCCAGCCTGGCGCTCCTCTGACAGCAGCAACAGCGTGCAATAACAATGGCAACAACAACCACTTCATCGGCAACAACCATCACGGCCTCGGCAACAAGAACAACTGCAGCGCCGCCAGCAGCAGCATCGGCGGCAGCAGCTCGCTCAGCTCATGCTCGGAGAATGAGACCGAGCGGCAGCGAAACCTGCAGCAGCTGCAGATGCTGAGCGCCGCCGATCACGCCTCCGATCAACTGATCTACGCCCCCTCGAGTGTGGCCAGCGAGCGGAGTCTGCTGAGCAACGCCGGCAGCGGATGCAGCGGCTCCCAAATCGGAGGCCAGCAACTGCAGCCCCAACACCACGTGTGACCGATGCAGGTGGCAACGTCGACGGATGGAGGCAGCAGAGACGGAAGAGGAGGAGCTGGTGGGGAGGATGATTTCTACGCCAGGGAGGTGAAGGAGTTGCTCGATTGGTGTGAGCGATTCAATAAGGGTGCGATGGAGAACTTCGAGTGAACTACGGAGGGTGGGGCGAAGGAAACCGAGGAGCAGGGGGAGAAGGAGACGAGGGTCTAATTTGGCTCTATATTGATGGCCCGAGTCCCAGTTGCGTTGGTGAAAAGACTGTAACTTACTTTAAAAACTACGTGAAAGGTTTATCCGATTTTGTCCCCCAAAATACTATTTTCACTTGTTTCAAGAATACTTAAGAATATTTTATGAATTTTTCGAAATTTCCTATTTTTATTTTTCCAAATTTCATAGTTGTAATTCTCCAAAATTTCAATTTTATATGTTTAATTTTTTCATAATTACTTCTGAATTACATCAAAATTTTAGATTTCTTTCCGAAACCCTTTCTATATAACTTGATTTTCCGCAATAGTTTTACAAATCGGCACTTTCATTTAAAATATTTCCTCCCTGTGAAAGCGTCTCTCTTAATTTCGCGATAGAAGAACCTTAAACTGAACCCATCAAAAGGAAATCAAGTTTTCTAGTGATCATAGAAGATTATATTAACTTATTAAAATATTATTCAACCCCTCTCTCCCCAACAAGGAGAGAGGAAAGCGGTTAGTGAGTCCGCATCTAAACTACTACTAGTTAGGCTGTTACTCTTCTAAAAAAATAAAAATAATAAACGACTAAGTTACACAAGGACATACATACATATAGATCGTATATACCTAGATATATGGATTTAAATGAGTAATAATAGGTGTAACTTTCGTGCTAATTTTAGAAATTTATGAAAAAAAAAAATTGGAAAATTCTGTAAATACAACAAGAAAAAATATCAATTAATTGTAGCCATTAAATGAATGTGACATGAGTGTAATATCAACAACAACAACAAAAACAAAAGCAAATACAATAATAAATATTAATTACCACAAGTAAATAAGAGAACAAATAGAAATATTAATTGTAATTGGTGTTTTTGCAAATAGTAAAAGAATAACAACTGAAAAATAATAGAATAATAGAACTTTTAAGCAGATGATGCTTTGTGATGGTCGATAATGCAGTGAGCACGTTGACGGTGCTGCTTCTTCTTCTGCTCACCCTCGCTTCTCTGATTGTGTTTGTAAGGAAGTAGAAGAAGCAGTGAACTTACATAATATTAAGATTATTATTATCATTTACTATTATTTTCCTTAACTTTGTTTATAAATTTGTAAAATATTTAATTATTATTTAAAATTAAAAATAAACAAAAAAACTTCGAATGTAAAATATTAAATGTAAACTAAACTACGATTAATTTATAATTAAAACTAAGTCCTAAGCTCTACAAACTACGATCTACATATACAAACTATATATGAACTGTATTTTAATGAACACAAACAAAACCTATTGAAATGTTGATTTTATGCTAAATTTATGAATTATACACAATTTAACTGAAATGCAAAATACAAAACACAAAGCATAAAATTATTGATATTGAAATTTAGTAATAAAAGGAATGCCATAATAATTATACAAAAGCCAATGTGTTCTTATTTCAAAATCGGAATTTGGCTGGTTTTAGGACTGGAAATATTTTTGGGGGATGGTTCGAATTTGGATGGATAATATCGTGGTTGTTTTTCTTTTTCTGAACATTTCGAAACAGTCAAGTGAGACCAGGGTTGCCGAAATCACTTCAATCGAAGTGTTTCACTTCACTTTAGAGGCAAAACTTCACTTTTTGCTCGATCTTTCATAACAACACAAAAATTACGAAAAGTCAATGCCAAAAAAATTCTCAAAAATTCTATATGTAAATATCTACAAATATATATTTTTTTTTGAAAAATCGTAGTCGATTATAATTCAAACATAGTGACGGAGTAGATTCCTAAAGTGAAGCAGATCTACTACAATCGATCCGAACCCTGGTTTCAATGTCAACAACAATATTATATAATTTTCGCACAATCAACTGATATATTAGTATATTGTTTGTCCAATACAACTTCAAAAGTGCGAAGATTGCAAAATTGTAGTAGACGTATTAACCAACTACAAAAGTAGTGGCTCTACTGAAGTATTGCTCTAATTGTTTGTCTCCGCATCACTACGTCCGGTTATGTTATAGTGAGAAGCAGGGGTCGAAAAAATCCGAGCTGACATCGCTCAGATCCGAAGCATCGAAATTTCGGATCTTTCGATGATCTTTGCATTGCAAAATAGGGTGCTTCGGATCTTTGAATGAGAGCCGAAGCATCAAAATTCTCAACCTGATAGATCACGATTGCTTCTCGGGTTTGAGAAAAGAGAGACCCAAACCAGAGTCAGCAGAATGAGACAGAGAGTCAAATATTCAATAATTTTTGAAATAGAAATAATTGTGACAGTTGGAACTCCTAGCTAACTGTCACAATTATTGGTTGGAACTCCTAGAGCGATTACTGCTGGCTACCCCCACAGAGGTAACTGAATTGCTTATTAGATCGAGTGCACCATCTTCTCAAATTTGTATTCAAAAAATTTTAATTAATTTTTCAAAAATATTGATCTATTTAGATTGTTAACAATCACATATTGATTCAATCTCCTTATAATTACTAAATTTCATTCAAAATTCCATGTATTCACAATTCGTTTATTTAGTTTTTCCAAAGGTTCCATTACATTGATAATGGCATTACAAAGGTAGCAAGCCGCCAATATTTTCCCTTGATACTTAATTTCCAATCTTCTTTTATAATAC
The DNA here is from genome assembly GCA_017309665.1 of Coelopa frigida. Taxonomy (NCBI): domain Eukaryota; kingdom Metazoa; phylum Arthropoda; class Insecta; order Diptera; family Coelopidae; genus Coelopa; species Coelopa frigida. The sequence continues at coordinate 17,841,282 of CM029565.1, forward strand.
AACTTAATCAATGTTCAAAGTTGATTAAGAGCCGGGATTAAAAGTCTCAACGAAGTCCAGCAGTATAAAAACCACCTCATCCACCCTAGTGCAATCAGTAACTTAGATGGGTTTTAAATTGCCAACCGAAACGAAACGGGAACCAAGCGAAGTACATCAAGGATTACATGTTGCGACAGCAAATAAATTGCTCGTGGGACGAGAGTTTGTATTTTCTTTTTTGTTAACAAAATTAAAACTCTCTTCGAATGTGGGATGGGATGGGATGTAGAAAAACACCGAAGGACGTGTGATTTTTTGCGTCGTATTCGATTCATTGGCCATTAAAGTGACCATTACAGGACCTGACGTCGATGTCGACGTCGGCGTTAACGCCAGCATCAGGATAACGCAATCCCTACGACGGAGAAGGCAGCATGATTACGCGGTAAGGACTCGCGTGTGTGTGTGCACGTGTGACCAGCCGGTCAAGCGTGAGTAGATGGATGTCGAGCGGGGGATGAGGCGGAGAATGCGGGGGGCGTGGTTCGGTTGGACGCATCACAATGTAATTAGCTGTTGGTCCTGCACTAACGAGGAAACTTTTGCGCGTCCTGCAGGAGACGATGTCCCCAACAACAACAACAACAACCAAAACTCTATAGTAATAATAATATACACAACACTATAACGACGACAATAACAACAACTAAATACTAATAATGCAATTTTTTCAAGCACATCCTCAGCATCATACTCATCATCATCACCCCATCATCATCGTTGTTGTTGTGATTGTTTTTACTGTCGCGTGACACGAAAATGAAAATAAAAAACAAACGAAAAAATCACACACACGCTCGCACACGGGAGGAAGTCGTGCTTGAGTGCTGCGGCATATGCGCTCGCTTCCGGTTCCGGCAGCTGCTGTCGGCCCAGGCGGGTCGGGTCCGGGCGGAAGCGCGTAAAATTATTGGCTACAGAATTTCATCCATTTTTGTTATTGTTTTTTTTTGTTGTTATTCCACAAGCCAGGATGCAAGCTGTGTGGGCGTGTGTATAAATGTGTGTGGGTGTAATTAGCGGCGGATGAATGAAAATATTATTTTTAAATTACTTTCAAATTAAAACATCAACATTTAAAACCCGCCCACGGAAAAAATGAAGAAAAATTATTTCGCTACAATGAGTGGAGGAGAGAGAAGCGCGAACAGAGGCAGAAGAGAAGAGAGGGAGAGACTGAGCGAAAAATAAGAGAACAAATCATAAAAAATTGCTCAAAATTAAAATTTAATTACTCGTGCGCGCCTAAAATGCTGCAGCAAATGTTGAAATAATCGCATTAAAACTCATTGAATTGCGATTAAAATAAAACCTCAAACATCCACCACTCTACCCGCCTGCCTCCCACAGCTGCCACGCCCCCCAAATGACCGGCATGTGAACAAAAGTTTAATTAGTAGCCACACGCATACAAATATTTCCTGGACATAAACCCCCCTCAGCACCCCAAGCGAGGACAAACGACGCCCACAACGTCATTTAAATGCCAAACAAATTTTTCGAAGGACATTCCGAAAAAATGCTCCGACCCAGTGAGAAAGAGAGAGAAATACAGTAAAAGAGAGCGAGAGAGACAGTGACGAGGGCATCAGTGGAACGGGAGTCGATTCCATTTCTGTCCATGTCCCACGCCCACTGGACATGCGGCCCATGGTTCATGGTTCAGGCGTCGTTCGCATAAATTTGACTGCCGTTTGCCCAGCTCTGGATCCAGGACCCAGCCTCACCCTGGACCCGATTCCTGATTCCCGATTCCCGGAGAAAACATTATTTGGGCGGAAATGAAAACTTTTGCATTTTGCTGGACAATTAATTGAAGCCGAACGAGAGAAGAGGATGAAAGAAAGGGAGATTGAAGAGAAGAGCATGAAGGAGTAGAAGAGAATTAAAGAAGGGAAAAGGATGAAGAGAAGAGGTCGAAGAGGACAAGAGGACGAATGAGCCGGCGATAGGACGAGAGGAGGCAAAGTGTGGAGCGATCGAGATGTCATTGAATGGGAACAACAAGTGAAGAGTGGAGAAGGGTTTTCCGACATGCTTTGGGCTGCTTCCCATGTCCATCCTGAAACCAAAATGACATGGGTTTAATTTGTCCTTTTAGAAGATTTTGAATGTTGATTACTAGAGGCTGGGGTTATCAAAAGTTAAAGAAACTGATTTTTAGAGATTATCATCGCTTTATTATAAAAAATTCACCTATTAAAAATTTACCAAAAAATCTGAATTATAACAAAAATAAAAAAATAATGGGAAATTTTCTCATTTCTATCCAGTTGTTCTGCAGAAACTCATTAATGTTGCATAATTTTAGGCGCCAACAAACTATCTGCACAATTAAAACTTGAAAACAACAAAAAATCAAAACAATGAACAAAATCAAAACAAGAGAAAAATTAACACAAAGGGAATGATTGCACAGCGGAATCGAAGAGCGAAAACTGTAACCGAACAGAAAATACAACTCAAACAAGGGAAACGACTGGAGACAGTGAGGAGAGGATGGACAGAAAAAAGAACAGGACGAATGAAAAGGACACAGAAAGAATAAGCGCGAAAGAGAGGAAGGGAAGACAAGGGGGCAAATTCTTACACGATAATAAAAAACAGCTCCATCCGTCGACGGATGAATAATTAAAAGGAGCGACTGTCCTGGCACACAAGGATATGAATTCTTCAGTTGTTGTCAGAAAAGAATGGTCTAAAAAGAATTATGTTGTGATTTTTTATGAAAAATTAAAAAAAACAATGATTTTTTAAGAGATTTTATGAAACAATTAAATAGTGATTTTTTGGGAAAAAACAAAAATCACATTAGAAAAAAATCTTTTGAAAAAAATTTTGATTTTTGTTTAAACAAAAAATTGTAATTTTGTTAGAAAATTTGTATGGGAAAATTTTTTTATGAAAAAAAATTATGGTTTTTTGTGAAAAAAACAATAATTGTGATTTCTTATGAAAAAAAAAAGAAAATTGTGATTTGATATAAAAAAAAAAAGAAAACTGTGAAATAAAAAAACTTTAAAATAAAAAAAAGGTTTTTTATGAACAAAAAATTGTAAATTTTTATGAAAAAAAAAATTGTGATTTTTTATGAAAAAAAAAATTGTGATTTTTTATAAAAAAAAAATTGAGATTTTTTATAAAAAAAAATGTGATTTTTAGTAAAAATATTGATGTATAAATTGTATTTTTTTTTAGGAATAAATATAAATTGTGAGGAGAATGAAATAGCAAAAAACGCTAGAAAAACGAAATTGCGAATTGTTGAAATAAAAGTTGCAAATGAAATCATGCAAATTCAGCTTCCGCTTCCGGTCAAGTTTCCGACCGAGGTCGAGGTCACCAACGGACGACGGTTCGACCCAGGGTCGGGGTCTGGGTCGAGATCGAGGTGGGGCTCGAGTCGGAGGTCGGTTGGCCGCCCATCAAGGAAACTTAGAAATGAGCGAACATTTCCATTTTGTTCTCTCTTCTTCTTTTTTCCCTTCGTCTTGTTTTTAATTTCTTCTCCTCCGCGAACGTCAAAAAGTGCAAAAATGCAATCAGCGCAAATGAAAAGCGAAAACGTCAGCTGATGGGAAAAGCTATTAAGAAGTCGTTAAGCGCAGTTAGCGCGGCCCCAGGGACGAGCGATGGGGAGGGGGCGTGGTCGGGGGCTGCGAAAGTTTGGCAGCTGATGCTGGCGGGCCACGTGACAAGTGGAATGGAAACGCAGAAGACGGACGGTGGAAGAAAGTGTGTGAGAGAGAAAGAATAAAACTCTAAAGAAACAGAGAGAGGGAGAGAAGGATGCAACAATTTTACAATTCATGGTGAGTGTGAGGGGTAGCGAGAACAGGAAATAAATCAGGAGCTGCTGAATATTTCGCTCTTCGAAGGATTTGGCAGGCAGAACGAAGTCGAAGGATTCCGATGATGACCGCGTCACAAGTTCGAGGAAAAGTTTTCGTGATGTGGAGATGGAGTAGAGGAAGGGGGTGAGGAAGAGAAAAAAGAGATGATGAAAGAGAAAAATATAAAAGAGAAGGAGAGGTGAAGCAAAGATGAGAATCTGATTTCTCGTCATTTCTTAACGAAGACCAAGATCGAAATCTCGAAGTGAATTTAGTCAAAACGAAAAATTCAAAAAATCTAGAAAAGAAAAGTAAAGAAGAAATGAATAAATTAAGAAAAATCATGAAGAAAAAAATTAAAAAAAAAATGGGGAGAAAATTTTAAGAATGGGAATGGGAAACAAATTTAAAGAAAAAAGTAGAGAGAAAAATGAAAAAAAATGAGAGCTTCCTGCGTTGACAGCGCAATGAGTTTTTGAAAAATGGACTCATTGCAAAGTCGACGAGTTGAAACAAATTAACAATTTCTGACAATATCCTGATTATTTTCGAGATGTCAGCGTGATTTGCGAATTCTCGCACGAATCTTACTCAGAGTCCCCCATCTTTCAAACAACATCAATCGCCCCTCGTCGTCGTCTTTCGTTGGCGCCCCTCGTCCTTGTCCTCTTTTGACTCCCCCTCGTCAGTCACCAGCAGCACATTCGCCGTCTCATTACGCTTACGATTCGAGAAGAAGAAGGAAATCAGTCATCTTTCAATTCGCACCAGTCGCTCGTCATTCGTTTTTCTCCCACCGCTTTCTCTCGTGTTTCTTCCCCCTAGTTTCGTCATCCTAGTTCATGTCATCCTCTTCTCCTGACTTTCTTCTCTTTTCTTGTCTTACTCTTCTTTTCCTTCCTCCCCCAAAATCATCGTTCCCTCCTCCTCTCGCCTGTCATCACCCTCTTCATCTTTCATCGCGCTCGTTTTCAAGTGATTTTTCAACCATCAAACAAAGCGAAACTTTCCTATATTCGGCGATAATTTTTCTCTTCGCTCTTCTCCTCCTCCATTTCGGCCCGTTCATTTGATATTGTTCTTCTTTTGTTTTTGTACAGTTTTTTGTGTTCTTCTCTTCTTCGTTTGTTCTTCGACTGTCCTTTTTCTGTTTTTCTTCTATTTTTTTTTTCTGTTCTTCATCTGTTCTTCGTCTATTCCTCGTCTATTCTACGTGTGATCTTCTTCTGTTCACCAAAATCCAAAATTCTTCACCATTCATCCTCATTCCTTCACTATTTCTTATCCATTCCTTCACAAATTCTTCACAATTTCTTCATCATTCCTTCTCCAATGCTTTTCTATTTCTTCCTTACTCTGGGATCGTTTCCTCCTCCTAACCTTCAACTTTCCATCCGTCAACCTTCCACCCTCGTCCATTCTCCTTCCTCGTCCCCCACCTCCTTCGGATAACTCGGCTGCACTCGCGACTGACTTCGTTTCCGCGAACGATGCTGCCGACGACGTCCTGCAACCCCGAAGTTCAAACATTTTTCAATTGAATTGATTTTGATTTTCAAGACGCGATACTCCGCTTCTTCTTCTGGTTGCTGGTGTTGCTTCTTGGCGATAGGAGGGGTCGAAGAAAAGGAGAGGGCGATGAAAAGGAGGCGGCGTCGAGAAGAAGGGGGCGTCGATGGTGGCTGCGTGGAGGCGGGGTTCGTTTGCCATTTGGTGAGGCGGAGTCGCCCCATTTGGAAGTCGAGCAGGCGTCGCCGCTGATCCTTGTCTGACTTTGACTTTTCTAGTTTTTGATTTTGAAGTTGGTGTCCATTGTTGTTGCTAGTATTGTATCCCTGTTGTCGGTGATTTTTGAAGTTCTTGTTTAGTTTCTTGTTGTTGTCAGAGTTTTTGTAGATTTTGTTGTTATTGATTTTGTTGTTTTTTGATGTTGCTGCACTTGTTGTTTATTGTTGTATCATTGTTATCCAATTCTATTGTTGTTCTATTTGTTGTCGTTATTTATATTGTGATTTTGGCAACAGCCAGACGGTGACAACCAAAAACGAAGAAGAATAAGCAAAAGGTCGTCCTGTCGGCTATTAGTTGAATATCCTGAATTAGTTTGTTTGTTTTCTTGTTTTTTTTCTGCCTTTTTGTGTCGTCTGGTGTTCTTTTTTGCTTCCGACATTGATGGTTCTGTTACTCTCTTTAGTATTGTTGTTGCTTTTGTTGTTGTTGTAGTCATTGTAGTGTTTTTTATATTTTTCGTCTGTTGATGTTTTTTATTCACTTCGTACATGTTTTTTTATCTTGGTTATAGTGTATAAGGAAGCGAAAGAATAAAATAGAAAGAAGCATTTGATTGACCTGTCGAACAAATCAAACGCACAGTGGAATAAGTTAATTTTTTTCTAATACATATACATTTAAATTTTTAGGCATTACATTTTGTTTCGACTTCTATTAAATTTTTAGTTTATCGGAAACGATTTTATTATTTTTTCATTTTAGTATTATTTATCTATTATTTTTTAATTGGTCAATTTTTTTAAATTAAGAAAATGCAATTTTTTCATTTTTTTCTACTAATAATTGTTCATAATAAATTATATAATTTTCATTTGCAGCTTCTTATTTTTGAAGAGCTTAATTTATTTATTTTATTTTTGAAGACATCAATATCAATTTATATACACACCCTTTTCGAATTGATTTAGTTCCATTCCACTGTCGCCTTTTATCTTAACACATTCCTCACTTTTATTGCTCACCTCCTTTTCGATGTCGATTGAAGCGGCGTCCGTCGCGATTCTGAATTAGTTGTCCTTCTTCTTCATTCGTTGACTGTATCAACAACAATAGAGGATAGAGGGATGCACAACAAAAATTACGACTACAACAATAACATCTACATCAGTTACAACAATAATAGTGGGTGTTGCCAGACGCCGTTGAATTCCAAGCGGAAAATGATTTTCATTTCGAAAGCGTTTCGAACAAAAGGACAAATGAGGGGAGGTGATGGCGAAAAAATGGGGGAAGAAGCAAGAGAAGTACGAGGAGCTAAGCGGAAACGGAAGTTACCAATGACTTCGCTGAAAAGTCTGAGAAAAAAATTAGGAATGAGGTGTGTTGGAAGAAAGAAACTTGTGCGTTAACGAGACGAAAGTAAAATAATTAATTTAATTTGAAAGCAGGCCCGTTGGTTTCTTCATCTGTTGGTCTCGCAGTTTAACTGATTGGCGGGCTGTCTGTGTAAAGGTTTTCTCGACTTGTCTGTCTCACAGTTTGAATGTTTTCTCGGTCTGTCTGACTGCTTGTCTGTCTTTCATTCTGTCTGTCTGTCCACCTTCTTTTGTCCTATTCGTCCCCTTGTTCAATTTTGGTTCCAAGGAGCTGGTGCGGGATTCGTATTCTTCAATGAAAGAAAATCCCAATCGCATCGGAAGTGCGGGTAATTTTTGTTGCTTTCTCCCCATCGTTCTGTCTCTCTTTCCTTCCATCATCTCTCTCCCTCAATTTTCCTTTTTCGCCTCCTTCCCCCAAAGATGAGCGATGATAAGCCGAGACGTCGTCGTCATTGTCGTTGTTTCCACCGTATCCCCAACAACAACAATTAATTACGTCTGCTTCCGGTGGTCGTCGGCGGCTGTGGTGAGCCCTCCGCCTTGTGTTTCCCCCATCTCCACTCTCGCTCACCCTCGACCCCCCCAAAGGTGGAGGATTCGCATTCGCATTGTGCGTTCGTTCATTTATTAATTACACATATTTGTTTGTTCCTGCGTCCTGTGTTCAGGACTCTCACCACCACCATCGTCATCGACCCCAACGACATCCTCCCATTTCCTCTGTCAGACAAAAGCTTCGACATGTCGTCGGCCAAAGTGGGTCCCATGCACAGTGGGGCGAAAAAACTACCCCAACTAGTTGATAAGAAAATGATAGATTGTTGTTTTAATGTCCTTTTGATAAAGATTTCAACCGTGATTCATTGCTCGTGTTCTTCTGCTGACGTTGGGGTCAGTTGGGGGTCTGTCGGAAGTCGTGGAATGTGTGAGGCGAAAAACATTTAATTAATTGCCTTCAAATGCGAATAAATGTTGATTTGAGCCCGTGATTAATTGTCACATCGTAGGGCCTGCGACTCTGAGGTGTTCAGGAGTCCAGGATTCGAGGAAATACCACATGACCCATGTGTTCGAGTTCTTTTGGTGTCCTTCTTCAAGGTGCTCCTTGGGTTTTTGTCCCCATTTGGGGCACGATTAATGGAAGTACTTTGGACGTCCTGTCCCAGATAAGGAAAGGTGAGATGAATTATGTTTGATTAAAGAGCGAGAAAAAATTGGAGAAACTTTAAAGAAACTTAAAGGCATGCCGGAGGCTTCTATTCAAAATTATTAGAAGGGTACAAAATCTAATCTCAGTCCATAATCATATCAAAATCCAAGGAATCTAAATTTAAGGATATATTTTGAAGGGTGGAGTTCTTCTTCACCAAAAAACTCTCCCCCATTCATCATCACTCAATGCTCAAGGACCCAATCATGCATATGAAAGAGTGAAAATATTTGAAATCATACATATATTTGATTTCATACAGATCAGGTTTGAAATTATACAGAATTTGAAGGACTCTTCGGAGTTTGCCTCCAGGACATGCTTCAACGTCATGCTGAAATCGACACATCCTGGCGTTGCACGAAATTTGCAATGATTTGGCAGGCGAATAAAAATCACGTTTTCTGACAGGACGATGATGACGCTGAGGACTTTGAGGACTCAGATGGCTCTGAGAACCCTGATGATTCTGATGTGGTTGATGAAGCCGATGATCATGGATCATGATGATGAACGTTACCAACTCGGGGATGTTGAAAGGGATATGATGGAGCTTTTTAAAATGTAGCCCAAGGCGAATCAAACATTTGTTAAAGTGTTGCACACGCAGCGAGCGAATGTCCTTCAAGATGTCAGACATCGAGTGGGAAGTCGAGGGAGGGGGAAAGGTGGAGACGAGAAAGAGAGAAGAGGAGGGTGAAAACAAGGACGGAGAAAGGTGGAGGCATCTCGATTGAGTGTTGAGACCAGGGTTCAGACGTCTGAAGGTGGTTGAAACTTTTTAAGAAAATTAAATTCTCCTCGCAAGTAGAGAATCGAGAATCAACAGACGCCACCAAAGTCAAAGGACTTCAATCTGCTCTAATCGAACGGCGAGATGAAAGGACGAACGAGGGACGAATTGTTGTGGGAGACGGAAAACTTTTGAGAATAAAACACCAACAATAGAACAACTTACAACAACTGTTCCTCTTGGTAAATAACATAAAAATGTAGAGTCTTCTCGATGCGAATTCAATCAGAGGATACACGACCAAAGGATAGGAAAACTGACAGCAGAACAGAGCTGAACTGAACAAACACATGGACTCTCGATGCACGAGGTGAGGTCCTTCAGACTTCATCGAGCGATGACCACTCGTGCGTTGTTCGTCCTTTGACCATCCTGCTCCGCCCCCTTTTCATAGTCAGACAAATGCGTCACGACTTTGGCTTCACTTCGATTATTTGTTGCCCTGCAGGATCATCCATTTTTTAATTGAACCCCGCCTCATTCTCAGGTCCTCCATCGACTCGGTAATTGTCCTCCGCAATTAGAGTCGTCCTTGGGTCCGCCTCGTCCTGCTGAGATTCGATTCATTGAAATGTAATTGAAATGTCCTTCCGTCAGTTTCATTCATCCCCAAAGCCCACCGCTCGTCTCTAATGTCATACTTAGTTCTCTATTTAATTTCCTTCTACTTCATTGTCTTTCGTCCTTGGTCTTCTTGTCTTTCTTCCTTCTCTTCCGTCCCTGTCTTTCTTCTGTGTCCTCGTCTTGTCCATCGTCTTCTTCTCCTCCTCCTTCTTCATTCGCTTCGTAATAATTTGCAACACTCTGAGGTTGCACTGCGGCCGTTCAATTATCCTCAAGGACCCGGTGTGCACATTCATCGATTTAAATATGATCATTATAAACAACCATCCATACATCCATCCTTCATTCCCTCCACTCCCATAACCACAGGCTCATGCACTTCTTCTTCATCCTTCACCACCCTCAACCACATTCTCATCCCTCTCACTCTCACTTCTTCTATATCTCTTTCTCTCTCAATCGGTCTCTTTGAGTTTGACTGTGTATGATTTTGTTGGTTTTGTTCGACTGGATCTCTGTTGGTGTGTGTTTCATGGTCTGTATTTGTGAAATTGTGTTCTCTGTCTCTGACTTTGTTGTCTCTATCTTTGTATTCTCTGTCTCTCACTTTGTATTCCCTGTCTCTATTTGTGTGAGTTTATTTTTGGTCGCTTTCTATCTGTGTTTTCGTGTCTGATGGTTGAGGTTTTTGCGCCTCATTTGCAGCGAAAACACTTAAATTGATTAAGTATTTGTGCGGTTGGCTCGTGATGCTCTTAATTCAAAATTCTCTGTGTGACGCGGGGTTATACATATATCTCTCTTTATCTCGATGTCTGTTTGTCACTCTTTCTCTGTCTCTCTGTTGCTCTATCTCTCTTTCTTTCTTTCTCTATGCCTGTCTGTCTTCCGCTCTTTTTTTTCCACAATTCTCTGCTCTTTCTATCAATCTTTTTTCCATCTTTTCCTCAATAAGTCTTTTTCGGTCTCATTTTGAAACAGCAAATCATTCTTTTCTAATCATTATATATTTGAATTTTGGTATTTCTGACTCTCTTTCTCTTTTTTCTATGTCTATTGTTATAGTTTCGATTCACTGTCATGCAATTTGGTTGTGGTTTCCTTGAAGTACATCCAATAATGACGATGAAGGATTAAATATGGTAACGATTTCATGGTTCATAGTGGTTTTGAGAACATTAGAATCAGATGATCAGAAAGATATTAGGTTAAACATATTTTACAATTATAATTACAACAACAATTATTTAATTTTATTATTTTCATTTCAATTTCTGCGTTAAATTTGGAGGTTTTTCTTCAGAACAGCTTGGCCAATAATCAGGTAACGCTGCCCATGATAGAAAATCAAACGGCAAAAAACAAAAAATAAATGAAGTCCTTGCTAAACCCGTCAAAAGAACGAGACTTGTGTGGTGAGAAGTTAATTGTCGGCTCCGCAGGCGAGGACAAAAGTCAAAGTTAAGCCAAGTCAAGAATAGCTAATTAAGCCAGGAGGCGAATCGAGCCACACGTCCAAGGACGATAAAAGAAGAAACTCGTGGACGAAGAGAAGTCAAGCGTGAAATTGGGAGGGAGGGAGTAACAGACAGATGGAGAAAGAGAAGGAGATAGAAGAGAAAGAGATAGACAGACAGACAGACAGACAGACAGACAGACAGACAGACAGGCAGATGTGAAGACCGAGACATGTGGAAGCCAAGACAAGACAACAATGATAATCGTCCAAAACGACAAAGATGAAGACAAGGACATGGACAAGGATGAGGTTGATGATGGTGAGAGTTAAGATAAATGTCTTCATTTAATTTGGCAAGACAAAAACAACAACAATAACAAAAACAATGTCACCAATTGAAATAACAACAACTATTGAAATCACAACAACAATTGAGATAGTAACAACAATTGAGATAACAACAACATTTGAGTTAATAACAACAATACTAATGAAGATAACGACAACAACCACAATAACATAGACAAGAACAACAACATTAAGAACAACACCATCGGCAGGATAACTTTTGTCACGTAAGAAGACGATTCACAACGACACTCACACGCATACACATACACTCATACTCAAGATCCCAAGGACACTCGCACATAAAATCAAGCTAACAATAATAATTATTGTCGTTGTCTTGGTTGGTATCGTTGTTGTTGCAGGTTTTATGATTGTTGTTCTTGTTGTCGTCAACGCAAGTTTAACTCGGCTGAATGACAAATGAGAACGGAAGACAGATGGCGCGGCTGGAAGGGGCGTGGCTAGAAACAGGTGGGCGGCAGGACAGATAGAAGAGAAGCGAAGACATATGAAGAACGAGACAAAACTTCGAAGCTTAGTAACAGAGGAAGAATTGGAGAAGAGAAGGAGGAGAACAAGAAGAGGAGAGAAGAAGGTGAAGATGAAGAAACAGGACCCGCATGTCCTGTAATTAACCGTGGAGGAAAAGTTCCAGATCAAGTCCCAACTTCTTGTCTCCTCAAGGATGCAACCTAATTCGAGGGGCGAACTCAAGAAAGACATGAGAAAAAGGAAATTGAGTGGGAGATGGAGGAAAAGAAGAAGGAGAGGAGGTGAAAAAAAGAGGAAGAAAGGAAAGACGTTCAGACCATTGGAAGAAAGAGACAAAAGAAGGTCGCGACATGACTTAATAACGCACGTTCGGGAAACTCTGGATGGCCGACGGTCGCCAAGAGCGAGATGTAAGCTGCTTAAGCTGATCATCTGCTATCTCCTTTTCTCTATCGCTCCCTCTCCCACACCCACTCCAGCACTTTCTTCCCTTCGACTTCTCATGTGTGAGCATTGTCTAAATGAACTAAGCTTGTTTTATCCTTCGGTTATCTCATCTTTAGTCTGACAGTTGATATGCGATGAGTGCTATCGAGTGTGAGTGAGAGGGGAAAAAAGATTCAACGATGTCTACGTGTATTCGCATGAGACAGTGTGTGTGTGTTAGAAGGATTATGCTATAGATAGATATGTGTATTTAATATGAGTTATAATTGGATTTTGAATGTCGAGCAATTTATGCTCCAAGCATTGGGCTCAAGGCGATCAAGAAGATAAAGTTTTGTTAGTAAATTTTTGTAATTGCCAGTGTTGTTGTAATCGTTGCCAATGTTTTTGTAAACGTTGTCATTGTTGTTAGTTCTATTCTTGTTATTATTATGGTCTGATTGAAGCGAAATCGAGTTTCAGTTGTAATGCAATTGCTTTAATTGTCAATTAATTGCAAGCACAACAGAACTTCACTTTCCACCTCCTCCAAAAGTCAGCCCCTTCACCAGTCTGTCATATGTTCGTCACTCCATTGATCCACCCGTCTTTCCTTCGATCCGCCTTTCCATCCTCTCACCTTACAACCAGCTTTGAGTTTGATTGATATGCAATTAGGTTTGGGGAGAAATTTAAGAAGATGACGTTAACGTTATCCTTCGGAAGCTTCTCGTTAATCCTCCATCTTTTATCGTTCTTCTCTAAAAAGGATTAAGTTTCAGAAATCATCTTCAATTTCCGATATTTTCAATTAAACTTGTCGAATTAATATGTAATGAGAATCCTTTCGCTTGGACTCGTTAATACATTTCCTCAACTTGGGATTGAATCCCCCCACTCCTCCTCCTTCACCTCATATCCTTTCTACATTTCCTCCTTCCACCTGTTCACAACGGGGTTCCTATTGTTCTTAATCATCGCCACATCCTGCGAATCCTCGCGGTTGCCATCGTTTGAAGTCCTGCGGTCGTGGCACGAGGACGAGGGAGAGAAAGGATGCGAACCCAGCAGGACATCCGCCTCACGCTTGATTTAATAAACGTTTGTAATAACTTTCATTTGCATTGTCTCGAAGGAGGATGGGGGAAAGAGGGAGAGAAAGAGGACTCCAGGCAGAACCCAAGCAAAGAACGAAACAGTTGCCAAAGTTTCCTCTCACCAACAGCCACAATAACAGCTTGACGGCAGCAACCTTGCAAGGATTACAGCCTCCTGCAGGTGCGTGCGTCGTCCTGGTGGTGGCGACGCCGACGACGAGTCCTTGCCAAGGCTTCCATAGACTCGAGAAAACAGGACGAAAAGCACAAACAAATTTAGAGCCTCTCCAAGTTATGATACTTTGTTAGAGCAATGAAATTCATACAGTTTCCTGAAGGGGACGGTTGGCGGAAACAAGGACATCATCGGGTTTGGGGGGTTGAGCGGGTCGAGGGGGTTGTGGGCGGGGCGTCTTGAGGTGCTGGTTCAAGTTGTCAGGGGGTGGATCTGTTCGAGGACCCCGAGCTGCTCGAGTTCTCAAGTGGGAATTTCTTCGTTTCGAGCTGCCGCAGACACCGAACGACTTGAGTCCGTAGGAGAAACTGGCTAGAGTTCTGGCAGGTGGTTCCGGTAGGGAGAAAAATGGTGAAAGTTCTGAATTTTATGAGCTTAGAGAAAGGAAGAGCACACTTTCTATGGTCGACTTTTGTTGTGATTTAAATGCATTTGTTGTGAATTTTTTTGCATATATTTAATAATATTTCATTAATATTATTCATCAAATAAATTTATCAAATTAATGTATGACATTATTTAATCAAATATATTTTAATATTTATAGAAACTTTATTTCAAAAATTCGATTTATTTGTAATATTGTGAAGAACATAAAATAATAATTTCAATTAATCAATTTAAGGATTTACAACAATTTGTTTTGTAACTTTTAAAAATAATTTAATTAATTACTAAATTAATAGTATGAAGTTATACAATTTTATTACAATTTATTTAAAAAATTTAAATAATTTGATAAATTCACGAATGTCCTAAATATTTTACGAAAATTAATGAACTGATGGTTTTGTGTTTATATTTATGAAAAGGGGAATATTTTTGTATAATTATAGTTTAATTAAAATTAGTAAAATATAAAAATATTCATTCACTACTTATTTGTATTTACTAGATTTAATTCATTAAAGCCATGAATACTTTCATACAGACGAGCTCCAAGAAATTTCTCGTTGACGATATCCACCAAAGACCTTGGAAACCTCGTTCACTAGCTCTGATGTAACCATTGTTCTACGCTTTAATATTCATTTCCAGGTAATTTCGTCGTTGCTCGCAGCCAACATGTGCGAATTATTAGCATATCCTGCGAAGGTTCATTTCTGGGATGTTCCGCCTCATAATTTCGCCAACTTATGACACGCAGCCACCTCATACTTTCTCTTTTCGTTCCCCTTATTCTTCGTACCTTTCACTCTATCTATTTTCACGACGCCATCCTGCTGCATATTCAAGGATGTGTCGGGACGACCAACAACATTATCTCGGAACGATTTCTCTTCGGTCCCTTATCCTTCCGTCTTTGCTGCCAGTCAAGTGCTCGCCGTCGAACGAACGCCCACGCACACAGACAGAAGTTCTCCCCACACAGAAACACATAAACACAGAGACATGAACGCGAACGATTGCCACATCCGCACGCTGCGCCGCATCCTCCGACCCCAACCTTCGAGGTCCTTCGGCAAGATTTATGTAATTCAACATCGCTTTCTATTTAAGTTAATAATAATCATAATAATGGAAACTACGAAATGGCGCTCGAGGAGCTCAAATAGACACATTCTCCCCATCTCGCTCAAGCTCACTCCCCTTCTCTCTCTTTTGTTCGCCCTCCTGCGTCCTTGGTGCTTGCCATGTGGCGTCTGATGGATGATCCTGGCGCATATCCTGCTGGGAGGTGATGGCGTCTGCAGTCGATGCGGGGATTCGACTGTATTTCATTGCAATTTTTCTTTTTCTTCTCTCATCTCGAGGACTCGACGCCTGTGGCGGAGATTATTGTTGTTGTTGTCTTCGTTGTTGTTATTGTTGTTGTTCTTCCTTTCGATGTTGTTCTTCTTCCTTTCGTTGTTGTAATAAGCATGTGCGAGTGTGTGTGGGTGGCTGTTATTATAAATGTATTTGGCAAACAAAGATTGACGATAAGCAGGTGATAAACGCAACGTCCTCGAAGGAAACCACGAGGGTCCCGGCTCTGCTCTGGGTCCTGGTTCTGCTCTTGGTTCTGCTCCTGGTCTTAATGTTGGGGACATGATGGTTAAGGAAGAAAAGAAGGTCCTTTGGTCCTGTGAATCGGTCGGCGGTCTCTAGTCGTGGTGCGAAACCCTCACCTGGGAGCACCGAAGCCAAACGATGACGTTTGGGATGAGGTGGAATAGGGCGAACAAAGATGAGCAGGAGGTCCTCGAGGAGACGAAGGAGCGGACGTCGACCATGACGATTACAAGGAGAAGAAGGTGGAGATGGAGGAGAAGGAGGAGAAGAAGTGGAGATGGAGAATAAGGTGGAGAAGAATGTTCAGAAAAATGTGGAGCAGGTGGAGACGGACGAGAAGGACGATCGTCTCGATCCCAACATCCTCCATCGAAACAGATGATTTCAAGCGGCGTTGAGCACACATTGTAATTGACATGAAGATTTATGAACGACAGGTGGATAGAATAATGTAATAATGTTATGTTTCCCGTGCAAATGAATGAATAAATAAATCAAACTCCACATTCCAATGGTGCCAACCTTCTTTCTCTTTCCAAAATCATGCTCTCATTTTCTGTCGCCGAGGGTCCCGGTGACATTTATTACAATTTGTGGATTTCGTGAAGAAATCATTTATTTTATTTAGCTCGAAATTTGGGAAAATGAGATGAGAAATGAGAATTCATCGAATTAATGAGATTGTCAAATGCATATTATTTATACTATAAAATTATTCTTCATTTCATTATTCATTATTCAATCATTATATTATTTTTGTTAAATATACTATTTTTAATTTTTATTAATAATTCGTATATTTTTCGATGGAGAAAAGTGCATAAATTAGCAATTTCACCCAATGTGATTACATTCTGGCTCATTCTCTCACCACTTTCCCTATCGCCCGTTTCCCCATCGCCCAACACTCGAGTCACGTTCCACGCGCAGATCTCAATATTAATTTTCGTCGCACAACGAAAAATCACCGAAATTTCACAAAAGCCCACAGAAGACTGGAGACAGACAGCATGGAACGTAAACAACAACAATAAGTGGAGTAACAACAACAAAAACAAGGAGCATAATCACAACAAAACAAATGTTATGACGACGCTAATGAGCTTTAGAAGAATGTGAAAAATTAGTTCGTTTCAGGACCTCGTCCTGAGCCCTCCAACCCGAGACCCAACCTCGACCCCGACTCGGCCGTCGTTAGCATCTCGGAAGTCGAGGAATTCCGCGGGACGAGGGGGCTGAATCTGCCAAAGAGTGGGGTGGATGAGGATGTTGCCCAGCAAATTGCTTATAATTTGCACAAAGGACATCCGTCAGCATTACAAATTCATCCATCCACCACCACCCGTCGAGGATGAGGGCGCGGTTGGGGCGAAGGGCGTCTGGTTGTCGAGGACGACCCGGCGACTGGTTGGACCAGGCACGAGATCCGGTCTCTTTCTACCTCCCTCTCTCTTTCTCTCTCTCCCTCACAGTCTCAAGGCAGGACAACAACCAGTGCAACGCATTTATTCAAATTTCAGAGGATTAACCCGGGTTCTTCTCCGCCCACTCACAGGGCACAGATGATGCCGATGATGGTGATGACTTTCGACGGGCCACAGCTGAATGGCGAAAGGTCCTTTTAAAGCGGAGTTTTTACTTGTTTTTTCAGCCTTCCTTTTTCAGTGTTTCTCTCCCTCGTCGATTCCTTTCGCTGTCCTGTGGAGCAAATGAAGCAAATGTGTTTCGGGAAAAAAGGATGACGAGACGTTGGCGAGGTCAAGGCGTGGACTTGAAAAGTTTTGCATGTGGATCGTGGTGTGATTGTTGTTGGCATTGTTATTGTTGACATTGTTGTTGTTGTCATTGTTGTTGTAGGAACATTAGCGCCCCGTACCCATCAAGGATCAAGGTGTGGCGATGTCGCTGTCGGGAAGGACAAAGGGGTGGTTGTCGAGAGGTCGTTGGAGGACTTCGGACGATTTTCGTCTGCCTTCACCTGGTCGCCATGGTATTCGGTCTTCTACTCTTTCTCTTACTCATCCTCTTCTTCTCCCTCTTTGTCTACCTCCTCTTCTCAATCTTCTTCACCTCATTCCTCTTCTTCTTCACCATCTCCAACTTCTCCCTCATCACATCCTTTCGCATTCTGCGAATCCTGGCGCGGCTTCAACTCTTCATTACGATAACTTAATTTGCATCGCATTCATGGAATTTGCTGACTTTGTGGAAATATTTTCACATCCTCACCAACACATACATACACACAAATTCCCAGACACTCACGCAAACATGGACCTCGTATGTATATGATATTTATGATAGAATAAAAAAAAAAAATTTGTTCGTCCTGTTTGCTCAGCAGTTATTTTTCCACATCCTCGTTCGTTTTCGCTGCAATTAAGGCGGCTATATTTGAGTAATTTTTTTCAACGCACACACATAAATCTGGGCTTACATTTCTGCGGGAGTTTCGTCAGGCCGTCATCACCTTGAATCCTGCTTTTGATGACGCTGATGACGACATCATTTAGAAGCGATTCCAAAGCATTTAACATGATATTACGAATAACTCGAGTTCTGTGAGTCCTTCCCGTTTTGACGTTGATTAAGAACTTTCGTCATAGAGCCTTTCGACTTCAGTACAGAGAACACGAAACCATCGATACTCTAAATTGTGGAAATAATGGAGCATCCTGCATGAAGGCTCGAGGAGGATGAAAAGTAGGAGAGGAAGGCTGAAGAGGAGGAAGAGAGAGCGACTAAAGAGCAGCAATCATCCCATAGTTTGGGGCTTCGTGAGGCCTCCACTTTGATGCATGGCTCTCGGTGAACCCTCCATCAATTATCGCTAATTAATCAATCGCTCATGAGGCTGACTCTCTCTCATTGACTTCGATTTATTAACAATATTTCCCCCTCCACCCTCGAAGGCTTCATTCACTCTGATATTCGCGAAGGAGAAATTATTAATCATGAGGATTTTCAACGAATCCTTATCGATGGATGCAATCAACCCTTAGATTTGATGGATTATGGTTTTATCGTGCGGAAATAATTCGATGGATTGTGAATAATATAAATAAATATATTTCGAGGATTATCATTATTAATAAATTAACTAAGTTTCTCTTTGATTAGAAATGAATTTTGGAACTTTCTTCAATTTGAAAAAAGAAATAAATGTTTTCTTATAGAGGAATTTATCAAAGGATGGTGATTATCATCTCTGTGAATGTTTTATTTTGTCAAGAAACTTCAGAAATAAATTCTAATCTGAATCCTTTAACTATTATCCATTTAAGGTCTTATCAATGAAGTATTATCCTTTAATGAAAAGTATAATAAAGTTGGGATTTTATTACACGATCACCCCTAAGTCAAATTTAACCACTTCTCATTTGCGTCCTTTATTTCAATCTACCTTGTATCTTTCTCTTTTACTTCATGAAAGACAATCGTTTTTGAAATTAGAGTTGTTTGCCGTAGGACAAAGTTTTCAATGGTCTGCAAGAAGAACAAAACCAACAACACAAACCCAAAGCCTTAACCAGGAACAACAAAATCACCAACAACATTAAACACCGTCACTAACCAACCAAACGATGATTCACAAATAATCGAGGATAACGTTAAATTAAAAACAGCAAAATCGACAACAACAACAATAACAACAACTCCAACCGTGACGTCATTTTCTGCAACACCCAAAAACAACAACAATAAAGAAAACATCACCAAGGACAGCGCCACAATGAGAGAGTGAGACAGCGAGCAATGAAGGAAGGACGAAATAAAGAATGGGTGATGATGAATTTACGCGCCATGTGGTAACAAAAGATGTCCTGCGAGCGCAAAAGTTTCGCTAATTTGCCCACTATTGTCCTTGATGACACACAGCAACAACAACAACAATAACGAGAAAAACAACAACAACGAGAAAAAGAACACCATGAAAATCCACAACTACAACAATAACCACAACATCCCTTTGTGTCAACGCCATGGTTCGTATCCTTTTTACGGCGATGCCCGTCAAAGTTTTATAATTTTCGGCATTTAAATTTTTAATACTATTTTTCTCTCCCTCTCATTCTTTCTCTCTCTACATCACTCTCTCACTCACTTTCTTCCTTTTTCATAGTTGTCAGGATCGCATGGATAACGCATCCTTTTTATGCTAAACGCGAGGCTTTTTATGTTATCGTCAGTCGTCCATTGGTGGTTGGTGGCTGTTGTTGTTGTATTTGGTGGCATTGAAATGCGAAGGACACAAAGACGCCACTGAGTAGTGAATGGAGAATTTATGAGGGAATTAAATGGGCATAAATCATGCTAATGGAGCGTTTAAAATTTTGAATGCCCGAGGGTGAAAATGGACCCCTTGCGGATGAGATTGAGGTGGATGATGATCAGGATGAGGATTGTGTCATCGCGGAATCAGCCACCACAAGAGGAATAACAACGACACTAACAACAACACTAACAGCAATAATAACAACAACTTAATAGAAGGATATTCGAGCAGGTTGAGTCAAACGACTTTTGCCTCTGGCCTCACCGAAGGACTCAAAACGCTGGCAGATGCACTCGGGCGAGTTTTAATTACGAAATATCCCTCGAGCAAGAACTCGTCCCATCTCCCTCTGGCTCTTTGACCCCTCTCTGTCCCTCTCTTCCACTCAATCTCTCTCTGTCGTTCACCCCTCCAAGGCTTGTTTGCTGAAAAATCGCTGGGAATCAAAAATCGAGTGGGTGCAAATTGAAAATCGAAACCTGCTACCATAGATTTCAACAACGACGACGACGAGGACGAGGACGAAGTGTCAGCCTCTGTCAGCCGCAAGCTACGAACGCACGCACGGTCGACACCTACACAAGTACATGGCGTCCACAGAGCAATGAGACCCATGCACACCAATACACACGCATGCACACCCATACACCCAAAACACAAATATACGCCTTCAGGCTAACATCTCTCAATCGCATATCGACGACCGAACGAGATGTCAACGCCAGGAGCAGCAGAAGCAGGAATTTCTTCTATCTTGACTGCAGCCGCATGCAAACCACGCCTACAGCCCCAGCAGCCCCCTCAACCTTTTCCTGTTCTCCAAAACCCACCTCTGCTCCCCTTCGACACTCCCTTCTTCATTCAACCCTCCCCTCTTCACTCAAGCCTCCCTTCAACACCCAACCTTCGTCCTCTGCCCACTTCCAATCGACCTCTGGCCTCGATCCTGGTTCCCAAACAGCCTCGAGCCAAGCGTCGTATCGGAATCTGCATGGGTCGGCGTTTAGGAAGGAAAGAGACGACAACACCTCACCTCCTCCCACACATCATCGCCTGGCACCCAGGATCAACGACCAGGGCACGAGGACAACGATGGCGACGATGGCTCAGGCGGCTTCTGATATCTGATGGAGACACATTATTTTCGACTGGCTGACCTGCGGTGACTCGGCTTCCACTGGTTATACCTGGAGCTTGCTCTCTCTTTCACCCTTCAAATCATCATCCTGAGGTCCCGCCGTCGTCCTTCATCCTCCATCCTTCACCGCTTTCCATAGGGAGCAGATTTTTCTATTTCCATATCTATTGACCGATTCCCATTGTGTCGCCCGGAGCGGATTTATGTGTTGACAAAGGCGCTCAGTCAACTCACACCCTCACTCAATCTAACACTCACTCTGTCTCTCTCCCACCGTCTCTCACCCACTCTCCCTCACCCACTCAGCTCCACTGCGGTGGAATCCCCAGCCCCACCCCCTCGGTGTCTGGCATATTTTCGGGGATGTTTGCCGTGATTTTTCCAACGTCTCGCATTCTTTACAATTCAATTTGTGAATCACCACCAAGGTTGTCTTTCTCACTCACACCACCCCCACTCCTCCCTCTCTATCTCATGAAACTTATCTCTGTTTTAAACGATCCCTGTGGCCGTGGGTCTGGCGTCGACGTCGTCTCCGTCCTCTGTCGTCTCCCGGTTTGCGGAGGGCATTAATTTGGGGATCCCCATTCTAGTTTTCATTCTTTCGGCCTTCTTTTGGTTTCTCCCGTTTAAGCAGGATGCGTCGTGGTATTAGTATTCATAACAACGCCTCTCGCACATACTCACACATTCATGCGGTGACCCATGTGTGCGGCACCGAGAAGGTCCTTTAATTCTTTGCGATTTGCCTTTCCAATTTGCATAATAATTGCGTCAAAGGACGAAAGAATATCCGAAGATCCCTCCCAGGTTATGGGGGAGGGAGGGATTAGAGCGAGGACGAACATGGAATTAAATCGAGGATGGTTTTCGAGGAGTCCTGCTCCAGGCCTACCACATTTCGGTTGTGGTCATTATTTGCCTTCTGAATCAACTTCAAATATGTTTCGAAAGAGAGAAAATTAATCTTAGTTTCAAACTGTGTGCTCTTGGTAAATTAGGAAATTCTGGTATCTGAATTGGGGTGTAGGAAGGCCCGTGGTTAGGAGATGAACTCAAAGGAGAGGTTTTTATTTCACAAAAGTTTTTTGTCGGCGTCAAAAACATTTAACCATTTCAAATGACTTTGTTAAAAAAACTTCTGTTTTTCATTCAACAAAATATATATGAAATGCATTTCTAAATGGCAGACATTATTTTTTTTTTGTCTAGTATGACAGTAAGACAAGGAGGATAATTGTGAAGCAAACTACTTTTTTTCATTTATAAAATTTTAAAATAATTTTCTAAAAAAATAAATGTTCAGCTTATCTTTTCCAACTTTATCACAGAGTACAAAATCAACAAGTTGAGTAGGATTGGATTGAAAACATTAAAACAACGATCTCTTCCTTTTAGGCTGATACTCCCATGAGTTGACATCTTCTCTCCATTCATATGTTCCTTCTTTGAACATATCATATGCTCTTCCATCTGCCCATTCAATTCACCATATTTTTCTCACTTCACACGATCTCCTCTCCATTTTAAACTCGAATCCACCGACCTTTCCTTTCTCTGTCCATCTCTCTATGTCCGTCTATTTCATATTATCGTGTCCTTCTGTTCATCCTATTTCATATTATCGTGTCCTTCTGTTCATCCTTCGGCCCTTGGATTCACTTTTCCTTTGGAGCTCATCCACCTTTTTCCTCAGTCTCTCTGTCTGTTCGTCTGTCTGTCCATTCATTCGCTAGACTCGAGTCGTAACTATTCCTTCCACCAGTCGCCACCGTCTGTCTCTATGGCTGCCTATGTTCCTGTCTCTGTCCCTGTCTCTTTCTCCTTCGATTTTGGCGAAAAACGTAGTCGAGCGGAAGCGAACCGAGAGCTAATCATCTGGAAATATTGCCTAATGGATAGTTAACACGATTTTTGCTTTATGCGGAACCCCTCAAAATCTCCTCCTCTTTGCACACAGAGGCCTACTAGATATCTCTGTCTCTCTCCCTCTCCTTGGTCTCGTTTTGATAAAATTTTCATATACGAGCGGTCCAACGATCGTAGTCTATCTGTATATTTGCATGTGTGTGTGTCGTGTTATTGCGTCGGTGTCAGTGGGAAAATTTGTGTGTGTGTTTGTGTGAGTGTTGGCAACGCTAGGCATATTGTGCGAATTGGAATTTATTGCAAATCCTGCAGCAACGAACTCCGCAGGACCTTCTGCATTCGCACAAATGTCGCCGACGCCTGTTGACAATTTAATCTAGAAAACATGTTGCTCCCGTTCGGATGTGTTGACGCCGCTGATAGCATTGCCAACTGATAGTAATGCGGGGGTCGGGGATTTACAGGAAGTTTACAGACACATGTGCCATGTGGAATAAAACTATTTTAAATTTGTTTAAAGAACTGCCGAAGTCATGGAGTTTGTTCGAGGAAACGACGAATGGACAAATATTTTCAGTTTCTAACTGCATCATTCTTCGCTTGTATCATTCTTTATGTATGATTGGAGCTCCGAATTCGTTCTTCCATTCGTCCTTCTGTTGCCTTCGAAATCTCTCGAAAAGCCTCTTCTAGTTCTATCTCTCTCTCTCTCTGGAGCTCTTGATGCTTCCTTATAATGCATTCTAATCTCAACTAGTTGTTATTATTCTCTCTAGTTTTTCAATCGTTGACATCATTCTCTTTGGTGCTCTGTTTCACTAAACCTCCAGCTCTTTCGTTCTCTTTCTCTCCCCATCTCTACCTTTCTGGTTCTAATCATCTATGCATCGCCAGAACCTGACTGCGATCTCAACTGAAGGCTTCGACATCAAAGATTCATTGGAGAACTCGTGCAGCTGAGGGCTTGACTCCCACAGAGACAGACATACATATAAAGAGAGAGAGGGTGAAGGAGATGGGGGAGAGTAAAGGGAGGAAGAATGAAAGGTGGAAAGAGCAAAGCAACATCAACAACAAATAAACACATGTCACTCCATTGACATTCCAAAGT
The DNA here is from genome assembly GCA_017309665.1 of Coelopa frigida. Classification (NCBI taxonomy): domain Eukaryota; kingdom Metazoa; phylum Arthropoda; class Insecta; order Diptera; family Coelopidae; genus Coelopa; species Coelopa frigida. The sequence goes on from CM029565.1 coordinate 17,865,283, forward strand.
TTAACGAGTGTGACACCAGCGACAACGACAACAGTCGAGACAACAACAACAACAATAACAAGTAACCCCAACAACAACAATAGGAAAACCAACCCCAACCCAAGCAGCAACAACAGAATAGTTGATTTGTTGTTCTTATTCCATCTGTTGTTGTTCTTGTTGGTATTTCGTCATCTTCACCTGTTACGCCCTAAATAATTGATGTCCACATCTTTCCGCATCCGGCTGCCATCCATCCACAGTTGCTCCCTTTTTCCCTCTTATGACAACTTTGCTTCCCTTCTCTTTTCTTCCCCTTCACCATCCTTCTCTTTCTTCTCTATAACGTTCGCCCTTCGCCCTCTTTCATCAACCACCTTCAGTTTCTTTCAGTCACCATCGTTTATCGCTCCAGGGCGCAACTGCTGTCGAAGACTACAACAATATGAAAAACAAGAAAATAATAACAACAACAAGAACAATAGTAACAAGAAAAACAAAAAGAACTACAAGAAGAACAAAAATAACAGAACAACAACAACTAAAAAAATCATGTTCTTTCATCGCCTTTCTTTGGTCCTAATTTCCAAAGGGGGCGGATGGACAGACGGAGAGATGAATGGGTGGACAAATGGATGGATAGATGGATGGCGGTAAGTTTTGACGTCAGTCGACTGACATTTGCTTATGAGCGACATGTCAAAGGAGTCGAATGGCAGTTGAGTTGTTGTAATTGTAGTTATTATTATTATTGTTGTTCTACTTGTTCTTTGTTTTGTTCTTGTACTTGTTGTTTTCATTCTCTATCCTTTTTGTTGTTGTTGGTATTGTGTTTGTTATTATTGTTGTTTTTTTGTTGTCTTCGTTGTTATTATTGTTTTTGTTGTTGTTATTATTATTGTTGTTCTTCTCACTGATGGGGCAGCGACATTTTGTTTGAGTAGCAATTTTTCTCTCTCTCTCAGCAGCTGCGTTTCAAACGCGTTGACAGGTTGTTTGCTTAATTTGTCACACAAACGTCCACGGGAACTTCTCTCTCTCTCTCTCTCTTTCATTCATTCTTTCGATGTCTCCTTCTACCTTTCACATTCTTTTTCTCTCTCCATCTCGTTCTATTGCAATTTTCCCCACGGTTTCTTTGCTTTATCATTCCATTAACCCCGTTCTCCAACTTCCTTTGTCTATGACAAAGGAATAGTTTTTCGAGACTTCAGAAGACAAAGGTAGAGGATGAGAAGGTGATGATGAAAGAGAGACAGAGAATGTCAGAAAGAAGAAGAAGGAAATATAGACACAGGCAGAAGGAAAAAGGCCAAGTGAAATCGAACGGAGGGTAAGAATTGTGACCTCTAGAGATGGAAGGATGAGATCTGAGACTGAAGAGAAACAAAGATAGACAGAATGAAGCAGAACATCAAAAGAGGAAGATGAAGAGTGAGAGAGGGGAGTGAAAGAGGGAGAGTGAAGGAGAGAGAATAAAACAGAGAGAGAGAAGAAAGGTGGCTGAGGTCAAAGTCAACAAGAAGTCACACGAGTGACAGCGAACAATCCGCAACCTGCGGCCCTCGTGCAAATGTTATTGACATTTCGGTGTCCTCGTTGACATTTCATCGGTGACATCTACATGTGGGCGACTGTCTCTGTCTCTCTCTCTTTGTCTATGTTTGTGTGTTTCTCCACACCCCAAATTCACCTGTGACAGGGAAGGAATGACGACGACGACGGGTGCCAGGGATGAAGCAACGATGTCTGTGGTCACAGCTGAAAACTTTCGACATGCTCACGTTCGCTCAAAAGCCAAATCCTGCGAGAGCCAAAGCAACCAACCGAAGGGACGAAAGGATCAGGACCACGAGGGTCGGCCCGATTGACCTCTGCACGAGAGGGCGTCCCAGGGATTTCAGGATAATTATGGATGTGTGCAGCGGGAGGAGGGGAGAAATTGAAGATCCCTGAAACATGTGGAAAGGGTTGCGGATGTCCTTCGAAAGGACGTCACGTTCACTATCTCCCAGCGGTTGCTTTAAATTTAAACTGTCGATAGATTTTCCTAAATCGCTCTCCTCCTCCTCGTTTTCCATCGCCTCTGACCCTTCCTTCGATAGACGAAAGTTCGAAACTCATAATAAATTCGCATAGTTTGCAAAATGTTCACGAGAGTAAAAAAATGAAAAATCTACGATATAAAATCCTTTCGCAGCAACTTTTTCGGAACGCTTCCATCTCGAGGACCCTTCGTGACGCGGAGTCTGCAAAGTTTCGTCGCCGGGACATTTCGTGAATCATTTACGGCGGCGTCACGTCAACGTGTTGCTGTCGCTGTCCCTCTCGGACAAAGGAACATTTTCCCACACGCCGCCAGATGGTTCCAGGTTGCTGAAGGTGGAGGAAACTTCTCTGGAAAATATTGCTTCAAAGTCCCGAAGAAGCTGCACGAGAATTTCAAGTTCAAAAACTGTGATCATAAGGTTAAGGCAAAAACCAAATTACAAAAAAAGAGTCTCACAAATATTTCAAAGACATTAATCGTAAAAAAATTTATTTAATTTAAAATAAAAAATTCTTCAAAATAATGGATATAATTAATTTAATATTGTTATATGTTCCAATTTTTTTTATTTATTTACATTTTTTATAATTTCTTTATTTTTACAAAATTATGACTACGTTATTCAGTTTTATTTGTATTTTTATTTTTAATATTGTTTTTGTATTATTTATTTATATTTTTTTTATTATTTTAATTTGCGTTTTAATTTTTATGTGAGCTTTTATTTTTTTTTTTTTGTTTTTTCGTTTTTTGCACAAATTATTTCTTAAATTCTTAATATTTCTTAAACATTTTTTGTTCATCTTTAAGAACCAAAAATAAATCTTGACCAAATGTGGGAAAAGGAATTAGTTTTTATGACCAGCGGCAGACGTTTAAATCACGATGCAGCCGACATCAAGGGAAGCAACAACAATAACATCGAGGGCAACAACAATAACATCGAGGACAACAACTATAACATTGAAGGCAACAATAACAACAAGCCAATAGTAAGAACAACAACAATGCATACTAAGAAAAAAAGAAACAAAACCAATGACAAACCCAATAAAAACACAACGATCATAAAATTACCAACAACGCTAATGGATACAACATTGAAAATAGCAACAACATCAACAACTACAACAAAAATACGATAGACAAAAACAAGTATAGCATCGAGGACAACAAATATAACAACACTATGAACAGCAACAATACGATAGGCAACAACATACAATAAGCACTTCACAATTTACGCGATTTTCATTCTCTGAATGTTGCCACATTTTCCCGTTTCGCGCGAAGCTAAAAAAGCAATCAGCGTAAAATGCAGCCATACGTTTGGCGGCAATGCCAAAGGACGGCGAAAGAACGAGAGGAAGGACGTAAGAAAGAAGGCAAAATGAAGGAAGACGAAGATGGAAGGAAGGCAGAGAAGTTAAGAAGGAAGGAAGAAAGAATGTGTAGATGGATGGATGAGAGGATGAAAGGACTTAAGCGCACAAGGACGAACACATTGCGAGAAGTGACAATTTTTTCCAAATAACATTTTTCTCCACTCGAGTTGGAAAAATTAAAAATTGAGAAGAAAACGAAAAGAAATCCTCGTACGTAGATGTCGCGAGCATCAGCTGCGATGTCCTGGCAGGGCATGGAGTCGGCTGCAGTAGACGGAATCAAGGCAGCAGTAGCTACAACAACAACAATAACAACAATGTGAATAACACGAAGAAGTAGAAGATCAACAACAACAACGACGATGCCAACAACATCAAAAGCCACTCATCCTGAGCCAAAAGAAGATGAAGGACATGTTGTTCCGATTGCCGGTGGTTGTTTTTATTTTGTTTGCTTTTGTTGTTTTTGCTTCTGTTGTAGTCGTTGACATCGGTGGCAAAGGAGAAGAGGAGAGATAAAGAAATAAAGAAAGAAAGAGAGAGAGAGAGAGAGAAGAATATGGAGTTCTTGTGTCTGTCACTAAAGCAAATCGGCAGCAACTGATGCCAAAACCGTTGTGCCACACCCTCTCCGCCCCCTCGTCTTGCCATTCATCGTCCTTGGTCCTTGGCTTCGTCGTCTCTCCGTCCGTCTGTCCTTCGTTCATTCGGTTGGTGGGCGACGAAGATTGGAAACATTGGCGCAAATCTTTTTGTAAATGATTTACAACTGTGACAAAAGTTCGCCAAAAGGACGAAGGATGATGAAAAGGAAAGGATGGGACGAGAAAAATACAAAGAAAAGAATGAAGGACATGGGAAGACACAAAAGATTGGATGAAGAACAACGGACGGCGGAGTGACGAAAAAACTAAAATAAAGTTGGAAACTCGTGCATAAAACATGGCAGTGAGAGAGTGGAGAATAGAGAAACGGAAAGAGAGCCAGATTCGAAAAACAGAGAGAGAGAAAGAGATGAGATCCAGAGCGCCACAGGAGGCTGAAAATTTTAGAGAAAATGAAAGAAAAAAGACTTGGAGAGAAAAAGACTTAGAAGACGGTGACATGTGTTGTGGAAGCAGGATGGCGAAGATGAAAAAAGTTGAGATTTTTCTTAGTTGAAAATTGAAATTGAAAAAAACATTTTGAACTGAAATAGAAGAGAAGAATTGAACAAAGAGGGCAAAATATGAATATTATTATTATATGAACTCAAGAGAAAGTGGAAACAAAAAAACTGAAAGGACAACTAGGAGAGTTTGACAGTAAAATAAAAAAACAACAAAATTTCGACTGCTATTTTTGACAACTATCAATATAGTAATGTTCCTGAGTTTAACATTGCATTGAATTTTATCCCCACACACTCTCATTAAATACTGCATTATTAATTTGGCAAAGTGTCAGAAATCCTGAGAAAATAGAGAAAATCAGAAGCAACTGCGCGTGGACGTTCCTGACAGCTCGCACCAGCCGTCACCCGCACGTCAGCCGCGTCCCCTCCCACAATACAACAGCTGCCTCTTCCACCACATCAACCTCCATCCTCCAAATCCAAATCCACCCAAACCATCAGCACCACATTTGTTGCAACAACAACAGAAGACGACGACGAAAACGATTGTGGAAGGAAAAAATCCGTCAAATGAGAAAAGTTTCTGGAGTGATGTATTTTTTCTCGTTTTCATGTAATTTTTCTCCTTCTCATGTTTTCTTTTTCTCTTCGCTTTCCTCCTCATGTTTTCTTCTGTTTTCCTCCATTTCCTTCCTCTCTCTTTCTTTTTATTCTCCCTTTCCATCGCGTTCTTTCTTATTCTTCTCCTATTTCTTTCTCTTTCTTATTATCTTATCCACTAATTTCTTCCCTCTCCATCTTATAATTTTTTTCTTTCTTCACTGCGAAAAATGAGCATGTGAAAAATGTGTCCAACACACACACTCTCACACACGTCTCCGCTCTCTTTAACACATGGTCTCCCTGAGTCTTCTGTCTCACTCCCTCCCTGTACTTCTCTGTCTCGCTCCCACGGCATATCGGGGACTAACGAAGTTATCGCCTCGCATATGCAGCACAAGACCCCGGCCGAACATGTTACAAATGAGTGTGAGAGAGCGTCAATGTGTGTGTATGAGTGCGACTGTGTTTGGGAGTGTGTTTGTGAATGCGACTGTGTTTGCTTTTGTTGTAATGTACAACTTCCGGCCAATGTGGCGGACGGAAGTGGCGCGTATTAATCACGTTGGCCAAAGTGCGATAACTTCGACGCGTCGACTGACTTCAGCTGGAGTGCAAGGAGAAGGAGGATGGAAAGAAGGAGAAGTAGGATGGTGAGAAGGAGGAGAGGGGGAGACGAAGCAGTGGCAACTCCGATAACGATAACGATAACAAATGTCACGCTGACAGCTCCCCATCGACGGACGAGGAGCGAAGGAGATCGAGAGAATAAAACGAAGGAGGAGGAGATCGAGAGGTTAAGGAAGAGGTCAAGCGAAGGTAAAGGATGAGGAGTGAAGCAGATTGAGGATTTGCGCTCTTGACAAAGGACTTGACCGAGGCAGAGGCGTCGAACTTTGATTTCGAGACCTCGGAGCCGATGGTTTGCCGTGTGTTCAGGTCGAGAAAAGAGGTGAAGGGTCAACGAGTGAGAGAATGAAAGGATTGGAGAACGAAGGGGTGGAAGAACGAGGAGTTGTGATAACGAAGGAGTTGAGGTCGAAGGCTAATGTTCGATTGAAGCAAGAGTCGAACCTGTCATGTGAGAATCGGTTGGAGGTGGAGAGTTTGGTGCCGGACAAAAGTTTCAATTTGAAAGTTCACCACACCATCCATTTCATCCTACCACCCACCCCATTCTTCATCATTCTCGCAACCTCCCCTCATTCTTCACCTTTCTTCTCCTACACTCACCCAATCCTCCTACCTCCACCCTTTGGATAGGCGGATACGTTGACCTCTCTTACTGGCGAGCGCTTAATTTGGCAGCGTTGCCAACAGCGACGACGGCAGCTGCAACAGCAGCAGCTCGAACAGCGGTCGCAGATCAACTCGTTGCCGTTGCTCCTCGTGTCAACAAAGTCAATCGCCAGGACAAAGTGCTCAAGATCCCAGGGTCATGGGGCACGCTGCTGGAGTCTCGTGGAAAACGAAGAACTTTGGGGGAGACCGAGGAATCCTAGGAGAGCTTCAGGAATCCTGGGGGAGTCTGACGAACTCTCGGGGTGCCCGACGAAATCCGTTGAACCTCAGAAATGAGCTCCACAAGGACATGTGTGGCCCATGGCGCCGTGACCCATGTGAGGAAAAATTCCAACGCCAAGAAGCAATAATTCTTCAATGCGAAACGATAAAGAGGGAAGGAGAAGGAAAGCAAAGCAAGATGTGGAAGTTATTGAACAGTTGGAAGAGCGAAACGAAACGGAGAGAAAGACGATGAGGAGAAATGGTTGAAGGGTGTGAAGGAGACGGAGAAGCAGAGGCTTGTGAAGAGATTGAGCACAAGTTGCGAGTGAAAACATAATTTATTGCGTGCTTTCGAATTATTGGGAACGTGTTGGATGATTTCAGCACAAACAAATACAACAACAATAAAAATAACAACAACAACAAAAATAACAGCAAGGAATCTAAGAAGTGAAAGAAACACAAGAGGAAAAGGAACAAGAAACAAATTTTGATGCCCAGCAAAGAAGAGGGTGAGTAAGAGAAGGAGAGATGGACAGAGAGAGAAAGGAAACCAGGGAAAGAGGAAATAAGACAGATAGTGGAAAAGATAGAGTGAGAGCAAAAGACAGAGAGAGAGGGGAAAAGAGAGCCTTCGCCCGATAATGATGAGTGATTTCTGAAGCTTAAATTCGCTGCAATTTGCAACAGCTGCGACCATCGACACATACCGAGAGAGGAAAGGAGTGAGAAAGGCAGAGCATGAGAGAGAGAGAAAGAGGGCACAAGACAGATGAAGGCTAAGGATCAGAACGACCAGCCGCCTCCTTCTTCACATCCTGCCGACAAAGTCAAAAGTTGGTGTCGGGCCGACATCTTGTAGCCGGCGAACTTGTTTTACAAATGTGCGGCACTTCTTTGACACTTGCCCGGACACGCCCCCCTTTCGCCCACTTTCCCCCTCTCGCCCACTTTCCCCCCAAAAGGCAGGCTGGCAGGCAGCATCGGTGGCGGCACGTGACGTGACAGGGTGTAAAATAAGTTTTTTCTTCTCTCCTCCTCCTCCTCCTCTCGTCGTTGGACCGCCAGAGGGTGTCGAACGCGAGGAAATCACTTTTTCAATATTTGCGAAATTATTTGCCAATTTTAACGTGTGCCTGACGCGACCATAGAGGAAGATATGGGAAGAGGGGAAAGGAGGGGGAGAGAGCGGAAGAGAAGAGAGAATGAGAGGAAGATGGAGAGAAATAGAGGATGGGAGAGAGGAGAGTTTGAGATGGAAAGAGAGTTCCGCAAACGTGCTCTCGTCTCCGACACGTCGTGGTTTACTGATTCCTTCCTATCGTCCTTCTCTCCGTATGTTCTTCCGTCCTTTCTTCTGCCCTTCTGTCCGTCCGTCTTTTGGTCCTTCGAACGAGGCTGCTTCTGGGGCGAAAATACATCAAATTTACAAATTTATCCACGCCTCGACGTCGTGGTTTCAATTTCTTCCACTTCTTGGGGTCGCTCCTTCCATCTTGTCTTTCACTCCACTCTCTTTCTTTCTCGCCTCCTTCTCTCGCCTCTTCACTCCTCTCAGGCGGCTTTTGAAGGCCTCGTTCTTCGTTTGCACGTAGTCCTTAAGGCTCGGCGTCGATAGTGGAATTTTTTGATTTGCAAAGTGGTTTCGGGCATTGAAGCTACGTCCTTGAAAGAAAATCGACTTGCATGAAGTTAACGGAAATTAAATTTAATAACACAAAATTTAATTAACAGACTAGTTAAAAAGAATATAAATAAAAAGAAATGAATAAAATAAAAAAAATTAAATAATATTCCAAACAATTATTTATAATCATTTATGTATGTTTCAATATAGTAAAAACTATATACAAACTTTTTAGAAACAGCTCCCTAAATTAAGAGATTTTTTGTTTATTCAATTAATTTATTTATTTTATAAATTTTATTTCGGAAAATGTTCATTTATTTTTAAATGTATATGTCAATATCAGTTTATAACTGTCACTTTAAATTAATTAATTTTTATTTGACTTTATTTAATCTTTATTTCATTAAAAAAAAATTGTTTCATTTTCTTCGTTTGTTGCAATATTTTTATTTCTGTAATTTATTATTTATTCTTATCTTTATATCCTACCCATTTATTTTTTTTAATTCATCTGCCTCTTAGTTATCTTCATTTGTTCACAATCAATCCAGAGCTTTTTCCTTTCCATTCCGAACTGTGTCTGAGCTCGTCATCCTCGCCCCACCTGTCACCTGTCCCATTATCCATCGATCCAAAGTATAAAAAACCCTCCCAGTCGATTCGACGTCTGTCAATTAAACTATCAGCGGATCGCATAAACTCGTGGAGCTTCCGAAAAATCCGACAATTTAAATTAAACAACCTTTCGCCGATCGGCAACATTCCCAAATAACGGTGAATAAACGAAGGTAAAAAGGCGAAAACCATAACAAATACAATAACAATAATAACAACAATGTAACTACATTCAACCACACAGACAATAACAAAAACAACATCAACCAAAATACACAAACAATTTGGTTAAACAAAACTTTGGAAAGGGAAAAAACCCGAAGTAAAAACAGAATTTTTATTTCGCTCTCAAATACAGGGTGCTTCAAGAATAATACGCGAAATGATTGAAAGGATGAAATAGAGAATGGATTTAATGTGAGTGATGTAAGGAATCCTTAACACATTTGTTTAAATAGTCTTCAATGAGGAATCCTTTCTTAATATATATTTTCCCATATTTAATTAATATATATATATAAATAAATCTCTTCAAAGGACCCTTTACAGCATTCCATCGTTTCGGACGTTCCTTCCAAAATTCGAGTTACAACAACAATAAATGTTGATGTCGTCCTCGGTCTGGCTCGCTAAAAACCTGGCTCAATCACAACAGCAGGAGAACGAAAATCCAAACATAACAAAAACAGAAGCAAAGGTAATAAAAAACAAAATACAAATTTGAATAAAATATACAAATAAAAAATATATTTAAATAAAATCAAACGAAAAATACAAAAAAAAAAGAAAAATACTTTAAAAATGAAAAATAAAATGGAAATTCAAAGAAAAATACAAATCCAAATAAAAATGAGAAACAAAAAAATATTCAAATAAAATTTCAAAATAGAATAAAATTGGAAAAAAATCCTGGCTGCGTAAAAATCTATAGCTCTAAAAAAAATCACAACATCAAGTGAAATGTTGATGAACGGAAATAAAAAAATAAAATGAATGAATAAAAAAAAACTCAGTTTCATCAAAATGAAAAACCATTATATTTCGCACGATTGATGTTATCAATTGATGAACTGAAGTGAAAAATCTCAACTTGATTTTGATCAAATTAGGTTAAAATTGGTGTTAGTGGATAGTTTATGAATAAATTTAGTAGTATTGAATTTCTGCAAGATCACTATATGAAGGACACTCTCTAGTCAATAGTTCCATCGATGGATTCAACTTTAAAAAAACCTTCGAGAATCTTGAAATTCAGCAACTACTACAACACCTAAGGATAGTCAGGCTCTGGTTCAACATTACAATTCCGTAATCCACTCATCATCATTAATTTCCGAGATGTCCGTGGTTGCTGCTGCTGTTTCTGTTTCGGTTGCTATTGCTGCCCGAAAACAACATCCTCACATCAAGCAATTACTACACAGAGCTGCTCATTTCGAATCCACTCATCTGGGGGGCGAATCCACCATCATCAACAGACCCCACAATTTTCAACAGAACTCCTCCACCCTCATCTGACTCCACCACCCTCATCAGCCCCTCGTAATCCTCACTCGCTTCAACCCTCCGTGGGTGGAGCCGCTTCTCTCACGAGAGTGCGATGCATTCAACAGAAATTCTACACCATTTCGCATCATTATTTCCGGCTGCTTCCATGCTTTTGCGCCACTAATTAATAGTTCCCGCCGCTTCCGCCTTCTCCTTCGCCCCCTTCTCTGGCAGCATCGCCACCTGCCCAGTTGTTGTGTCGGCTCCTCCGCAAGAGGGCGCATAACTTGTGGCTGCATTAGGCGCAACCACGAAAACCTAATTTCGTCGAAAATTGCGCACAACTAAACACATTGTCGGAGAAGTTATTAGCGAGCTACAAGAGGTGGGGGAGGAGGCGTCAGTGGAGGTGGGGGAGGCGTGACTGATGAGGAGGAGGTAACAATAGTGGGTGAAGGTGGCATCACTGGTGATGGAGGCAGCATCAATGCTCGTATAGGCGCCACAGGACTCGTCCGAGGTGATGGGAACAGCATATTGTTGATGCTGGTGCATCGTCGTCGATGATGTTGATATTAATATTGACCGGAAGGATGACGATTGCAATGATTATTATGACTATAAGGAAAACAATTGATGTGATGATCATAACCATGGAGAAGAAAATGATAAATTACATGCGAATTAAATGAGAATGCTATGAGTAATGAAGACTATCGTATTGATAAATAAAGTTTCCAATAATAAATCAAATTATGATGATTGATTTTGTCTCACTAATGATGACGGTGTAATTTACATTAATTTAAATAAGTGGAATTTTTCGATTTTTTATATATCGTTTACAAATGTAAGGTTTATTAAATCCATAAAAAGGATATTCTAATACAGCTAATGTAAGGTAAAACTCCAACAATCTCCTTATTTTCCACTCATTACAATGAAACTCTTTCTGTGACTTCCGGTTGATTAAAACGACCCTCAGCTAATGGTGAATTTAAAGATTTTGAAGGGATCTAATTCTGAAAAACCTTTGAAAAACCACCTTCTGATTGTTTTCTTCTCTAAAGGAATACAAATATTGAAAGCTATTAAGGATTTCACGAAAGAAAGGGAAGAGTTTTCCAACATTAGAAACCAATGTCCTCGAATAAAGAAAACTAGGGATACATCGCTGTTCGATGCAATGACATACCACTCGATATTCTTTGAAGCGACCGAAGCGGATTCTCGTTGACTTCCTTTAATCTTCAAAGGATTTGCGGGAAGATTAAAGGACATTGCAGCCGAAATTGGAGGCTTTTCTATTGAAAATCGAAGTCCTTTGCGATGGTTTCTTCGCAATGTTCTAAAACAACATTGAAATTGGGAGACAACTTCTTATTGAGCAGGGGTCAAAAGGGAAGTGAAAGAGATGAAGTGAAAAAGGGAGGGAGAGAGAGAATATGGGAGTGAAAAAGAGAGGGAGAGCACGCATATCCTGTCGACTTACAAGGCTATTTAGTGCGCTTCGCTTGCCATGATAAATGGGTCTCATTTAAACTCTCCGCCATGTTCGCACATCTTACAGGAAACGCACACACACACATCCAGAATCTCTGAGAGATGGAAAGAGAGAAGAAGAGTGGGAGAGAACGAGTGATAGAAGGAGAGAGGATAAGTAGGAGTGAGAAAGAAAGAGTCTCTGGGATGTAGGGGAAAACACTAAACATGAACAATGCTTCCGTTTTTAGTTGCTTTCAAATCCGCAACCGAATCCTTCCACATGTGTCTGTGTGTGTGAGATTATGAACGTTCGTGCGTGCCAGTGTCGCTATGAGTGTATGTGTGTGTGTTGCTTACTACAATAGTATTGGTGACACAGACACATGTGTGGGCAACTTGAACTATGTGTGTGTCTCTGAGATGGGGTCTTCGCAATGACTACGAGTTTAAGGAAATGTCTCTGTGTGTTTGTGTCTGCCCTTGTCCCTCGAATGCCCATGTATGTGTGTGTCTCAGTGCTGTATGTGTATGAGTGTGAGTCTGAGTGTCTGCGTATTTGTGGCTGCAGCACGCGTGAGTATTAAACCGCAAGCGACAAACTCCGGGAACATGTACGATGTCAAATTTTGACATTTAAAGGGTGCTAATAGACACACACATACTCACTCACCCATACGCACACACACACACAGGATAACAATGGCGACGGCGACGACGACGACGAGGTCCTTCGCATCGTCGTCGTAATTTATGTCCTCGATTGTGGTCGGTCCGAAGGAGCAGAAGGATGCGATGCGACCAAGGGCCGAAAGAGAGAGAGCGAGAACGAGCGAAGACATGTTGTTTGGACAATTCTTTTGCCAAGAACAACAACAAAGAGATTGACAACAACTATGAGAATCACAACAATAACAACAACAACGACATTGACAACATTAACTGAAGCAACATTAACAACAACAAACATCAGACAAGGGCAGACTGAAGGAGAAGAAGGATGAGGAACAGGAACTACTTTAGTTGTCAAACTCGAGCTGAGACAATTGTGGCCTTCTCTCGTTTCTCCTTCCCGTTCTCTCTCGCTCTAATATCCTGACATGTCCTTTGGCCGTCGAGGACATCGTGACTCAAGCCTCCCCTCTCTTTCTCTCTCTCCTTCTCAGCTTCACTCGTCTCCTTTTTAATTTAATAAATGGCCATTCATCAAAACTTGACCACCGCTTCATCAAGGACCTGATCCCGTTCCTGTCGCCGTTGACCCCTCATGGGTTCGATGAATCATCTGTGTTATCCCTGCTTCGTCAGGAAGTGGAGGAGAACGTGGACTCCAGAGGAGAGGAGAACGTGGCCTCCAGAGAAGAAGAGGATCCATCAAAGGCTGGGTAATTGAAGAGATTTTTTAAAGATTTTTTCGATAGAATTTTTTGGAACATTATTTTGAGAGATATTTTCTTGTCAACAGATTCAACAAATTATTTCATTTCTAAGAATAATTCCCAATCTCCATGATAGGACATCATCTAGAATCCGTCGATCCATGGAATTCGCCTCATTTCGAACGCCTAAAAGTTGGCAACGCAAATCCGCGCATCCATCGTCAGAGAATCGCACGCTTATTCCTTGTTGTTATTCATTTTATTCTTATTGCTGTTCCTCTTTCTCATTCTTAATGTTGTTGTTGTTGTTGCCACATTTCCAAATATAACCATCAGCACGACTCTCATCCGCTGAGTCGTGAGCAAAAGGACTTGAGGTTGATTTATTGCGTTTTCCCCTCGATGAAGATCCCGATGGTTTCGGATGCGAGTTCTCGTTGTGTTTGTTATGCTATTGTTGTTGTTTCTGTTATTGTTGTTGTTACAATTGTCGTTGTTGTTCCCTCTATTGCAATTTCGTTGTTCTACTTGTTATTGTTGTTCTTGTGGCTCCACGCCATCTTCGTTTCGTTTAACCCCGGCCGCTCCTTGAGGAATCTTTCCTTGCGAATCGTTGTTCCTCGTGCGCATAGTTTGCTGCTCATTTATTAAAAGTACATTCGCTCTCTCTCTTTCTCTCTTTCACTCTTCACACTCTCTCTAGCACGCCGTTGAATGTCTGGGATAAATAAAGTCCTTGCAGCTTAATAAAACGACATTTTGAAATTATTTCGCGTTTGCGTTTTAGATTTTTCTTTCTTCATCCCAAGTCCTTTCGCCGCCTCCTTTAGCCTTTGGAGGATGCAGGCGTCGTCGACGAGTGCATCGTGTGTGTGTGTGTGAGATATTGCATGTAATATCCTTGAAATGAACGGCATGCATTAAGCGGCAGAGCGTGCACGATTCCCGCAAGGATATTGCATGCGAGCGAAAGACGAACGCGAAAACGAATCCTTTTTTCGGTGAGGCGGCGACGGCGCCAGAGCAAGGATAATGCGGAAGAAGGAGACAGAGAGTGAGACGGAGAGGGAGACAGAGAGACAGAGAGAGAAACAACGAGACACATTGAGATAGAGAGAAAAAGAGAGAGAGACACAGAGCGGAAGATCGCGCAAATTGCTGGCGAATTGCGAACATGTTCCGCGATTCCCACGAGCTGGATTCATTTCGCTCCGGTCGTCCGTCCATCCGTCTGTCTGTCTGTCCTCCACCCGTCGAAAGTCCTTTTCGCAGGACACGAGATGAGCAGCGTTCACTCTTTCGTTTGTTCGCTCTTTCGTTCGTTGGTTCGTCCTCCGTTTCGTGTTCGGCCTGGTGCGAGGTTTTCGTTGCAAATGAAGTTATGCGGCGGCTCCTTTTGCTTGTTTGACTGCTGATTGGCATTGTTTAGTCCACGCTGCCTCCGAGGGAAACCGATCCACTCCACTCTCCGCTCCACCGCAGGATGCGTGTGTCCTGTCGAGTCGAGTTGAGTCCTGGCGGGACGAGTTGAATCGTATGGAGATGGGGGAGAATTCAATTTCGTGGCCGGCCTTAATGGACCCTGAACCGACGAGAGATGCGCCGAGACCCACGAGTCATTTAATGCACTCTCCCCACAATCTCCATTCTCAATCCCGAACTCTCCATCCATATCCTCAATCCCCTTCTGCATCACCATCCTCATCCACATCTTTATACTCATCCACAACCCCATCCTCATCACCATCGCTCCATCAATGGATTTAAATGCGATTGAGCGATCGGCCGAATGTCCTATCATACCGGAGAATGAACGAACGATCGATCGACCGACTGAGCGACCGACTGATGAAGCGAGTGCTCGAAAACAATGACAGACGAACCGCAAAATTCTCTTAAAATTAAATGATTGCATTGAGTGCAAACAACCTACAGCTCTTCTTCATACTCCGCCTACTCTCTTCATTATCCACTCCATCCTCCTCTTTATCATCCTCCTCCTACTTTCCTCGATTCGCTGTCAAAGGCCTGCCAGGACCTCGGAGGACATCGGACGCATCGGTCCCCTGGTCGCACTCTGGCCACCTGCCTGATGGAAAAATAAATTTAATTACGTCGATGCAAATCCAGATCCTGCAGGTTGACGCAGCGCACGCTCCGCCAGCTGTGTCCTGCCAACGCCGCCACCGCCGTAGCCGTCGTCGCTGCTCTGGGTTAACAAGGACAATAATAATGCTCTCGAGTGAGCGAATTTATATGTGTGAGTGTGTGTCTGTGTTTCTGTGTTTGTGTATAGCTGTATGAATCTCCGTGTGTTGTGTGTGCTCGCGTGTGTTTTTGTTGCTGGCGCATAATTTAATTTGCGGTTTATTAATTTTATTAAGTGAACTAGTTCTTTTTTAAACCGCACTACGAAAGGACGAAGGATAATGGCCTTTGTGTGAGAGGCTTTAAAACAGCACTCAATGCAATTCATAACATAGTGCCTGTGGGAAGGAGTGAGAGAAACAATGAAGAAATGAGAGATATAGTGAAGGAGTGAAAGAGATATTAAAATAGAGAGAAAAACGGAGAGATAGTGAGAATACTGTTGGGATATGGGATATAAGGGAATATATTGAGAATTAATTTCAACCAAAAAGAACATCCGGAGCACCATCACAAAGGAAAAATGCATGTGATTTTTAAATATTAAAACAAAAATTTTCGTCATTTAAAGACATATCTTTAAGCAAAAATTAAATTTATTAATAATTTCCATAAATAAATACAATTTTGTGAACTTTTTATTTGATATTGTTTTCTTTTATTAATAGCAGACGAAGAGAAGAAAAAGTAAAAGGTAAGCCCTAAAACCTCTACTTTTTTTTCCTTTATACTTTTTGCTATATTCTTTTATAACACTAGGGATTATATTGTACATTATCTGTAATGAAATGAAATTAATTAATGAAATTATTGAGTTTATGACATTCTTTTAAAAAAATTATTTTAAATTCTCTAATTTCAGTTAAAGTTAAATGCTATAATTCATTTCCAAAGTATGATTTCGAATTTAGAATAAACTTGAAAAACACTAGAAACTTAAATTTAAAACATTTTTTTTTGTTTTAGAAATATTTTTTATATTTATAGACTAAATTTTTAAGTTTTGAATTATAAATTTCTTCTCTGCCTGGCAGTTCTGACAATATTTGTTTGAATTTGAAACTTGCGCCAAAAAATAGTCCTCTTTCTATTGGCCCCAGCCTTCATTCACCATGTGGATTGTAGACATTTAATCTAGTGCGCATGCTTTGTCCTTGCGGTGAGAGTGAGAGTAACGAAAAAACCACGCACAGATGGCGCTGTCGAATATTTGAACCAAACGTATATCGATAAAGCAGTGCGCTATAGTGGGTGGTGGACCATGAAAATGAGGCGCACAAACCAACAGTTAGGGGTAAGAGGGAGAGAGCAATAGAATGGGAATGAGTGGAACAAAGAGAAGAAGGAGGAAGTCGAAGAGAATCTTGAGGATTTCGGAGAGTATGAGATTTTAGGAAAAACGGAAAATGGCTAGATGGAAGAATATCGTTGCATAGTTTTAGGCCTTCGCGGTCAGTACAGGAAGATGGTGAAGTAACGCATTAAAACGTTGCATGTTTGTGGGCTGATGTAGTAATAAGTATTTTAATTTTTTTTATAGAATTAAAAATCAGCGAATTATATCACAAATTCACAAAGATTCAGTAAAACTTCAGAAAAACTCATTGAAGAAATTAAAAAACACAATCATATCTAAAGAAAGTCTTTGAGGTCGTATTCTCCTTCGTCATTGAAATCGTTTCCTTCTAAGGAATTATATATCCAACATGAACCGCGCTTCCTTCCCGCTCCAAAAGAAACTCTCTCAACATCACGCGCGTCGGCGGTGAAGCGTTGCCACCTCGAGTTCGCATTAGCGCCACATTTTTATACATCCATCAATGAAAGACAATATAAACAAACAAAAACAAAAAAGAGAAACGGCGAGAACCATTTTTAAAACAATGAAATGCGAAATATGAACAACAACAACAAGAATCACAAAAACAACAACAAAGAAGTAGCATGATATATCACAAACAAACAAAAAGCAATAAGGATATCCTGCCGCAGCGGCGCGTATCCTGCCAACAGCTGCCGACTGAACTGGATTGTGAGAGGTTTTTGTTATTGTTGTTCTTCATGCTGTTGTTGTTGTTTTTCTTCTTATTGTTGTTGTTGTACTAAACGCTCTTGATGTTTCTGTTGTTTTTGCAGTATTTCGTTTCGCAAAAACATCAGGATACAATTTATTTTCTCGCGGAAATTTATGGGTTTTTGGCTGAAACGAGCTCGAGTGCGAGGTGAAGGACGATCGAATCAAAGACAATGCGCGGTGGGCGGCCCTGGGGTGCGGGGCGCCACAATGAAAGGTACAAAAACGTCAGCATATTAAACAAGGCTGGAGAGGAAGAGAGTGAAGGTTGAGGTCCAATAGTGAAGAAGGTCTAAGATGAAGGACTAAAGTTAAAAAGAACTGAAGGACGAGAACTGAAGAAAAGAAGAAAAAGGACTGAAGAAAGAGAACTGACGGTGGGCAAATATGACAAGGAAAAGAAAGAAGGTTGAAGAAAATAGAATAAAAACAGGTGCTAGAGACAATGCGTCAGGATATTCATATAAAGGATAATCGTACACCGGATATTCATAGGAAAGTTAGGCGAAAATACAACACACTGGCAGCACTGGCGGCATACGCATAGCGCATAGACATTCGCAGACAAAGGACATGCACGGAAATGTGTGCCAGAATTTGGTAAAAGCAAGTGGGCGGGAAGAAGACAAAAAGGGGCAAAAGGAGGTGGAAAAAGAGAAAAAGGATGAGGAGGCGGAGAAAAAGGCGTTCAATGCGTCAGCGACTTTTAGGAAGGACGCGAAATTTAAAATGCATGAGAAATCACTGCGCCACAGGGTGGAATGTTGGAAGAAAGAATGGGTGGAACAAGTAAGTGGAAGGGAGAAAAGGTGGGGTGGAGAAGAAACATGTGGAATGAGAAGAAGGAAACGATGAGTGGAGTGGAATCGCAGCAGGTTGATTGGTGGTGGGCAGGACCTCGGGGAGGAAACCACTTTGATTCCGAGCTAATTGACAGGGTGGGAGACAGCATCGAGTTTCTTTGGTAAACTGATGGGAAGAGCGGAAAGGATGGCAACGTGTGGTTGTGGGAAGGTGGAAATTCGGAGGTAGGGGTGGTAAAGTGGTAAATATAAATAATTTAAAAGGCACAAAAATCTTTTTTTTTATAATTTTGTTTTAGATTGATCGCAGCAGAATTTTATAATTATAACAATATTTCACCAAGAAATTGTGATGTGTCTTCACAATCTGTAATAATTTAAAAAATAGTTCATTTCATTCAGTTCAGTTCATTTAAAAATAGTTCAAGTTTTTTAGTGAAAAAATATTTTAGATTTATAGATTTTTAGCATTCGATTTGTTATGTGCAGTTGAGAAAAATTATTTCCAATTTATTTCATTTTTTAAACTAGAATTTCAATTTTGATTTTGATTTTTTCGAATTCGATTGAGAATGAATATTATAAGAAATATATCACAATATGTAACAATCAAAAATTTTATATTTTATATTTAATTTAGTATAATTAAATTTTTTGATTTTAAAAAAATAAAAATTTGTATTAAAAATTGTAATTCAAAGATCATGTTTTTTCCTGAATATATAATATTCGTGTATTTTTTTTCTCTGAATTTCTAGTAATATCCGACCCACCGTTCAGCACGATTCCTTCACGGTTTGTAGGTGTACCACGGGGGCTCCACCTGCAGTGATTTAACCTCCAATGTGAACTTTATTAACTCTCTCGCAGACATTTATTTAGAGAAGAGGTCGGGAGAGTACAATTTTGGGACTCCATCGGTTGGTACTGAGTCGATGAAGGAGACCAAGCAACGACGGAACTGAAGGAGGCGGAGGTGAAGGATGCGGAGCTGAAGGAGACAGAGAGCGATGCTGCTGGGGGAGGGAGATAGAGAGCGAAGGGAGAAAGAGGCGGTCTCGCCCCACGGTGTCGTCCAAATTGATTCATGAATTTTTAAACGCGACTCCCGAGCGACAGAACACGAAATGAGTCGAGTCGAGGGAGGGGAGAGAACAGATGAGATAAAAAGACGACAGGTACAAAGATAGAGAGAGGGTGAAGGAAGGGGAGAAGAAGGAGACAGATAGAGAGAGAGGGAGACAGAGACAGATATAGAGCAATAGATGAAGAGCCCCGCCCCCTTCGATGCTGTGGCCCATTGGATTTGGCTCTGATCTAATTTCGGGGTAAATATTTTGGCAGCCAAGGCGAAGTTCAGAGGTCGCCAACCCTGGGCCCCTGTGTTGTCGACGCCAACAACTGTTGTTGCTGCTGCTGCTCAAACGTTGCTTAGTATGCAGATGTATGCAAAAATGTGAACGTCTATCTGTGTGTGCAGGGGGAATGTGTTTGTATGTGTTGGTGTGTGTGTGTGTGTGTGTTTAAACGGAAGTGGCCAAATTGGGCATAAAATGGGTCGAAATGTCGCCTGACATCTTTCGACTCCACCTCTCTTTCTATTGCTCTCGTTGTGATTTCAGATTCCTGCCGAACTGTGGGTGGAGCTGAGGGTGGGTGAGGGTTTTAGGCCTCTGGGGTGGAGGAGGCCGCCTGTTATTCACTTAAATAATTCATGGCTATCTCAGAACTGGGTTAGCGGGCGAAATTTTCTCCTCTCCATCCACTTCCAACGATTCACCTCACTTCGTTCGGAATCCCCTGACTTCATTTGGATCTCTACCTTTTATGGAACACCCCATCTTCGTTTGAATTCCCCCACCTTAATTTGGATCTCTCAAATCGAGATGTGAGACTTCATCGGAGACTCCAACAAAAGATTCCAAGGTAGTTCAATGAAACTCGTGGTCCGTTGAGAGTCGCGTGTGGACATCGATTGAAGTTTTCATCGTTATCGGTATCAAAATCGCCCTTGAAATCCTCATGGCGAGATAATCTGAAGTGATGGGATGCGGGAAAAATGAAGTGGAGAAGGAGATGAAGTTGTTATTGAACTCTTGCACCTGTAATTGCATTGTCTGTGGGATGTGGGTGAAGTCGTTGACTCGAAGAAGGTGTCATCTTCACAAAGAATCTCAAACAAACTCGTCTCGTCTCCACTCGCAGCTTGGAATTCACGTCATTGTGTGTACAAACACTGACTATTTTTTAGTCAGAATAAGTAATAAAATTAAAAAACGAAGTGTGGATTCATAAATAAACACAAATAAAATAAATTAAATAAACCATAAACATATGAAAAAGAGAACAAGAGAAATAAACAGCAAGAGAATATTTTTTTCTCATTAATATAATAAAATTAAAAAAAAAAGCAAATAAAATTTGAATAAATTTTATTAAAAAAATTAAAAAAAAAAATTAATTTTACAAAAAAAAGCAAACATTAAAAATAAGAATTGTAAATGTTAGAAAAATTTTAAAAATTAATATAATAATTAAAAAACTAAGCATTTTATGTATTTGAGTTTTTATTCACTTTTATTATATCTATTTTCCAATGTATACAAATATATTAGAACAACATAAAATAAAAATATAATAACAATAATAAACTAATAAAAATAAATCATAAAATTCAAATTAATAATAAAAACCTAGGAAGTGAAAATTACAGAAAGGTAGAAATATTATTTGCAAAAAGTTCCCCTTAAAATACAAGTTTTATTTGTTGACAGATAGAAATAATCTGAGCTATATCTGAAGGGCAACACTTTTATCTATGAGTGTGCATGAAGTTAGTGAGGAGGAAATCATTAAGAATTCCGTTTCAACAGGTTTTGTCATTGTTTCGCTGAAAAAATTTAAATTTTTTTCACACTTTGTTGCGAATAAATGAGATCAACAAATCTAAAAAATAATATCATCAAACCAAAAAACTACAAACAAGAAAAATAAAAACTACAAAAATATAACAAAAACAACAATAACAGAACTAAGAACAACAATCAACACACCAACAATAAAAACTCATTGAGAACCCGTGGCTTAAATTTTTTTCCTCTTTTGCCATCCATCAAAAATTCGTCACTTCACATAAATATTTGTATGAAGAATAAAAACAAAAACTCATCAACACAAAAATTAAAATAACAACATAAAACTAATGCTTCTTATCTGAGAAGTGATTCCTCAGAGTCGTTAAACGTTAAAAAAAACCGCTAAGTCAACAATAATAACTTAAGAAAGAAGAAGAACAACAACAATGGCAATTAGAACAACAAACCAAACAATGACACACTAAACAACAACAACAAAGTTAACAACAACAAGAAGATTCACTAGAACTATCACAAGTTCAACACTACAACAAGTTCAACTAAAACAACATCAAGCTCACCACAACAGCAATAAATTCAACTACAACAAAGTCAAAAACACCAACGACAATTACAACTACAACTAAACCAACAACTGCAACTTTTCCCATTGAAGTTGCGACTCTCAGCCGAAGACGGACGCGCGAAAAAAAGGTTTTCAACAACATGGTTCTTAATTGCTTTGTGCAAATCAAAGGTGAGTTCGACCGCCGCAGCTGGAGATAGAACCGCGTACTTTGAGATACTCGTGGCACTTGTTGTCGATATTAACGCCAGTGGCAGATACATTTGCTGCAGTTGACGTTCAGACGGCGCAGACGACGGTTTGAGAGACAACAAACAACGACACGCTAGAAAAATATTAGACAGCAAGATGGCAAAATCAATAACAGCGATCGCTAAAGCAGGGCAAGTAAAATGTTTCTCGATCTGAATTAAATACCGAGGGCAAAGTGTAAAAAAAATCGACAGCAAAACAAAGCAATAAATGTTGAGAAGTTGTTTGTCAAAACATTGAATTAAATTAAAATAATCAGTTTTTGCATATTTTACGCGAGATGGAGAGAATTTTTTAATATAATCGCCATGCAAAGATTTCATATTCAAAATAGTAAATTCAAAATAGTAATATTTTTAGTTCTTTTATTCAGAATTTTATTTAATTATTGTTATATTTTCGGTTGTCTAATTCAGAATATAGTTTTATTATAGTGTTTTTTCGCATATTTCGCGCGAGACTTAGAGAATTTTTCAAACAAAAATATTATGAGAAAATACCATAAGAGATACTAATATTTTTAGATCTCTAATCTTGACTTTAATTAAATTATTTATTATTTTATCAATTCTTATATCTTTAGTTCTTTATTTAAGAATTTCATTTAATTATTTATTTATTATGTTGTTAATACTTATATTTTTAGTTCTCAAATTCAGACTTCATTTTAATTTTATTATTTATTATGTCATTAATACTTATTTTTTAGTTCCGAAATTCAGACTTTATTTTAATTGTTTTCTTTTCTTCTCTCCAGTTTCCTGCTGTTGACGCTGATCTCGCAGTCCCAAGCCCTTTTCCCAAAGGGGATTTCTGCCCAAGCGGAGTCCAAACCGTGCAGAACTTCGATGTGAAAAAGTATGCGGGACAGTGGTTTGAGTACTCGAAGTACCCGTTCATCTTCGAGTTGGACGGCAAATGCATCTATGCTGAGTACGAGCCAATCGAGAATAGCAACGAAATCACAGTCTACAACTACAACATCAATCGCTTGTAAGATGATCTAATTGGATTTTATTAAATTTATAATTAAAAAAAAAAATCAATAAACATTCGTCCTGTAGTACTAGACAAAAGTCGGATATCAATGGCACAGCAAAAATTGTGGGAGACGGCAAACTCAAGGTTGAGTTCAATAGTATGCCAGGTAAACGAGAAAACAACATTTGCCTATTCGAAAATGATAGTCAGAAATATTAAACATCGTATAAATACTATAATTTGCTAGTTTCACTATAATTAGATATTAATATAATTAAAAATCATCAGCATAACTTTAAATTCTGATTCCGAAAAATACTGAAATTGTTAAATACCTGAATTATTCACAAGAAATACGAAATACCATAGCAGTGGTCACAAGCCATAACCGCCTAAGTCTGTTTTTCAAAATGTTCAGGAGAGCAGTTTAAAGTTTCAAATTAACATTGAAACTAATGGGGCTAGGTGTCTCTTTTTTACATTTTTTAAGGAGTCTAAAAACGATACAGACATGAAAACTTGATAGCAAATATAAAAATTTAGACACACTGAGCACGATGACACTAAAATCTCAATTTTGTCCTAACTCGACTTAGGCGGTTATGGCTTGTGAGCACTGATAGTTATGATTTGTGATAAATAACAAACAATTTCAAGAATTTAATAATATTAACATATTCTAAAAAGCTTCAAATTTGATCTTAAAAAGTTTGTTAATTGATTAATTTAAATTTCATGATTTTATTATAATTTTTCAAATTTAAAATTTTAAAAACATTAAATTCAAAATTTCACCTTTTTATAATTATTTTCTTCCGAGCTCTCTAAGGTTTTGCTGAAAAAATTCCGAGACTATCAAAAAATATTTTACATAAACAAATTAAATTTTGAGAGATTCGGATGACAAATTTAAAAAATTAAATAAACAAAATATGAAAAATAAAATTTTATCATTCATCTCTTCTAGCTTTCCTTGGCGGAGCCGACTACTGGGTACTCGGTACCGATTACAATAACTACGCGGTTGTCTACTCATGCAACACTTTCTTCGGCCTTTTCCGCACACGTAAGTCAACTTCATGTTTGTAGTTATTGTTTGCATTATTGTTATAGTTGATTTCTATTTTGCAATATTTTTCAATATTTGTATTAAAATTATTTTGTTGCGATTTTCGTTGTTGTTATGGTCATATTTACTGTAATCCTTGTTATTGTTACTATTGTATCAATATTGATTTTATTATTATTTATTTATTTTCTTGACATATGGTTTATGCTCACGCTTCGCTTCCTTGCATTGCTTTGTTCACCTCTTTTTCTCTCACCTCTCACTTTCATTACGATTACGTCGTTTAACATTACGTTACGGCAGGTTCCATTCTTTACACTGGCTAACGTTATATCAACATACACGATAAGGTGTTAAGTAAAGAGAGAAAAAGCTTGGTGAGAGATAATAGGCAACTTAGCAAGGGGAGAAACAGTGAGCAAAAGAGAGGTAGAGCGCGAGTTAAAGAGAGACAGATGAATAATGCACACAATGTGCGTGTTTAGAAAACATGTTTCTTTGACTTTGAACTCTTTTGATTCAGCACAAGTGAGAAGACCTCGTTGGCATAATGACGGGAATTCTTATAGACCTATGAATCTATGGAACAGAGTCGAAAGTCTGCATTAAAGAATGAGTTGGATGACTAAAGATAATGATAAAAGAAAAACCTGATGAACCTGAATCAGTGAAAAATAAAAATCCAAAGTAAATCGTATTGATATCAATAAATTTACAAAGCTATGTGTATCAATTTAAACTGAAGCCATGAAAAAGTATCCCACAGACTTCGTACCAGAAAAATGACGATTGTAAAAAATACAAGAAAAATTATTCTTATTTACTAAATATTGATTTCCAAAAATAACAAACAAATATATTGGTTTTTCATCAAACAGATCGCAAAGTCAGAAGAACATATTTATTTTAGCAATTTAATTTCTGAATAAATTTCAATTTTAACTGAGAGTCATATCAACAAAATTGTTTCAAAAACAACAAAGAATATATTAAAAAATAAAACTGAATTTAATAAAAACACAAAAAAGAAATTATATTAAAAAACAAATGAAGTAAAAACTCGTTGCAAAATCAACATGAGACTTTTTGCCGCGACGCATCTGAATTTCCACGCATTTTCCGTTTCGAGTCAAAAGTAAACACAGTACAAAGAGTAAAGCGTGCAGACAAAAAAGCGATAGTAAAAATAATGAGAACCGTAGAGAAAAAACCAACTTCAAAAGCAGCAAAGAGAGGGAAAAATAAACATTTAATTAATTAGCAAATTGCACGAGTTGCGAGTTAGTAAATATTTTGCTATTTTTCTTTTCATAAATTTTCATTTTCACAATATTTTCATTTTAATTTACATTCTTTACAAAATTATATATAAGTTATTTGTTTGTGTATAGTTTTAATAACCAAGTTTTATTAGTTTGTAAATAGCTTCTGATTAATTATCTCTATTTTTATTTTGGTATGTTTATAGCATAATATTAATTAATCAATTATAATTTTTTCATCCTTTAGAGGTGGTTTGGATTTTAACTCGTGCGCGCGTCCCGTCCGAGGAATACGTGGAGACCGCCAAGAATATCATCACCGACAACGGACTCTCGTTGGAGCCTCTGGAGGTTACGGACCAGACCGATTGCCCCGACAACTGATTGAGCATTCCTATACATCCCCAATTGAGTAATTCAAAATTATCATTTGTTTCTTTGTTTATACAAATGGGGTGAAGAAAATTCAATTCAAATCAAATCTTAAAAACGACTTAACTAATCGTTTCATAATGGTTTAAAGCTTTAAAAAATGATTTGTAGAAAGTTAGATATTCTTTTAAAAATTGGTATAAAAACAATATTTAAAGATGTAAAAAATTATGCTAATTTTAAAATATTTCAAAGTTTTTAGTTTCTAAATATTTCATTCCTCATATGTAAAAAGCATTGGCTGTGAAAACTCCGTTAAAATTAATTGAAAATAAAAAAATAATATTGGAAAATATAAAACATTTAATTAATTTATTTTTAATAATGATCTAAAATTATACAAAGTTGGTTCCGTTAATGAAAAAGTTCATTGAAATCGAGATTCTATTGAAAACTTTCACATTCTAATATATCATTGCATTGAAAATGTGTTGAAAACACGCGATAAACAGTTATTAGAGGTATTTTTATTAAAATCTATTAAATTTTCTAATATAGTTGTTGTTAACTTGTGGTTATTATTCTCAACTCATTGTTATTTTTGTCAACTGATTGTTATTGTTGTCAACTGATTGTTGTTGTAGTAGTTTGTTGTTATTGTGCTGTGTTTGTGTTCTGTCGATACCATCATTTATTCATTCATAAATAGACATCGCATTTCAGTGGGATATTATTATTATATTACTTATTTATTTACTTTGATGCAGTCGAGTGACATGTTAGTTGTTGTTGATAATTGTTGTTGCACTGGTTGTTGTTATTGTGTTCTTGTTGTGGCTTCGCATAACTTATTAACCCAACACCGAAGAGAGTGGTGGAGGGGGGTGAAGATTCGCAACAGAATAGTTCGGAGCGAAAACCTAATGACGGCCAGCCACAAACGAAGCAATCAATTATTCAGCTCAACAATTGCCACAGTGGGACAAACTCAACAAATCATTCATACTTTTAATGAGGTTCTCATTGTTGTTTGGGTGAAGGATTTTCATTCGAGATCGTGGGAATTTTCACTCGATAATAGATTTTCTCCCTAAAGAGTCAACTTAAATTGCTCTTCTTCACCTTAATACTTTTTAAAGAGTTAATTTGCTGAATTAAAAATTTTGAAAAATTTATATTTCTTCTGTATATTCCCGGTATCATTGACAGAGTCAAAGGTCGATTCGCTCGATGAAAAGAATTAAATTCTATTTTTAGGAAAAGTTTGTTTGAAGCGTCTTGACTTTTTTTGTCGTGATATATTTGTTTTATTCTGAATTGTACTATTTTTATTTTTTATTTGCTTTTTTTATTCCTTATTTTTTTTAAATTTTTTTGTTGTTTATTTTTCTTTTTTTACTTTTTTATTCTTCCATTTTTGTTTTCATTTTTTAATTCCATTTTTATATTCGCTTTTTAGCCTGTGTTTTTTTTCTTGTGTATTTTTTTAAATATAATAATTTTCATATGTTCTTCCATGATTTATAATGTGTTGAGGTTTTGTTTGTTTATTTTAAAAATATTAATTATTATTATATGAACTTAACATTATTCATTGTTGTTTTGTATAATTTCATACATTTTATTTAAAAGCAAGAGTAAACAAGAAGAGCAAAATATGGTTCAGTAGAGAATAAGGTCGAAGAGATTAGCATAAGGAGATGTAATCCAAACAGAGACGGTTCCTTATCTCTGTATCAAGAGTTTGCGATGCACATCTGTTTGTCTCCCTGTCGGTCTGTCTACCCTACTTTCTCTGACTTTGTCTCTCTCTCTCTAAAAAAAATGTTAATAGAAAGAAATGCGGATCCCTTGAACAATATCGATCGATCGATTTAGCGGAAGGCTAGACAATCTAAGCTTTAATTGCATTAATTTACAATTCCTATATTTTTTTATTTTTGTTTTTTTCGCACATTCTGATGCAGAGAGCATTTTTTAATTACCTCACTCGCTTCACTTTCATTGTGGGAACGCGAAAAATAAGAACATTTCTCGTCGAGCACGCACGAAAGCTCTTCCCTTGATCTCCCGTCCCTTTCCCACGAATCGTGCCGCTCTCTTCGCACCGTTTCATTCGTCGGCGGTATAAAGCACTGGGACCTCAAGCGAAATAGTTTCAGTCGGAACTCGAACACTAAACGAGAGCAAACGTCGAGAGAGAACGAAACAAAAACAAAAAAAGTTACGTCAACAACAATCAATCAGAGCAACAAAAACAACAACAGCAAACAACAAGGAGAATTGTTTATAAATTTTTAATTTAATTATCTGACTGCAATTCGACAGCAGGAACAAAAAAAATTATAAGAACAAAAACAGAGAATGTTTTTCCAATTGAGGTGATTGAAGTTCGATGAACTCTTGACCCGATCTTTGATTGGATTGAGTTTTCAATAGTTTATGTTGTTATCAGTATTTTTGTTCCACTCTCCCCCTCAAACTAATTGCTTTCGATTGTTTCTGCCATTTAGCTTGAGTGTCCTGCTTCTGACGATCTGTCAGGTGAGCCATGGTCAGGTGCCCTTCCTCGACCTATGCCCCGAGGTAAAGGTGGTCGAGGAGTTCGACGCGAAGAGTGTAAGTGTAAAAGGACGAGTGAAGCAACAGCTACATCTCACTCCCTTGGTTTTTAATTGCAGTACATGGGAACCTGGTTCGAGCACTCGAAGTATCCGTTTGTGTTTGAGGTCGGCAAGAAGTGCATGTACGCCGATTATGGACTCATCGACGATACCACGATAAAGGTGATGAATGCGGCCGTGAATAGATTGTGAGAGGAAATCTCTCAAAAGAGAGGGAGTTTTATTCACCTATCTCTCTTCCTCTTTGGTAGAACCGGTCGAGCCTCGAATGTGACTGGAACAGCGAAGGTTTTGGGTCCTGGACGCCTGTCTGTCGCATTCCCGAATAGTGGAAATAGTAAGTGAATTCGATGAAAATAAAAGTCGTTTTTTAACGAATAATTTTCTACTGAATGATTTTTAGCTAAACAGGATAGAGCTAACTACTTGGTCCTTGGAACCGATTACAATTCCTATGTCGTTGTCTACAGCTGCACAAACCTCTCCTCCTTGGCTCATACAAGTAAGTACCATGTTTGTGGTAAAAAAAAGTTCTATATTGAGTTAACTCTCTAGAAATCGTCTGGATCCTGACAAGAAAACGCAAGCCCAGCAAAGAAACGGTCGAAGCCGCCTACAAGATCATGGACGATAATAATTTGACAAAGGTCTTCTTGATGGACACCATCCAGGACAATTGTCCCGAGCCGAACGGCCCTGGAGAGTCGACGACCACGACGGAGCCCAGTACCATCAGCACATTCACCACAGATGGTGATGAGATCACCACGACAAATGTCATCGGAAAGGCCTGACGTTTATTGGTGGACACCTTCTCCCAAATGTCATCCGAAATGCTTTGAATATGGTCATTGAATTGGTATTGATTAAGATTTGTGAATTCAAATAAAATATTATTCTTTTTAAAACAGAACAATTTGTTTTATTATCTCTAAAATGAGTGTTTATACAAGTTGTGAAATAGAAATAATTAGAGCTGAACATATATATAATATAGTAGTCTACAAGTTGGGGAACTTATAACAATACTAATTAATCAGAACAAGTTGAATTATGACATGATGAGAATGGTTGATCTATTTTTGTTTGAAAAATTGCATGTGTATAATCTGATTACAATTAAAAAAAAAAAAATACAATAAAAAATAATAAAGCAAAATATGGCAATAAAACACCAAACCGCAATATAATCAATCTAATAAAAAGCAATTGTGGCAATGATTAAATAAAAATATTGCATTAGAAAAGAAAAGGCAATGCAATAAAAAATAATTTTGAAATATAAAACAACTATAATGAGAACACTTTGTGTACTTAATATGCTTCACACTATTTCCTAGTATTCCATAACGATCTGTGATGACAGCTGCTAAAAGAGAAGATAAAATAACAACAGATATAAAATAGAAATATGTAATGAGAATGGAAACCAAAACATATACTATTTATCATTCAGGAAGTTGGAGCGGCTTCGGAACTATTTGCTATGCGAACCACAAACAGAATTGTTTGCATTCAACGTAATTAATTTGGCTCTAATTAATTAAATACTTTTGGTTTGATGCAAAATGTGATGACACAAAAGGGTTGGTTGGGATTTTTTAATGAGGCCGTAATACAGTGGGCGTCATGTATGAATTGTACTGTGAAATAAAATCAATTCGTTGAGATTTAACTGAGTATAAGAAGAGTATGTTATGATGAAATATGTTTTCTTTGCATCGAAAAATGAGAGACATATATGAAAAAATTATCTAATTTATATGCGAGAGAGATGCTACACAAGTCGTTGTTGTCTCACGTGGTAACCGCCACCGATTGGAGAAATTCTTCTGATTTTGGAATCTGACTAGGAACTAAATCGAGAATACCCGAGTACTCAAAGTAGATGTAACATATGAGGATAATAGCGAGATTAATAATAATGGAAAAATTCCGAAAGAAATATAACCATCTAAATACTTGCAGTTTCCTTAAATGATTATATTTTAAAGAAAATTATTGATTTAAATTTAAATTCAAAAAATCTGGAATAAAAAACTCAAAAAATGTTATAATAAACTAAAGCTAATAATAAGTAAATGATGTATAATATAAAAAGAATTAAATTTCAGAAGTTTCATCAACTACTCTTCATTAGAGTAACCGGTACTGAGAACCGATTGAAGAACTCCAAGCGCCATGGAAATCAGCGGAGAAAATTTGCCTCAGGCGAGACTAAATAAAAGGACAAACGATGAAATGAATCACGAGCAGATCCGGGAGTCGACTGGAGTTCGGGAACCGTGAAATGTATGAGTCCAAAAATAGAACATGGGGAGCAAAAAAGAGAGAACAAGAGGGAGTGGAAGAGAGAGAAAGAGAGTTTTAGAGGGGGACATGAGAAAGCGACCGAAAAACTACAAGCGGAAAAAGCGCAAAAAGGATCACAAGGATGTGGAGGAGCCGAGAGGAACGAAACGAACGAAAAACAAACGAAGCGCAACCAGCGAATGTCTCCAAATAAATATCTTCTCTCTCACTGTGTGAGTGAGTGACTGAGTTAGTGTTTTTGTATTTGAGAGTGATTGTGTGTGAGTTGGATTGTCTGTGTGGGTTTGTGAATGAGTGCGATTGTCTGTGTGGGTCGTGGGTTGGTTTTCGAAATTTGACAAACCTCTCACGTACTCGACGTTACACTAGTCGTCGTCATCGTTGGCGTCATCGGTGGCGTCGAGTCGTCGTCGGCGTTGTCGTCATCCTTGGCGTCGCCGCTCCTCGAAACGCACTCGTGGCTGGCGAATCGCTTGGAGCGAACCCCGAATGCGAGTCGGAGCCGAGTGAGTGAGCGAGAGCAAGACAGAGACGTAGCGAGGTCAGATCGTGGACCAGAAGGACCGCGAGGACAAGACCCAGAACGAGGTGCGGACTCAGAACAAGTGCCGGAGGGCGGATGAAACGTGGTAAAGGGGGTTTCGGAAATTCCCAGAGTTCGTTTGCAGTCGTCGTGTTTGCGGAGTGGCCCTTCGGCAACTGATATTTCGTACGCGGCACGAGTCACTAGTTAGTTTACTCAATAAAGAGAAAGAGAGATAGTGAGGAAGAGAGATAGTGAGGAAGAGAAAGGAAAGTGGAGCGATAGAGGGAAGGAAAGGAAGAAGGAGGGCAGAAGGAGTAGAAAGATGGGGACAGAGAGGGGGATAGGAAAATGTAGGGTGGAAGAAGAATAGCTTGAGAGAAGGAAAACGTGAGAGGGAGGGAAAGAACAACCATGATCCTTGGTTTTAGTCGAATTCTGATGGAGTTTCGGGCATCGAGAGTCACGCATTCGCCCTTCGAGGGTTTCGTAAGAGTGTGTGTGTCTGATGTGTGTGTGTGCTGGGATGTGGCCTAGCCAACTATTAAACATATTTGCGAATCTAAGAACTCAGTTTAAAACCTCACAAAACAGAACCAACAACTACAAAAAACAACTGCTACAAAAACAACAACAGCTACTACAGCAAACTATACCAACAACAATCCAGAAATCGGCAAAAATCACAAAATCAACAATGAAAACCCACGAACCAAATCAAACAAATAAATAAATAAATAAATAAACAAACAAACAACACCGACCATAACAACAAGTAGTAGTGGGATGATGACTAAAGGACAATAGCGAAAATAACAACAACAATTGCGAAATCAGCATGAAAAGAAAAAATCTCAAAAACAACAACTGCAAACATGCATAAATAACGAATTTTCCCGAGAACAAGCATCCGCCGGGGAAATTTAATGCATCAACGAACTACAAATTTATGTTTTTCGCTGTAGTCGCCGCGTGTTGTGTGTAGTCGGGTGCAAGATGGAGAAGGAACTAGTTTTTTGAAAGTAGTTTCCCACGACAGAAAAATATTAGAAGTATTGGATTAGTAGTATAATAAGAAAATATCATTTTTTATATTTTAAGTTATTTTAAATTTCAATATAAATAATATTTTCATAAACATTTTAAATTTATTTATTTACTTTCATAAAAATTAAAAAATTTATCCAAGAATATTTTTACAACAATTTCAAAATTATATATATATTTTTTTAAATATTATAATTAAAAATTTTTTTTATTAATTTTGAAATTTCAATTTCCACTTTGTTCTACTTAGAAATTAATATATATATTTTTTTTA
This sequence comes from Coelopa frigida, assembly GCA_017309665.1. Lineage (NCBI taxonomy): Eukaryota > Metazoa > Arthropoda > Insecta > Diptera > Coelopidae > Coelopa > Coelopa frigida. The sequence goes on from CM029565.1 coordinate 17,897,694, forward strand.
TTTTTTTAAATATTTTCTTTATCAACAAAATTATTTTTCAATTTATAATTTTGATTTATTTTTTATAATAATTTGTTTTTCGCCATCTATTTCAACTTCTGCACTATTTCCGGAAACTCGAAATCTTCTTTTCCACCTCTTCCCCCTCTCTTCGTTTACAACCTCCCACTGGTGTCCTCAACGAATTTCTAGTCATTTCTACCAACACTTTTTGGCTGCAGTAAATTTCACAAATGTTGTAATATTTATTTTTCCCTCGGTCCGCAACTCAAATAGATTGCTACCAGTTGTTGTTTTTGTCTTTTATTTCCGTTGTCATTTCTTTTGTTGCTTCTATTTCGCACCTCGGGGAGAACAAAAATGGATTTCACGGGACACCGAGCGCCAGCTCCGGCTTGGGCTGCAGGAAATTGTCAATTTTTCCGTTTCCCCCAAATATTTTATTATATTCTTTTTCATAAACCAACGAAATGTAGATGAAATATAAACAAAAATAAGTAAAATAAAAGCAAAATAAATAATAAAAGAAGAAAAAAAGAAAAAATAATACAGAAATAAGTAAAATAAAACCAAAATAAATATTAACAAAAATCATGAAAGGAAATCAAATAGTGAAAGGACGTGATTTTCGGACAAACGAATGCGAAACCTAGAGAAAGAGAGAAATGATATGGACGAAACAAAAAAGAGATGACAAAAAAAGAGACAGGAAGAGAAATGTTTGAGTCTTAAGTAAACGTTTAAATCCTCAAAAATCCTGGGGACACGAAGGCTGCAAACTCATTTGCATTAAATTACCAGCAATTACAACAACTACAACAATAACAACAACCATACAAACAATGAGAAACAACAACAAGAACAATAATAACAAAAACAACAACAACTACAACGAGCAGCAACAAATATATTCAAGGATTTATGCAGACGACGCCCCAAGGCTCAGGTTAAAGATTCTGAGTGAGAGAGGAAGCGAAGGATGTGAATAAGAGAAAGAGAGGGAGATAGAGAGTGAGTGAGAAGAGGATGATGAGAGCGAAACTGGCCGAGAAGGACGAAGCGAAGATGAACGAGGACTCGCAGAGCGGAGACAAAACGGCAGGCAATTAAAATGGAAATGTCCTGCAGCCGAGGACTAAAATGACCCCTGAGAACGATTCGCTGACGGAGGGGGAAAGAGAGAGAGACAGAGAGGGGGGAGGGAGTGCCCACCGAGCAAAGTGAGATGACAACAAATCAGGGAGCGAAACGAGACAGACGACGACAAATAATTAGTTCAAGCCGCGTGTTGCATTCGGGGACTTCAAAAGAAACGACGCATTTTTCAAAAGTCATGCGAAGGAGAATGTGAGGGATATGGTGGGAGGTAGTGGTGGGGAAGGAGAGAGATGGGGATGGAGTGAGGCAGATGCAGAAAGAGAAGGAGATGGAGAATGTTGCGATGGGGTGGCGCCGCATCCATCTTCCGTATGACTCCGACTTAATGAGTTCCTTCAACAAATCATCACGTTTTCAGTGTCAGCAAAAATCCAGCAGCCACACGCGGCCGCCAGACAGAAGGACAGACAGACAGAAGGGACGGACGGACAAACAGAAGGACTGACAAACAGAAGGACAGACAGGCGGATGGACGGAGAGACCTTGGCTTAAAATGATTGATGACTTGGCTTAAAACGCCAGCAGCAGCAGCGACAGCCGAGGGCGGCGTCAAAAAAAGTGTCGCCCTTTTTTGTTCTCTCTCTGTGCAATGTAGTTGTTGTAGTAGATGTTGTAGTAGTTGTATATGATATTGTTGTTGTTGTAGATGTGATTGCTCTCGTCCTTGTTTTTATTGTTGTTGCTTTCGAGCAAAGTGCAACACAAACATTCAATTACAACGCACTCGCACACACGCCTAAAAGCACACCACACAAAGCGAACTTTTTCATTAGAAAGCAACCCTGCTGCAGTGTTGCCAGATCTTGATGAGGAAGAGACAGGATTTATTTTTTATTTCATGGGAGAATTGAATGAATTTAAATAATAAATTCTATACAATTTTTTTTAAATAATTGAAAACAAGGAAAATTTATTTTTTTTTTAATATTAAATTAGAAAAAAATATTATTCTAGAAATTTGTATTCTCAATATATTGTAGTTGTTGATATGTATACCATAGATTTATTTAAATACTCTTAAATTATATTAATCTCATTGACATAGAAATACAGAACAAACTTGTATAATATAACATTTTATGAAATGTCTTTAAAATTTTTCTATTTAAAACGCTTTTTTCTTTCAATTATTATTCTGATTTTTTTTTTTTTTTTTGGTATTTTTCTTAAATGAAAACAATTTTAATATCTGAGAATTCTGATTATTTTCTGTGGAATTCTTGAAACATTTTCGGTCGTAAAATATTTTGGGTTTTCCCTCGACAGCCCTTTGCGAACTCCCAGATTTCATTATAAATCCCTTCGCCAGAGACGCGGTTTCTGGCATTTCTGCCCTTGGCCACTCGCCTTCCCTCACTCACTCTACTGTTTCTCTCTTCCTCTTTTCCTGTCGCGCTCTGTTTCCGTCAGTTCGCTTCCCTTCGGACCGGAAGCGATCCTTCATTTATGACACCCGCAAACAAAGCAACTCCTAAGCAGTTGCAACTAAATTTACCACCAACGCCCTTATCACTGTCTCCCTCTCACACTCCCCGCCTCACTCTTTCCTCTCGCTCACTCACTTTCGCCGCCTCTCATTCACTCTTTCCGTGCGAAACTTCGGAACTTTACAATCGTCGCGACGACGACGTTGGCGGCGACATTTTTGCGGCTGCCGAGCGATGCCAGACGACGACGACGTTGACGCCCACTGGGCAAATATTGTGCAATTGCCAAAAACAACAAGAAAACAAAAACAACATCGACAACAACTCACAATCTACAACAACAATGAAGAGGTCGTCAGCTGCCCCCGCTTTAATCAGTCTCGACGTCTCGAGTCGAAAGAAAATAAAAACAACAGCAATCAAGCAACAATAAAAACCCATAAAGTGGGCAACATTGTTTTACGCGTTTCACCCATTCTGCTTCATTCTTCTTTGTCCTGCTCCATCGATCGCCCCCAGTCGTTCGTTCTTTTTCGCTCGTTCTTCGGAACAATTTCAGCCGACCTATTCAGTCGATTGCCTCATCTTTCGTCGCCTCTCTTTCACTCCAACGACCTCTACTATCTTTCCCTTTCTTTCGATCCTCTTTCCCTCGATTCTCTATCTCTCCATTCCTTCTCTCTCTCTCTCTCTCTCTCTCGATATTCTCAACCTCGTTTTTCTCTCACTCTATTCCTCTTCCCGATTCATCCTCGATATCATCTCCCTCCCATGATCGACTTGTTCGCTATCTCACACTCACTCTCCTTCTCTATCTCTTGTCTCTCTCTCTCTCACACACTCCTTGTCGTCGTCCGCCACTGTCAATGTCAATGTCTTGAGCCGCATCGACGCGCCGGCTGCTGCCACGTTTTAATGTCAACCGCTAGACGGAAGTGACGCTAACTGTATGTGTGACTAGGAGTGAGTGTGTGTGTGAGTAAGTGAATGTGTGTGTGTAGATGGGTATGATTGTGTCGGATGCCGGGGGCGAGTCGTGCCGAAGGAAATAAAATTGTCGAGATTCTCATAAATAAAAAATGCATCAAAACCAATAACTTGCGAGAGAAAATCCAATAAAAGCAAGCAAAAACAAAGTAATAAAAACAAAGGAGCAACAAAAACAACACCAATGAAGCAACATCGAACCAAGGAAAGATGAACCAGGGGAGGAAGGTTAAAGAGAGATAGACATAGGGTGAGAAAGAGATCGAATGGTGGTCGGAAATTGAGGAAAGATTGTGAACGAGGAAACCCTGGCAGGAAGATGTGAGAAGAACAAATGGAAACTAAGGATGAAGACGACGAGGACGGCAGAGAAGACGAGGAAGAACAAGATGACGACAAGAACGATAAAAAAGAAGAAGAACAACAAAGACGACAACAACAAGTTAAAACATATGAAATATTTTTCCGTTTTGATGGAATGGGGAGCGATGGGAGGAGGAGAGCGAATGTGACCGAGGGGAAGGAAAGAAATGGGTTTCTAAGCGACGCTCAATAGAAGCGAAAAAAAAAATTGAAGTAGAGGAAAACCAAAACATATGTGATTGTTTTGAGGTCGTAGACACAGTGGAGCAAATCTTTTATATTCTTATATCGTTGGGAAAACGATTAAGATTATATTACAACATTATATGAAAAAAACAATAAAAAATAATATTACAAAGTAATAAATAAATAAAAAGAAAAATTAAATTAAAAAATAAAACAATCTAAAGGAAGAAAAAAAGAACGATAAAGAAAGCACAAGAGAATCTTCTCATCAGTAGATTTAGATAATAATTAGAAGGATCATTTGAAGAAATACATTTTCGTCCCACTGTGCGCCAGCCCACTTCGCCAGCCGCAGCCACTTGAGCGACTTCCACTGCACGTTGACCTCTTTAAATATTAAATCCCGTTGTGATTGCAATGGGAATTGTGATTGACTTTTTATGCCCAATCGTGGTTCATGGACACAAAACCACCCACACACATACAATCACACAGAGTCACACACCACAGCTCACTCAAACTCAGCCCACTCCACCACGCCTATGCGACACGCCCACCCACAATCGCTGCACCATCCATCCATCGTCCAACGACGACCCTCAGACTGAAGTCGAGAACCTGAGACTGAGACCGAGGCCAAGACGAGTTCAAACAACAAACAGAGTGAAGCGGGCGAGATGATGGAGTGGTGGAGGGTGAGGAGAAGAAGAGGCGGGGTCGCCATGGTGCACATTGAGTGAAATCGAAACTTCCCAAACAATTCAACCGGTGGCATCCCTCGGGGACCAAACGACCGAACGAGCGACGACCGCATCGAAGACCTTCCGATTGACGCTCGAACTCGGTTCACACTTTCGACAAATGCCACCAAAAGGGAGGGGGGAAGGAGAGAGAGAGAGAGAGAGAGAGAGAGAAAGAAAGAGAGCGGTAAGTGAATAGTGGATAAAACAAAGCGTTGCCAACTCACTTTCTTCCTTCCTTCCTTCCTTCCTTCCTTCGTCCTGCTCATTTCCAATTCCGTTTGGATGCCGTTGGACTTTCATCCTTGAAGGACGTCCCAGACGACGACGACGACGACGTCGATGACGCCCCGGGAGTCGCTGGGGAATCGATTGGAAGAGAGTGCGAATGCAGTTGAAGCACCAACTTCGATTCACCCCGCCCTCCAGGAGTCCCATGGCGAGAATGTCTGTCTCGCCTCGAACTTCTCCCCCAACGCCTCTGACCACGATAATTGAACGAAGGGATTCCGAGCACTCGATACGTCCTCTTCCTCGTCTCGTTCTCGTCGTTGGCTAATGTCCTGGCGGCATCTTAATTTCCACCGCCAGGATCAGCCTCATTCGCTCTCCGCCCTTCGCATCGCATCGCAGTGAAATGAAATGAAATCCAGTCGTCGGTGGCCGCCCAAAAGTTTCGCCCGTTTCAATTCGAAAACTAAACTAATTAATGACCCGCCATTAGGACGCATAAAATCCAATATGGCATCCACCACCAACTCCAATTCCTCTAACTATAACTCTACCATCTGAATCCCTGCACCATCAGGACCTTCGGCTCCCGGAAGGAAATGGTTTTTGCAAAGTTTTTATGATCGGCCCAGAGTGGTGCAAATGCGGAAAAAAGCTCAAGGGTGAAGGGAGAAGAGAAAGGGGAAGAGATCGGAGAAGAGAAAGGGGAAGATGAAGGAGAAGAGAACGGAGATGAAAAAGGGGAGAGAGAATAGTGAAGAGAAATAAGAAGAATATAGTGAAGAGGTATAAATGATAGTGAAGGTGGTTTGAGCAGGGAGGGAAATTAACTTGTGATGCCATTGATTGGAAATTTGAGGTTTGATGGGTCTCCATCGTCGACCGAGAGGGCTGAACGTAATCGATGAAATGAAATCCTCTGGGGACGACGAATGGAAGTCGGGTCATTGCAAAGGAGGTCATTGAGCTGGAGAGTTATTGAAATAACGAGAGGTTGTGATTATTGCAACCCACGGCGAGGTGGAAAGTGCAAAACTTTGTACAACGGATAATTTTGTCCAATGGATCTTGTATTAATACGATTCTGATAGAAATGTGGATGATTATAGAAGTTAGTAGTCGATGTATATGTTGGACAATTGATACTTAAAATTGGATAAAAGTTTTATTTCTGATACAAATTTAGTTTTTGATAAATTATTTAATTATTAAAAGACAAATAATTTTCATAAAAATAAAGTTTGTTATAACAATTTAATATTCTATAAAAATTCATTAATTCATAATAAAAATTCATTAATTCATAATTCATTTAAAATTTCATTAAAATCTGTCCATGAGAACAGAAATATTGGAATCGGTTGCCGGATGGAATATTGGAAATATTAAAGATATACAACTAATTATAATTTTGAGTACAAAGAGTTATCAAAGAAAAATTATTATAAATTTGTTTTCTTACTTTTTATATTTAGGCAAATTTAATTCAATCCTTTAAAAATAAAAAAATTGTAGTAAAACAAATTTCATTTAATGAAATAAAAATCTCTCTTAACTTACTTATGTATATCCATGAAACAGACTTCGCGACGATATCTTCATGGACCTCGTTAGGATGGAAATAAAATCGACTTCTTTTTCTTCATCTTCGTCCTTGTCCTTGTTCTAATCGTAAAAAGAACTTTCGAAAATCGAAAGCGATGTCGACGTCGATGATCGAATTAAATTTTACGAGATTTCGAATATGTTGCCAATCGAATGCGTCCGATGGCTTTAATTGCCGGACCAAGTGTTTGTCTGGCGGCATGAATGAACTCCTCACTTCCGACGGCGTCGACCACGCCCACCGCCATTTAAACCATTCCCTTCTCCGCTGTCTGACTCCATCTCTTTCGGCCTTTCCCTCTTTCTCTGGCTGATTCTCTGATTGCATCTCTTTCACTCTGAAGCTTTGTCGACGCGTTTAATGGCCGCAATTATTTGGCCTAGTAGTTGGGCCGATGGAGGACGACAACGGAGGATGAAAGGGTTGTGGGATGGTGACCGAGACGGTTGGTTGCAATGGCGATTAGCTGTTTAATTTAAACGTTTACAGCGCGACAGTAAAAATCGCTCCATTCGACGTCGGAGTCGGCGTCCACCGTGCGGCACATGTTGTCGATGGTTGGTCGGTTGCCGGATGGTGGTCTCATGGCGACAGATGGAGTCTGGAGGGAGGATGAGGGATCGTGATCCCCGGGGGTTCCCCGCGTCGTGGCCGCAACCAAAAATGGCAATAAATGTGGGTTCCAGCCAAAGGTTGAGTGGAAAATTTATTCGCTAGATTTAGCATTTAATTTCCGTTCCAACCTCCTCTAAACGCATTGTTATTGTCTGATTCACTCGATGAGGTTGTTGTTGTCATTGTTGTTGTTGTAAATGTTATTGTAAATGTTTTTGTTGTGGTATAGACACTGCGGTGACCCTCGGTGTGGTGTGCGTGGATCTCGGTCCGGCGGTCGGTCGTTAATTGACAGTTTAATTAACTAATGAGGCTTCCTTGAGTCGTCGGCACAAAAAAAAGGTTCTTCATCAACTTGAGATTATAACGAAAGTCATTGAATGAAGATCTCTTTCCCACACTCTCAAACGGACTCGCGCTCTTTGTCGGTTTCACAATTGAAGGTTTGGTATGTCTAAATTCAGTTGAGTTGAATTCATAAGAAAAATATTATTGTGAATGATGAAAAAAGCAAAAGACAGAAAATTTAAAATCGTATTATTATTTCTAATTTTAAAAATTTTAATATAAAAAATTATTAAAATATACGAATGTGAAAAATAGTGAAATATTTTAATATGATCAAAATGTTTGAATAGGAAAAAAAAATTTAATATGAAAAATAAAAAATAGTTAAATGTGAAAAAATATCAAAACATTGTAAAGAAATATGAGATCATAGTAATTGAAAATAGATTATAAAAATATTGAAATTATAAATAATATGAAAATATTCAAATTATAATGTTTTGATGCCCGAAGAAGTGAAGTAGAAAAATTATCAAACAGAATGACGAATGAATGGGAGTGACAGAAAAAACAAAGACAAAGTCTAAAAAAAAATAATTAAGAATGATGAGTTAAAATAATGCACAAAGAGAGAAATCCAAATGACAGTGACAGAGAGAGAGCGAAGAATCAAGACCAAAAGCGCGGAAGAAAAACAGCACAGAATGATGGATGAAGAGCGAGAGGGCGTGTGAAGTCGAAATTAATAGAAAGGGATAGGGAGATGGAGGCAAACATTCGCACGAAACATAAACAGAACTGGGAGGCATCTCCGCCGAACTCAAAGGACTCCCGCATCGCTCCAGGACTGACTATGTTAATTGCATCTCTTTTACACATTCGCTCTTCCTCTCTTTATCCCTCTCTTCCACACAAGAACAGTGCTGCCAACTTCGCAAATAATTCATATCTGGGAAATTTAATTAATTTTCGTCTGGATTCGCCCGTCGCTCATAACTTCATTATTTGCATTTCTCTCCCAAATTCAACCGAGTCGCGCTCGGGTATTTTTGTCTCACTCCCTCGGTGATCTCTCTCGCTCTACCCACTCTCGGTTCCTCTGATGCCTCCCCCTTGATGAGCCCGGAAGGTCCTGCATTGCTCGGTTAATAAGCGCCTTCCTCAGCGATTCCGCAAACTAATTACGGTTGCATCGCATGCAGCTCCATTGTGCATGTGTGTGTGCGTTAGTGTAATTTTCGTGTATATGTATATGTGTCTTCCATCTCTCTCTCTGTATGCATGTGTATCTTGGGGCTGTTTCCGCCGAAATGAAATGCAGTGAACGAGCGCGATCTCGGTGTCTTCAACTATTTTAGACGTAAATGAAAACCGCAAGATAAATACGCAGATCCTTCCTTCCCCCTTCACATTCTACCCGTCAACACTATCACCCTCACACTCATACCCTTGCACTCTGTTACTCACACACGGGACCCCCCATCGCTGCCCCCTTCCCCAGACTCCGGTTTCCTTGCGTTTACTTAAGGTTTCGTCTTCCACGAACGACGTCTGGCGAAAAGTTTTCCACCAAAAATACTTCCTGCATGGATTTTCACTTTCCCTCCTACTCCAGGAGATCCTCCAAAGTGAGCTCTCTCTCTCTCACACACATATACTCTCTATCCATATCTCTAACTCCCTTCCTCCGCACTCTTAACTCTCTCTCTTTTTGCCCTCCCTCTCGTGGCCTGTCTTGTCATCGACAGTTTGCGTTCGTGCAAAGTTTTGGCCCGAAACTCACGACTTGCAGCTGCTTGCAACGAAACCCCTTCCTGTCACTCCTCCTCCTCCTCTCGTTGTCCTTCTTTACCACGATCTCCATCGTCCTTCTCCTTCACCCCAATGCCACGCCCACCACAACCCTTTCACTGGCTTTTCCAACTGCTTAATCAATTACGTAACTTTCCAGCTCTTCATTTGCGCCCCCCTACTTCCGCCCATCGCCTCCTCCCTAACCGCCCCTTGCCACGCCCTCCTCCCCAACCTTCGATGCTTTGCTGCAACACTTTGTAGCATTTTCTCTTCCTCCCTCTGGGAATCCCTCGTGTGCCCATAGTTTTTTTTTTTGGAATTCCACATCGATTGCAGTCGTCGTGAATTCGCTGACGCTGACATCGACGCCAACGTAGATGCTTCCGTCAAAGCTGACGCCCCTGCAAACGCATTTCTCGTCGTCGAGTTCAAAGTCATGAGATGTGAAAACTTCTCTGTTCGATGGCGAAAGCGTCTGAGTTCCGTAGAAGTCGTCGGAAGCAGATGGGGGGCGTGGCAGACGTGGGCGTCGACGAAGACGCTCCAAGGTGTGGCAATGAAATGAGGAATCCTCATGCAGAGTTTCGCTCAAGGTTGAGTGGATTCGGATGCACTCGAAGCGATGAAGTCATTGCTGAGGAACTTCTTCTTATTGTGTCATTGATTTTGTAAGGATTAAATAGTTAATATTTTGTAACAATTAAATATTTTTTTTGAACCCAAAATCAAATCAAAAACTTCATATAATACTCACTTTATTTTAGGCGGAAATTTTACTTCTCCAATATTAAAAAATCCTATGCCTAAAGAAAAAATTAAATTTCTTCACACGAAAAACGAACCCAAAATTTGTTATTTTATTTCTGACTTATATGTATCAAAATATTTATAAAAACTCCAGAAATTACAAAAAAAAAATGTTTTCTCTTATCTCATGATAAATGTTATATTTAAATAAAAAATAAATAAATAAAAATAAGTGAATAAATTCATGTCATTCTTATTTACTAAATTTTTAATAATCTGTCAGTACTTGAAGTTTTGTATTAAAGGTTTGAGAAAGTATTACAGAAAAAAAAGGAAATTAAAAGCTTTTCCAGATTTTTCACAAACAAAAAAAAAAAAAATTCAGAGAGAAAAGTGCGCGAAAAGTAACGCGAAAACCACTTCATTAAAAACCATTTATAAAAAGTCGAACTTTATGAACTCCGAAAGCCGACAACGAAGTGACTTTTAAGTAGAAAGGAAATCATATCAAGAGCATGAAAAATCGCAAAAATATTATTCGCAGAACTCAGCCGCCTCCCGACGCCACGCCCCCAAGCGGTGTCCTGCCCCCTCTCTCCAGTCATCGGGTCGCGCTGAAAACCCACTCATTTAAGTTTTTGCATCAATTAAAAGCCACTCACTACATCTAAGAAGCTTAAGAGAACTTTCCAAAACACTCGAAAAACAGTGACGACCAGAACGAGGAGAAGATGATGAAGGGGAAGGCGAAGGAAGAGGAGAAAATATGAAGGGAAAAGGAGAAAGAGATGAAGGGTCGATGGTGGAGAAATTAAGAAAGTGTCGAAGAACAGAAGGAGAAGAAGAAAACGAGGCAGATAAGGAAGAACAAGTGAAGAAACAGAAAGCTTCCAATCTCAACAAGTTGCAGCCAAGTTAAGCACATTCAGACGGCGACGTCTTCTGGCCGGTAGAAGCTGAGGGGTTCAAGGGACGGAGGGGGATGTTCTATGGAGAAGAGGGATGGTCTTAGGGGGCAGAGGTAAGTTTCTAGTAAGGTAGGGAATTTAATTAAAGCGACGAAAAATAAAGTACCAGGAAGATGAGGTTGGATTTAAGGAAGGAGAAGGTGTTGGCGGAGTGGACATCTTAAAGGAAAGGACTTTGATGACCTAAGAAGGTGGAGAGTTGTCGAATGAGAGAAGTGGAATGAGTCAGAAAGATTTAAGGGATATCACGATGATGTTATATGGGTATTAAAAAATGAATAATATTCAACATTTTAAAGTAAATGTTTAATATTCTTTCCTCATTAATTAAATTATTATTGAATATTTTTGTTTCAAATAATAATATCTTTTGGAGTATTTTGAGTATTTGTTCTCTCTAAAATATTCACCCTTCAGATTCTAAACAATAATGAAAATTGATGAAAGAAAAGAAAAAAAAGCACAAACATATTTTAAAAATTAAGAACATTTAAAAAAATTTTATTTTTCATTTAGTTTAACTCAATAATCCAAGCAGCAATTTACGAAATTCATACCAAACTCCAATTGAAGTAAAATATCACTCACATGCCATCCGTTGACTCGAAACCAACAACATTATCATAACCATCATCATCATCCCAACCAAATCATCATAACCATCATCATCACAACCAACATCATCTTCATGTGTATCATCGAAAACTGAAGTGAAATGGAGAAAGAGGAAGGAAAACGATGTTGAGTGAAGCAGATGAAATGGAATGAAATGAAATATGCAAATGCTGAACAAATTCATTAAAATCTTTATCTGAAAGTGTTAATAATGCCAAAAATCTGCACAAACACACACAGACACACTCAAACTTCAACTTACTCACACACATACAATGATAAACACACGTACTATATAAACACAAATACACTCCAACACATGTAGCCACAGACTGAGCTGTCAGTCGAGCAGCTCTTTAACAGGTCCTGGTAAATCCTTTAAGTACCGAAGATGCCGACACGAGATGAGAGGCTGACGAGGAAAAACATAGAGAGCAAGAGAGAAGAACTTTTGCAGCCGAATCATGAAGATGAAGAAGTGAGAAGAAGATTTAATGTATGGAATAAGAGAAGGCTGTTGGAGAAGGACGAAGAACGAATAAATTCTGATGAATGGAAAGGAAGAGATGGATATACAGGGAAAAAGAATGAGACAGAGAGGTTAGAAGAGAGAGAGAGAGTGAGAGAGAAGGAAATGAAGATCTAATGGAAAAGATGTCGGCTTGGTCGAGAAAGACCTGTCCCTCGTTTATTTCGAAGGTTCAGACGAGATAAAGAGAAGAATAGAAAATATAAAATTACCACATAAAAGAGAGAGAAGAACCAGGAGAAAATACAAAGTTGATAGAAAAGGATGGAGCCTAAGGAGGCCTCACAAAGAGACGTCTGAGGACGGTGATCTAATGGTAGAGCTTTGTTTCCTAGAAAAGCTTGCAGTTGAAGGGCTAAAAGTCGACTTTTGAATGTTTTTTGTTTTGTAATTTAAACGTGAAAAGCAAAAGATGAAGGCTATGAAAAAATTTACAAATAAATAAAAAAACGAAGAATAAATAAAAACAAATCCAAAAATTGTAATAAAGGAAAAGAGAAAAATATTTAAAAAATATATACAAATAAACAAAAGAAAATAAGAGATGTAGAATAAATAAAACAAAACAATAATTTAAAATAAATTAAACAAAATAATTGAATATAGAAATAAGAGAAAAGCAAAAAAATAAAAGAATGAAGAATTAATAATTAAAAAGATAAATAAATGAAAAATAAATAAAACATTACGTAAAATTTAAAATTGTTTCATCGATATATCGAAAAATATGTCTGTAGGCAGACACAGAAATAACCAGGATAAATAACCGCCAGGCAAATACTAGAATAATAAAGAAATGGATGAATAAACTGATGAATAGGCAGACATACAAACAGAAAGATGGATTGATTGACTGTCAGAGAAAAGAGACTGGAATCCAGACAAGAGCGAATCAATAGCTTTTTAATAATCTTTATCAAAACCATTACAAACCATAGAAAGAGAGTGAGAAGGAGTGGTAGAAAGAGAGAGATAGAGAGGGAATAGGAAAGAGAGAGAGAGACATATGGAGACCATCCGACCAGACTATAAAAGGAAAGAGAGTTGAGCTGAGAAGAGAGAGAGGAGATAGATTGATAACAACACAGCAGAGCGATTGCTGGCCAAACGTTGAACAAAGACAGAACAATGTATGTGAAAGCTAGACAAAAACAACAACAATATATATAACAAAAGTAACAACAACATCACGAACAATAATAACAACATCTCAAACTACAAAAACAACATCACAACAGCAAGGAAACTCCACAAAATGTGGATCATAATTTTCCAAGCATTTGATTCATGCTTCGCTCAAGCACTCGAATCTCGCCTCGCCTCGTCTGGTCGAGAGCTTTCGTCGAAGTGATGCCAGGACGATGTGGAGGACATGCGAGGAAAGTCAAACGAAGGATCCACAGTCATTGCTGTTGTTCTCCTTCTTGTTGTTCTTGTTTTTATGAGAAGGATAGGACTAGTGGATGTGAAAATATGCACTTCATTGCATGCATTTATAATGAACACAATGAAGAGAACTCAAGCACATACTCGCAAATTTATATGTGCGTGTTTGTGTGTGGATGGTTTCTCAGATGAATGGGTGCAGGGCGTGTACTTGTGAGCATCCTTGTGCCAGTGTGCTTCTGTGTGTGCTGGGGGTTTTTAATAAATCTCGAAAATGTGTTGAAATTTTGCGCACAAATAAACAAATCAATTCGTTGCAATCAAACGAAATTGAATTCTTCGCTCGATTTGCATTCGAAAGTGCGCTCTATTTGTTTGTTTCACATAAATATGTTAATATAAAAACTATGATAATTAAGTAATGTATTTTTGGACTTTTGATGACAAAGGGAACTTCACTGGTGTGGGAGGAAAATTTCTCATATTAAGAAGTTCAACAAAAAGTCTTAAACATTTTCTATTTAAATTAATAAAAAAATGGAATTCAAAATTATAATTAGAAGGAGAAGATAAGTTAACAACTAAAATGCAAATTATAAATTGAAGTCAGAAGAAAAGAATAAAATAAAATTTAATTTAAAATTAATATAATATAATGAAAAATTAAGAAAAACAAAATCTTAAAAAATGTATATATAAATTGAATTCAATTATTAAATGAAATTTAAGAAAACAAAATCTTAAACATTTTAATTCAAAAATACAATTTATTCAAAATTTAAATTAAGAATAGAAGACAAAAAATCATCATTTTCATAGTCAGAAATCATCATCTTCAAAGTCATCATAGTCTCAACTTCATCATAGTCAGAAATCATCATCTTCAAAGTCGAATAGTCTCAACTTCATCATAGTCAAAACGTCATCATCGTCACAACATCATCATCGTTACAACATCATCATCTTCATCACCTGAATAATCGCCGCTTGCACCTCACATCGTCGCTGACTGCAATGTAAACGCATCCTCACGCACACCAACGCATACGCATTCACACGATTGAGACGCCGATATCAAGAGAAAGAGAGAAGAGATGGAGCTAGTGATACAGAAAGGGAGAGAGAAAGAGTGAATGACAGAGAGATGGGATAAGGAGACAGAGACAACGATGATGCGTGTTCGACATCCATAATTCATGACTTCAAATGTTTTGTAATTTCTTCATGAATATTTCATCGCCTCGAACGGAAGCGAAGCGATATGAAGGAAAGGTGAACGGAATAGAAGGAGAGGGAAGATAACGGAAGGAAAGGAAAGGGAAGAGAGAGAAGAAGAGAGATGATAACGAAAAGGAGTGGAACAAATGGAAAACGAAACTGATTTCGATCTGGAAACGGTGGGGAGCGGATCGGTTTTCGCCTTTCTAATGGCTGTGAAAATGTTGCAAATTGTTTTTGTTGCAGCTCTGGTTGTTATCCTTGTGTTTGTTGCTGTCGATGGTTGGTTGTTGTCGTTGTGTTTGTTCCTATCGATGGTTGATTGGTTGTTGATGAATTGTTGTTGTTGGATTGGTGTCGAATGATGTAATTGAAAGTTTGTCATTCGCATGAGCCAACCATTGGTGGCTTGGGAGGCATCGTTAACCAAGGCCATCAGGTGTTTAATCTGCCTTTGATCCTCGGTTAGGAATTCTCTAAGGATTTGAGGGGATTGAGAGAATATTTTAAAAGGTGTTTATGGTAAGGAAATTGAGAGGATAATGCATAGAAAGGATGTTTTTGGATACCTAAAGTCCTTTCATCTCCTCACGAGTAGCTTGTAATATTATGGTTTAAGTTCTAATTTCTTCCTAATTTCGACTTTCTCAAACTCTTCTCTATCCTCTATTCAGTCTTCTTCATCCTCTCCGCTATACATCACCATATTCTTCCCTTCATCCCCATCCTCATCATCTTCCCCACTATTCTCTCTCCAATTCTTCTCCATCCTCATTCTCTTCTTCTCCATCCAGATTATCTTCTTCTCCATCCTCATTCCCTTCCTCTCCATCTCCACCCTCTCCCCTCCTACATCTCCGCATTTACTGCGTCATAGTCGTTTTCTCTTGAAATAACTTCAATGTGTGAATTCGAAATTTCCTTCTTCATTAGTATTCCCCCGTATATTTGCTGCACAAGTTTCCACCTGCTTCTTTCACTGTCCACATTCTTCTTCACCTTCCACATTCCTCTCTTTCTCCAGAAATCGTCCTCTTTACCCCAATTCTTCATCTTCCCCATATTCTTCTCCTCATCCTTTTCTCTAGTTCTCATGATGGAGCTTATTCAATATTTGAAAATCTATTTCAATCATTCGTCAGAGCCTCTTGGCTGGAATCGTTCTCCTTTGATGTCGTTGTTTTTTTGTTGTTGTTTTTATTATTGTTGTTTTTACTGTTGAAGTTATTGTGCTCATATCGTTTTTGTTAATAGAGATTTAGTTTGTATTCTTGTTGTTGCTATTGTCCTATGCATGTTTGTTGTTGTTCTTGGCATGTGTGTTGTTATTGTTAACGGTGTGTTTGTTGTTTTTGTTCTAGACAAATGTTGTTGTTGCCATGTTTGTTATTGCCTGTCTCTTTCTCTTGTCTGCAGCCGTCTCACATTTGTTTCATAATTAATTATTTTGTTATATGATTCCTATCATTTTCACCTGCGGCTCCTTCTCGCACGTCGCAACTGTCTCACTCACACATTCACTCATTCAGTCTTTCATTGCTGAAATCTGTCTCTCTCTCTACCTTTCTCTCTTTCACTAACTCTTTCTCTCATTCATTCACAGACTACCTCGCTTTCTCTTGCTCTGTTCCATTCGTTCATTTTGTTGTCTCCTCCCGCTTGATCATTTATTCAAAACACACGAACACATCCATCGACAATGGACACACGCACATTCAATCTAACACATACACTCGCACATTCAATCTTGCCACACACACACACACACTTTCATACACCGACGCAATCGCAGCGATGGACGGTGGGGATCGAGAGGGGGGACCACGAATTTCGCACAGGTGGAAACCTTCCTTCCATGTCTATGAGTCCTTTCTATGCGTGTGTCGGGATGTGTTGACATGTGTTTGTGTGCGTGTTGTGGAATTGCTGTGCGAGTGTGCGAAGAGTGATTTTCCATTTAAAACATTTCGTGTTCAATGGCCACTGCTCAACGAGCCCCAATCTCCAAAACTCCATCCTCAACATCATCTCATCTCTTAGCGTTCGTTCTCCAAGTTTTCGTCCAGATTCCCATCGTGGTTGTTGGAATTGTTCTTGTTATTGATATTGCTCTTGTTGTTATTGTTATTATTGTTGTTATTATTATTGATATTTTTGTTGTTATTATTGATGTTGTTTTTGTTATTATTCCTGTAGTTTTGTTATTATTCTTCTTGTATCTGTATTCGTTATTATTCGTATTGTTGTTGTTATTGTTATTGTTATTATTCCCGCTATTGTTTTTATTGTTGTTATTCCCGTTGTTGTTATTGTTGTTATTATTGTCCTTGTCATTCACTCTGCATGCAACATGCGGCCCCAACAACTACGACGACGCCTCATGTCCTTCCACCATGCGAACGTTGTGTGTCTGTGCGAGTGTCGATGGGAACGTGTATGACAGCGAATGAATATGTATCTGTGAATGTGTGTGTATGTGTTTATGTGTGTGTCAGTTTGCGTGTCCGTTTGCGATTCAAATAACTTCATTTTGTGAATTTGTGTTCAATAATTAAATCTATCAATAACGCATCAATCAGGACCTCGATGCGGCAACCACGATGCGTTGTCCTTATTGTGAGTCCTGTGGTGTTCTATTGTTGTCATTGTTTTTGTTGTTATGGGTGTCATTGTTTTTGTTATTTGCGTGTCATTGTTATTGTTGTTATGGGTGTCGTTGATGCTGTTATTGTTGTAATTGATGCCATTGTTATCATGATGGAAAATAATTTATTCACAATTTCGTATGCAGCTCGAATCGATGACGATTTTCTTGAAATTTATGATCGTTATTAATATTCTACCCTTTGTTGTTTTTGCTGTTGTTATTATTGTTTTTGCTTTTCTTGTTGTTGTTTTCATAATATTTGATGCTTGTTTTGTTGTAGATTTAATGTTGCTTTCATTTTTGATTTTGTTATTACTTTTATTGTTGTTATTGTTGTGGTTTTGTTCCCACGCCTTTTGTTGTTTTGTCTGAACTTTTCACTGTTGTTGTCCTCATTGTTTTCGATGTGGTCTCTGACAATTATGACGTTGAAAATATCGCTCACGTTGCGTTGATTTGATTAATTGTTGCCAACAACACTTGATGAGTTGCCAACGATAGCAGATAAGGTAGACCAAAATATTAGGTATGGCGCACGAAGTGCGTGAGAGGAAAATATAGAGAGATAAGGATAAATGGCCTAACAATGGTTTCCTCTAAGAGGATAATGCATTAAATGGTATAAATTAAATGAATAGATATTAGAAAGGACTAGATTTAGGAACGAAAAGGGGGAAGGATTAAATTATTATGTTACGTTGATTAGGGTTATGTTGATTAGTTGAACTACATGAGAAAATAAAATCTGTGAACTTTTGACAAAACAACTTAAGAATATTTAAAATGTTTATTTATCAGATTAATTTTGATTATAACAATTTTTAACAAAAATTCAAAATTTAACAATATTAAAAAAAAAACTATGAACTATAATAAAATATTTTTACTTGTACTTAAATAAAAAAATTATTGTACCAATATTTGGCAGTGGAGGAATTTTATTTTAAATTTTAGTCCATATCTTCCCATGAGTTCACAACTTCCTAATCGACTTGGAGGTGAGTATTACTTGCAATGAATGTGCGAGTGTGCGTGAACGTTGAAGTCAAGTGTTTCATTATAAAGTGCAACGACAGCGACAGCAGCGACGACGACGACGACATCCTCGACATCGTCGTAAATAAAGCTCTTTACGAAATGAGCAACAGCAGCAACAACAACTGTCTCAAGCCCCCGACTCCCAATTACAACAATAAGAACAATATATACGAACAAATGTTGCATATTTAACACACTCCATCTTCACTCTTTCTCACTCTCCCTCCCTCTCTCTTTCTCCATCTCACTCAATATAATTTTCTCTCTCGTTATGAGCATCCATTAAGAGCACCCTTTCATAGTGATGATCTCCATCTCACTCATTCCCTCCATCTCTTTCACTCACTCCCTCTCCCACTACTTCCATCTCTCGATCTATGCAATTTAGTTAATAACGTTGAGAAAACGCTAGGAAACATAATTCAAAGCGAAAACAATGAGCAACTGAAGGACGAAGGATAATGAATGGGAAACGAGGAGCAAAACGAAGAATGAATCCTGGTGAACTATTAGTGTGTGAGTGTTCATGCTATTCTATATCGGTGTGAGTGAGAGATTGTGAGTGAGTTTTTTTTTTTTTATTTGATAATACGTATCCAGGTAGAGGTAATCTTCGCAAGATACAGACAGACCGGTCTGCCTGCATGCACGATTCACCGCTTCACAGCGGCGCCTACGTACTAATCCTCTCCTAAGCACACACGTTCCTGTTTTGGCCCCTGTGGTACCGCCAATATAGGCATTCCTTCACAGGGCAGGGTGGAGTTTCATTTCTCCTTTCTACTGTTTCATTTCATTCCATTTTTTGTCGACCCTAACTGTTGATTCTCGACCCTAACTGTGCCTTATACGTTCCTGCTCCCTAAGGTTTCTGAGCACCGTTGAACATATTGTACTCATTAAATCCCACACTTCATCTGTAGCATACAGCCTATGATGTTATCAGGTGTTACCCGTACATGAGCTTTTTCCTCCAGATTTCTTTGTACCCAACTAAATCTTGGGCATTTAAAGAATATATGCTCCACATTTTCCGTTTCTTCACACACCGGGCACAACGGCGATTCGTCATGCCTGTACTTGTACAGATATGCTCTGTAACATCCATGACCTGTAAGGAATTGGGTTAGATAAAAATTTATTTCTCCACTATTTCGCAGAACCCATGGCTCGATGCTTCTAATCAGACGGTGAGTCCAGCGTCCGTTGGGCGATTGGTCCCAAGTTCCCTGCCAGGTTTGAATACTTGTTTCTCTTTCATCGTCTATTTCATTTGTTGTTAGCGTTCTGTTTTCTGCTTTTCTTCCGTCGTACATTCTATGCAGCTCGGCTGCTAGAATGTCAGCCGGCAAACACCCAGCGATAACGCTTGCTGCATCATGAGATACAGTGCGAAAGGCGCTGCATACTCGTAACGCGCTGAGTCTGAATATTGTATTCACACTCTTAGCATACGTTTTCTGCTTTAATGCTTTAGCCCAAATAGGGGCAGCATACATCACTACAGAGTGGGTAACTTTTGCCAGTAGCTTTCGTCGAATCTGACTTGGACCTCCTATATTTGTCATAAGTCTAGCTAATGCTGCTTGCACTCGTGCAGCCTTTTCGCATACTGTCTCTATGTCTATCTTGTACGTCAGTCTGGCATCAATCATAACCCCTAGATATCTGATTGCACACTGAGTGGCCACCTCGTAGCCATTTATATCAAGTGTAATCTTTTCCAGTTTTTTCCTGCTGGTGATTAGTACCGCTTCTGTTTTTTGTCCTGCCAGTTTCAGGCCAACGCTTCCTAGCCAGTTTTGGACTGTTTCTGTGGCCTCTTTGCTATTGCTTTGGATAGTTTCTATTTCCTTTGCAACGACTGTAATAGCAATGTCATCAGCATATCCTATTATCTTTACTCCTCTGGGCATAGGGAGCCGGAGTACTTCGTCGTAGGCGATATTCCATAGTAGCGGGCCGAGTACGGATCCTTGTGGTACTCCGCAAGTCACTTCATGGGTTTTTACTCCATCATCTGTGGCATATATCAACACTCTTTCTGAGAGGTAGCTAGTCACGATATTGACTAGGTACTCTGGTGTGCGAAGTCTTCTGAGTGAGTTCACTATGTTTTGCCAGTTTACAGTGTTAAACGCATTTTTGACATCAAGTGTAATAACTGCACAATACTCTTTTGTGCCATAACGCTACCTCGAGCCTTCAATGGCCTTTGCTGCTGTCGAGGTTACCTTTCTTACAGCATCAATTGTTGATCTGTTCCTTCGAAAGCCGTACTGTTCTTCGCTCAGTCCATTTACTTCACTCACATATTTCTCCAGCCGCACACATATAATCCGCTCAAGAATTTTCCCCATTGTATCGATCATACAGAGTGGTCTGTATGATCCTGGTTCACCTGGTGGCTTTTTTCCTTTAGGCAGAAGAACTAGCCTTTGTCTTTTCCAAATTTTTGGAAAAATGCCTTGGGCTAGACATTTTGCGTACATCTCCGTGAACAATTCCGGGGTTTGCTTTACAGCGAGTTTCAGCACCTTGTTTGGAATTCCGTCCATACCAGGTGCTTTGTTGTCTGCAAATCTTTTTGAGGCTGCCAAGACTTCCTCTTGATTTAACTGCGGCGATTCTATGTTCTGTGTCACCTCATGCTCTTCTTGATTTACCCTTGTTTCGCTTGGGAACAGAGTTTCGACCACCTTTTTCAGTAATGTTGAGCAGGTCGGGGGCTGCGCTTTCCCGCCTTTTAACCTTGTCATTACAATTCTATATGCTCTACCCCAGGGGTTTTCGTCAAGGTTTCTGCAAAGTTCTTTAAAGCAGTTTTTCTTACTTTGTCTTATTGTCAATTTAAGCTCTTTTCTAGCTAGTTTGTAGCTTTCACGCAGTCTGGTTTGTTCTCTTTCTAGTCTGTTTCTTTGCAGCTTTCTTCGTGCCCTATGGCATGTCTTTCGTTTTTTTGCAATATCCTCATTCCACCAGTATGCTGGTTTCCTCCCGTTTGATTGGCCTTTTCTAGTCATTGCTGCATCACATGCATCGGTGATTAGTTTTGTCAAGTGTTTTGCTGCCTCGTTTGGATTGATGTCTAAGGTTAGATTTTGCGTCGAGATCATTATCTTCAAGATTTCTTCGTCAAGAGTTTCGATTTTCCATCCCTTGGTTCCTGCTCTGAGCGAGTGCTGTGTTTGCTGCACTTGTTTTGTTTTCACAAGCACTGCCTGGTGGTCACTATGCGTGTACATGTCACTTAGTTCCCATTTTGTTCGTCGTGCCAATGAGCTTGAGGCAAAAGATATATCTATAACTGATCCCCTACCATTCTTCTGGAAAGTGTTTGTAGTCCCGGTATTTAGTACTACCATGTCAAGAGATGCAAAGGCCTTCAAGATTGAGTGGCCACGCAGGTTTGTCCTCTTACTACCCCAGTCAGTTGCCCAAGCATTAAAGTCACCTGCAATTATTTTAGGGTTCTTTCCCCTAGCGTCAGTTACTATTTTATCTAATAGGACTTCGAAGTCATACAGCTGCATGCTTGGAGGGGCATAGCAGCTATAGAAGTAGGTGCCACGAATTTTTGCACAGACAAAATGCTCTTCATTTGTGACCGGCCGGTCTTGTATTGCCTCTTTTCCACACACCCAGATTGCTGCCACCTTTTTACTATCAGACAGCCATATCCCAGATTGCTCAGTCTTATACTGTTCGCATAGGATCGCTACGTCAATTTTATTCTCAAATATATTTTGCGTCAGAAGTTCCTGTGCTGCTTCGCAGTGATTTAGGTTTAGCTGCAGTATATTCATTTTTGCCGTGTTTTCAGTGCCTCCTGATACATCGGACACAGTCGGCTTCCTGCTTGATGTCTAACATCTGTACGTTTTTTACTTTTGCAGAGTATGCAGCATGCGTCATTTGTACAGCATTTTGCTATATGTCCCTTTTCTCCGCATTTTAGGCAACATCCGCCTCTGTCCTCGTTATTTTTGCAGCTTTTTGCAATGTGTCCAAATTCCAAACATCTGTAACATCTAGTAGGCAGAGCTTCCCTCTGACGGATCCTACAGATAACCCATCCAATTTTAATTTTTTGCGCGTCTAGAAGACGGTTGGCGGTTTGTGTGCCTGCATAGCTTCTTCTCATCCTTTTTATTGACTTTTTGTCAAAGTTTCCTAGTTTCGGAACTTGTTGTTTCACCGCTTCTTCTATATCTTGCTCGGTGGTAATTTCGTCAAGATCTCTTACTTCTATCTGGATTTCATGTGATAGGGCCCTTATCTCAGCTTCTTCACCTAGCGATTTGCTCACCGCATCCCTGAATGCTTGTGTGCTGGTATTTTGCGTCTTATTTAGCTGCAGCAATATTTCGCCCTTGGCCGTCATCCTGATTTTTGTCACATTTTCTCCAAGCTGCTTCAGATTTTCGTCCTTTTTCACAGCTTTCAGTATGTCACTGTAGCTCATGGTCCCTCGCTTAGCAATTATTAGCGCGTCAGGTTTCACCGTCTTCGTCCTGGGTTTTTTCATCTTTGTTTTGGGTTTACCCTTGGGGTAAACCGATCTCCACTCTCCTTTATCTGCTGTCTCAGTGACGTCTTCACTTCGTGCATCTTTATGAGGTACCTCTACGTTCGCATTCGAACGGTTTTTCTTCGGGGGTGTCTGGCGTTCTGGAATTTCCTCGCGCTCTCTTGTCCTCTTGAGGAAACCGCCTTCCCTGTTGTTGGGTGTTGGAGTCAGTACTATGACATCACTTCTTTGTACGGGAAGAATTTGAGAGTTTATTTCTCTTTCCAGCTTCTTGTGCGTTCTCGCTATCGAGGCAATTAAGTCTCTCATGGGTTGGTGGATTGTTCGCCTCGTGCCTCCTATCATTTGGGTGAGTTCTTCAATTTTTTCACCCAAAACGGCAAGTGTATCCTTCCTTGCCAATGGGGCCTGAACTCTAGCCTCAGTTGGTGGAGGAATTTTATTCCTCACAGCCTCTGCTGGCGAGTCAAACGTTATGAGAGGTGTACCCGGTGGGGATCTTAGCACCTTGCTCACCTTCTTGAACGGGTTTTCTTCAACATGTCCGTCTCCCGTGTTGCTTGTAGCAATATCTGCTGCGGTAGCCAAGTTTGCCACTACCGTAGCATTGCGGTCGTTGGATAACGACGGTCCGGAGCCCGCTTGCTCACTCCCGCTGGCCGCCGGTACTGGGGATCCGACTCCCTGCACCGTAATAGAATTCCTTAGTGGACCTTCCATTGTCTGCAAACGATTTTAGTTCGTGGTTGCAGCCACTAGCATTTTATACCTTCTGCCAGGTTTATATTCAGCCGCCCCTAATCTGGGGATCAGACGCTGACCAAGAAGCCGCCCACTGTGGGTCAGACGCACTTGGATTTTTTTTTTCGCTGCACACTTTAGTTTACTATCAACGGGTGTTGTATAGCTATCCAGGGGGCTCCACGAGGAGGATGTGTGTCAACTTGGATTAAGCAGGGATAAGGATGGTCCTGGAACTCACCAAGTTGAGGACAATCAGGGACGGTGCCTTATTTGCCTTCTCCCATACCCCCCAGATTGTGAGTGAGTGTGTGGGACAATGTGTGAGTGAGTGTGAGTCCTTGTGTGTGTGTGTGAATTGCGCGTCGGGATTAACGTGAACGTCTGTGTTAAACGAAATTAAAGTTCCTCACGACGTCGAGCGATGCCGACTGCGACGTCAACTACTTACTTCAACTTCTACTCTCGGTATAAAGCAGAGCAAGGACTCGATTCGCCTCGTGGGGATCGGCGCAGGACCCCGGTCCTCGGACCCGGAGACATTTATCACCGGGCAGCCGTCGCCGCAGTCACAGTCGGATTCGGAGTTGAGGTTGGATTCAGAGTTGGAGTCGAAGTTGGGATTGGGTCCGGGCAGCTAAATTGGCGCTCATTACAGGCGTTGAGCGGCGACGTCCGTTCGGGCTGCCGGCGTCCCCACGCCTTCCACATCCACGCTCCCTCCCTTTGCCGCCCACATCCGGCTCCCCTGCTGGCTGCCAGTTGTCGCGGTCGCTGGAGTTGAGGAGGATGAAGAGGAGGAGGAAGAATTGGAAGTAGAAGAGGAAGAGAAGGAGACGTCGGCCGGTGAACATTAATTTATGCCTCTGTTTATGTGTAAGTGCCTTCGCCCATGTCCATGTGTGTGTG
Organism: Coelopa frigida; assembly: GCA_017309665.1. Lineage (NCBI taxonomy): Eukaryota > Metazoa > Arthropoda > Insecta > Diptera > Coelopidae > Coelopa > Coelopa frigida. The sequence goes on from CM029565.1 coordinate 17,922,418, forward strand.
AGTGTGTGTCTGTGTGAATGGTTGAGCTAGAGGTTGAAATGTGAGTGTGGGCTTGAGGTTTAATTGTGAGTGTGGGCTATTTACGTGGACATGTGTGCGTGCGTGAGTGTTTGTGTGTGTGTGTATGATCCGTATTAACATTTATTTTTGTGCCGAATGATTAATGCGTCGCCATTAATGCGTAATGACGAACGAGCGACGACCGATGCGGGAACGAAGGATGTGTGTGATGAAGGACGAAGGAAAAGAGATGAAGGATGAGGAGAAGAGAGATGAGGGAAGAGCGAGGGATGATGAGAAAAGAAGGACGAGGGACGAACTAGGAGGAACAAAGGAGAAAAGACGGCAGGAATGAGAGTCAAAGAAGGAGAATCGAGGGTCGAGAGTCGTGTGGACAAACGGCGATTGCTTTTTTATGTTTTTCTACATGATGTTTGAGTTCTAAAAATGTGAATAGAATTATTTCAGTCCAATGAATCTTAGTATAAGTAATTTAAGTCGACATAGGGAAGAGGATTTTTATTCATTTTTGAAACAAAAAAGTCGAAAATTCGACCTTTTCATAATTGTGTACTAATAGATTGTTATCAAATCATATATTTATTCAATAATATTACTCTCCACATATCATATCATAAAAGATGTTTTTATAAATGACAATATTTTTTCGACTACAGAAGCTACAGTCGAGTAAGTGTGTTTGCGATATATCAATAGTCAAAGAACAAGGAGAGAATTATTTTCCTATTCGTCTATTTTCTACCAATAATCAATCGAGAACGGAAATTAATCCCTCGGCTTGTCATTCACGCCAACAAAAACCCACCACGATCCGTAACAACAAATTTTTCCCACTTCATTCAGAAGCCCAACGGAATAAGCCCTCCTCCACTTCATCCCCCGCAACCGCGACGATCCACTTGAGCTCGACGTGCGGCTCTGGAACTGTTGGTCACGTGCTCGAGCCGTACCTTCTGGAAAGTGACACATGTCAAGGCGAGAACGACGTCTCTCTCTCTTTACCCCATCTCTCTCATGCTCACCCGTAGACCTTTTTATAATGAGAGCTTCTCAATGAATACCCATGAGTGCCCACGTTATCCTCTCCTTTGCCCCATTCACCCTTTGAATATAATTTTTCTAATTTCATTACATTAGGAATTTCCTTCAATTTTCATCAGAATGCAAAAAAAACTCGTATTTTCGTATTTTCCAACATGAAGCGCGTGTCGCTATTTTCTCTCAGCTCACGAAACGCCCCATCTCTCTCTCTCTCTCTCACCCTCTCCACCTCTTTCACTCTTTCGAGGATTCCTCCAGCCTTCGAATCCTTTCACTTTCAGTCGCTTGAGATGGGTTTAATTTTTGGTTTGGCTCTAGTAATTGATGTTGTTGGAATTCTCATGATTTTGTTGGAATTTAATTTTTGTTGTTGTAATTGTTTGGTTGCTATTATCATTGTTGTTGTTATTATTATCGTAATTGTTGTTGTTGTAATCATTGCTTTCGGTCCGTGTAAATGGCTTTTGAAATGTTTGCCCCAATTGGATTCGAAGGACTCACGGTTTAACCCTCGATACACATGAATGTCACTTGCAGGACGAGGCCAGGACTCGTCGATTCAAAGGACGAGCACGAGTTGGACCAGGACGAGCACCAGGACGAGAACGAGGACCAGAACCAGGACGAGTACAAGGACTCGAGAACGATCGAATGTAAATTGAAGCGAATGATTTTTATTCAAGTGTTGAATTTAATGACGGAGAAAATAATGCGGAATGCAAGACCACGATGTCATCGAAGGGGGGAGGCGTAGAAGGGTAGGAAAGGATGAGAGTGAAAAGGAAGCGAGGGAGAGGAAGCCAACGAATGAGTCCACGATATATCGGTGTGAGGGTACAATTAGGCCGGGGTGAAGGTAACTGGCTCAACTCGAATCCAATTCGAGTAAAATCTGAAGCACATCGAGTACTTGAATCGGGTACTTGCTTAGTTTAAGAAGACATTCAGAGGAAGGCAAATTCTTTGATTTAAGCCCGAGAAACAAATAATAATTTTTTTATTATTCAATATTTAAAAAAATAATATATAAATGTTAATAAAAAATAAAAACTAAATAATCAAATTAAATTTAAAAAAATGATATGTAAAATATACTGATTACATAAAATAAAATATAAAAAAATATTTTTATTTAATTTCGTTTCAAGCATTCTTACAAAAAATTATTTAAAAAAATCATATAAAATTTATAATTTTTACATGAATGGAAAAATAGGAAATTTCATTTAGAAGATCAACATTTTGAGCACGATTTTAATTTTTGTTTCAAAACACCAAAGAGTAATTGATGTTGTCCACGACTACTTGGTACTGGGAGCAACAGACAAAGTGAACCCAAGTCGAACGCAGTTTTCCCCAAACCTCCACCAACTCTTCCTCTTGTCCACAGTTCGCCATCAGTCCCTTTATTCGACCCCGCGCCCTTGACTCGCGCCTCTCGATCTGGCCGCGGAATTAGCCATGCAAACAACTCTTTATGCCCGAAATTAAACTCCTTCACCCCATCCCACGTGATCCTTTCGTCCACCCACAATCGTCCTGCCCTCCCACAATCGCCACGCCCACCCCTCGGCAACACGGTGCTCAATTTCGATGTCGCCCGGAATTCCGTTTCGGGCCATTTTTGCCGCCATTAAAATTCCTGCAACGCTGCCGCCACTCGAGTTCACCATCGGCAGCAACAACAGCAGCCGAAGCAGCCGAAACGCCATCGCCTCGCATCGCTCTGGGCCATGTTCTAATATATTTAGAACACTCTCCTCTTCTCACCCCCTCTTCTGCTCCTATCACTCCCTCCATCACCCTCTCTTCTTCTCCAGCCTCTCTCCTTCTCCACCCCTTTACCGCCAGCCGCCCATTCATCGCCCGGAGCCGCCTTTTAGCAATTCAAATTTCGTGCTCGCCTCGAAATTCAACAATTCAACTTCTGCCTGTCCAACCAGTTCGATGGACCACCTCCACAACTTTCCCTCCCTCTCTCCCTCCCTTCAATATATTTCTGTCTCTCTCTCTTCGGTGCTCGTGTCGATTCTGTAAAGTGCGAATCGTAATGACTGCAGGCGCAAATATTTTCCATTCGTTGAATTGCGCTCAATTTGTTGTAAAATTTTAAAAGCTGCCATCATCTTCTGCCCTCTGTCCTATCACCATTTTCTTCCTCTCACTCTCCACTATCTGCCTCACTCTCTTCTGTCTCCCTTACTCTTCACTATCTCCCTCTCTCTCGCTTACAATTACTCACACTATTGCTCTCCCTGTCGTTTCTGTTAGAATAATTGCAAACTTTGGCGATTAAAATTTATTTAGAATGAGATGAAAGTTTATTTTGATGTGCAGAATTTCGCCGCAAGCTGATGGAAGTCGTAGGAGGGAGATTGAACTAAAGAGAGAGAGAGAGAAAGGGATAGAGAAAGAGAAAGAGAAAGAAAGGGAAAGTAAGAGATAGAGTGAGTGTAAGAGAGAGATGGGGATAGGTTGAAGTTCATCGGCTGTGAATATCTTAATGTGGAGGGGGAATTTATAACTTGAAATTCTGTCAAAGGGAGTGAAATTGGGCGGATTATGTGCTAATATCTCCAAAAAGGAAGTCCGTGGACTCATTACAGTAATTGGAGTACTTGGGAACTTCGATCAGATGGTCGATTACAACTTGAAGGTCATTTGGAAGAAGTTATGACATAATATAAATAAAATAAGTAAAAAAAATATTATTATAATAATATATAATTGTAAATAAAAGATAAAATGAAATCATACAAAAATAGAAAAATATAAAATAATATAAACTAATATAAGATAATATTAAATAATATCAAAATAATTAAAAAAATATTTAATAATACATTAAGATAATCCAAAATAATATAATAAGATATTTTATTATATTTTTTTAGTCTAGAAAAATATAAAATAATATAGAAAAATTGATAATAATATAAACTAATATAAGATAATATGAAATAAGAATATATGATAATAAAAAAATTATAAAATAATATAAAAAAGTATCAATTAATAGCAGAAATAATAAAATAATATAAAATAAATAAATAGTAAAATATGGGTCAGGAATTCGATATCCATAAATAATGAAAAGAAAATCTATTTTTCGTTGAACTTGAACTGAAAAATAAAGAAAAAATATGTTGTTCACTATGACAATAAAAGCAACAACAACTCAAACCACAATCAACGACAACAAAACTCCACCAACAACAACACTAACAACAAGTTGAATACAATCACAAGCACCCCATAATCGCACACATAAACAATAATAATCTTATGCAATCAAAAGAACGGAAAAACATAATCCAAATAAATAAATAGAAATGAAAACGAAAACCGAGCAAAGAAGACGAAGAAGAATGAAATGCAAACGCAACAATAATAACAAAGAGGGGGGAGAAAAAAGAAAAATGAGAATGTGTATTTGCAGTGGGCGATGGAGCCGAACCGGAAACGGAAACGCAGCGATAGCTGACTTCATTTTTCACACAACGCTCCAGTTCGAGCTGAAGAACGACATCGCCGTCTTCATCATCGTCGCTCGTTGGGTTCAACTCACTCTCTGTCTTCTCTGTTCTCTATTCCTCATTCTCTCACTCACTCTTTATTCCATTCTTTCATCCTTTCCCTCATTCATTCATTCAGTTTCTTCGTCTCTCTCACTCATTCACTTTCTACATCTCTCTCACTCATTCACTCTCTCCATCTCGCTCACAACACCACTCGTCATTATTCGTTCGTCCCAGTCGTCATCAAAAGCTCCCTCATCGCCTTCTCCTTCTCGTCTCCAGTCTCATCATTTTCTCTGGGATTTTTCTTCACCCACGTCATCAGAGTCCACATCGTCATTCTTTTCGCCATCATCAATTCATCCTGTTGATCATTTCTTCTCCTCTAAATCATCTTCATCTCTATTTCTTCCCCTAATCATCATCATCTCATTCACAACTTCATTTCCGCATCATCTTCATCTCTTCTCCATCTTCGGTCATCATCATCGTTTCACCGTGTCCTTCTCGTGTAATTCCCTCACCATCATTATCTCTTCAACCTGAGAATTATTATCTCCTCCACATCATCATCTGCTCAACCTCATGCTCATCATCTGCTCAACCTCATCATCTTCCTCACCCTCACACCCCATCATCTTCTCATCCCCAACAGCATCATCTCATTTTCGTCCTTCTCGTCTTTCATTTCTTCCATTCTCTTCCTTCCTTCTTTTTCTCATTCTGCTCTTTCTCAACATTCTCGAACCTATCTTTATCCCATTCTATCCCTTCTCTATCCTCTCTTTCTCGCATAAAGGTTCGTTTTCGTCGTTGCATTCGTCAGTCGGTCGTTTGTTTGTTTGTTTGTCCATTTGCTCCTCCTCCCAATCTCCATCTCTCTCCTCATCTCTATCTCTCTCATCATCTCCTTCTCCATCTGCCTACCTCTCTCTCGCTCCACAAGTTTGGGTTTCGCTTCCTCTGTGTCTGTGTGTGTTTAACAGCCGGCTCTGTGTTTGTATTGCGTTCATGCAGCATGTGGGTGCAGTGTCTAGTGTATGTGGAT
>CM029565.1:17935316-17998792 GCA_017309665.1 Coelopa frigida
ATTATTCGTATTGTTGTTGTTATTGTTATTGTTATTATTCCCGCTATTGTTTTTATTGTTGTTATTCCCGTTGTTGTTATTGTTGTTATTATTGTCCTTGTCATTCACTCTGCATGCAACATGCGGCTCCAACAACAACAACTACGACGACGCCTCATGTCCTTCCACCATGCGAACGTTGTGTGTCTGTGCGAGTGTCGATGGGAACGTGTATGACAGCGAATGAATATGTATCTGTGAATGTGTGTGTATGTGTTTATGTGTGTGTCAGTTTGCGTGTCCGTTTGCGATTCAAATAACTTCATTTTGTGAATTTGTGTTCAATAATTAAATCTATCAATAACGCATCAATCAGGACCTCGATGCGGCAACCACGATGCGTTGTCCTTATTGTGAGTCCTGTGGTGTTCTATTGTTGTCATTGTTTTTGTTGTTATGGGTGTCATTGTTTTTGTTATTTGCGTGTTATTGTTATTGTTGTTATGGGTGTCGTTGATGCTGTTATTGTTGTAATTGATGCCATTGTTATCATGATGGAAAATAATTTATTCACAATTTCGTATGCAGCTCGAATCGATGACGATTTTCTTGAAATTTATGATCGTTATTAATTTTCTACACCTTCTTTTTTTTGTTGTTGTTATTATTGTTTTTGCTTTTCTTGTTATTGTTATTTTTCTTGTTGTTTTCCTAATATTTGGTGCTTGTTTTGTTGTAGATTTAATGTTGCTTTCATTTTTGATTTTGTTATTACTTTTATTGTTGTTATTGTTGTGGTTTTGTTCCCACGCCTTGTCTGTTGTTTTGTCTGAACTTTTCACTGTTGTTGTCCTCATTGTTTTCGATGTGGTCTCTGACAATTATGACGTTGAAAATATCGCTCACGTTGCGTTGATTTGATTAATTGTTGCCAACAACACTTGATGAGTTGCCAACGATAGCAGATAAGGTAGACCAAAATATTAGGTATGGCGCACGAAGTGCGTGAGAGGAAAATATAGAGAGATAAGGATAAATGGCCTAACAATGGTTTCCTCTAAGAGGATAATGCATTAAATTGTATAAATTAAATGGATAGATATTAGAAAGGACTAGATTTAGGAACGAAAAGGGGGAAGGATTAAATTATTATGTTACGTTGATTAGGGTTATGTTGATTAGTTGAACTACATGAGGAAATAAAATCTGTGAACTTTTGACAAAACAACTTAAAAATATTTAAAATGTTTGTTTATCAGATTAATTTTGATTATAACAATTTTTAACAAAAATTAAAAATTTAACAATATTAGAAAAAAAACTATTAACTATAATAAAATATTTTTTCTTATATTTAAATAATTACGCAAGTGCATTAAAATCAGGTTCAGCTCCTACTGATCAATCTACATCCCAAAAAGAGGGTGGGCTCGAAACCATGATCCTAGCACTGACACAATGCATGACACAATTCATGACCACCATGCAAAACATGATTCAAGACCTGGTCAAAACCCAAAACCAGGTACTACAAGTCCTCCTGACTAAGAAATGAATAGCATAAAAATTTGTCTGTGGAATGCAAACGGTATCAACCAACACAAAGAAGAACTCAAACACTATATGTCTGAAAAGGACATTGATGTGATGCTCCTTGTCGAAACTCATCTTACAAACAAACATAACTTTGGAATTCCAGGCTATAGGTTCTACAAAACAGATCATCCTGATGGCAAAGCACATGGAGGAACTGGGATCCTCATCAGAACTCGTATGAAACACTACTCCCTAGAGCCATATGCAAAGAACTTCCTTCAAGCTACCTCCTTATGCTTGCAAAGCACCAACAAAAACCTGACACTCTCCGCAGTGTACTGTCCGCCGCGCTTTACAATTCCTGAAAAGCAATTCCAAGACTTCTTCGATACTCTAGGAGGCAGATTCCTAGCTGTCGGCGATTATAACGCCAAGCACACGCACTGGGGCTCTCGCCTTATTAATCCAAAAGGCAGGCAACTGTACAACACAATCATCAATCTCCGCAACAAGCTAAACTTTGTCTCTCCAAGACAACCCACCTACTGGCCAACAGACCCTAGAAAAGTTCCTGATCTAATTGACTTCGCTATTACCAGGCACATAGACAGCAACACGATATTAGCTGAAACATGTCTCGAATTATCATCTGACCACTCACCCGTAATATTCCGCTTACTTGAACATCCAAAAAAAATTGAATATCCATTCAGACTGACTCCGCGAACTAACTGGCTGAAGTACAAAAAATACATAAGTAGTCACATCCACACGAATCCAGAGCTGGAGTGTGAGGAGGATATAGAAGACTTTGTCTATATTTTCAATGATATGGTTACCTCAGCAGCGGAATTATCAACCCCTATTGCTGGTAAAGTCTCAAAAAAAATTAAAATTGTAACCAACAGTTATATTGAAAGACTGGTTATAAATAAACGCCGCCTTAGAAGAGAATGGCAGGCCTGCAGATCCCCGGCGTCGAAAGAACGACTCAACGATGCAATAAGGAAACTAAGGGAGGTCCTTAGGCTGCAGCAGGAAAGTGAACAACACAAATATATAGAAAAACTAACTCCTAATGGTTCCAATAAACGCTCTCTATGGGGAGCAAATAAATCCATAAAGACACCAGTAGAAGGTGAATCTCCAATTAGAGATAATCGTGGTAACTGGGCACGCAGCGAAGGGGAGAAGGCCAATGCATTCGCTCGTCATCTAAGTTCGGTATTTCAACCAAATCCTCCTACTAATGGATTCCAAATCCCTTACCTTAATTGCATCTCTCAAGAAGGTATGACTCCTATCACTAGCACTGAGATCGAAATCAAAACCGTTATACAAACGCAGCTGAATCCCAAAAAAGCCCCTGGCTACGATCACATAACCCCCAAAATGCTAACTGAACTTCCTAATTCTGCAATAACTTTTATTAGTAGCTTATTCAACGCTATCTTTCGAACTGGCCACTTTCCAACACCATGGAAGAAATCTTTAATAATAATGATTCCAAAACCAGGAAAGGATAAGACACTACCATCCTCCTACAGACCTATAAGCTTGCTTCCGTGCTTGTCGAAACTATTTGAAAAGCTGCTACTGTCAAAGCTTTCTCCATATCTCCGCGAAAGGAATATCATACCCTTCCACCAATTCGGTTTTCGTGAAAAACACGGTACAATAGAACAAGTAAATCGCATAACCAATGAAATAAGAAATGCATTTGAAACCCGAAAATACTGCTCCGCTGTTTTTCTCGATGTAGCTCAAGCTTTTGACAGAGTGTGGCACGAAGGTCTTATGTACAAAATAAGATGCTTACTTCCAGAAAACTACCATCATATCTTAAAATCGTATCTCTCACATAGAATGTTCCGGGTGAAATATAAGGAATATATAACAAATGACTTCGAAATAAACGCGGGAGTTCCACAGGGAAGCGTACTTGGTCCAATCCTGTACATTATATTCACGTCAGACTTACCAACAAATAGTAAGCTAGTCACATCAACATTTGCTGATGACACAGCAATACTAAGCACCGACAAGTGTCCCACAAAAGCGTCAACTGAACTAGGAGACCATTTAAAAGTAGTAGAAAAATGGCTATCGAATTGGCGCATAAAAGTTAATGAGCAAAAGAGTAAACATGTGACATTCACACTAAGGCCAAATACATGCCCAACAATAACCCTAAACAATATCCCTATTCCACAAGGATCTCATGTCACATACCTTGGGATTCATCTAGATCGGCGCCTAACCTGGCGAAAACACCTTGAGGCAAAGAGAACTCACATCAAGTTAAAAGCCGCTTCCATACACTGGCTCATTAACCATAGATCTCCACTAAGCCTAGAAAACAAGGTACTCCTATACAATAGCATCATAAAACCTATTTGGACATATGGTATCCAACTATGGGGAAACGCATGTGTAACTAATATCGAACTCATACAGAGAGCGCAAACAAAGATACTAAGAACCATGACGGGTGCTCCTTGGTACATCCGAAATATAAATATCCACAGAGACCTGAACATTCCCTTGGTGAAGGACGTAATTCCACACATTACAGCAAGATATCTGGAAAAGCTACAAATCCATCCAAACCCATTAGCGAACGCACTGACGTACACAAGCAGCACATCCCGTCTACGTAGGAACGACCTACCATCCCTGTGATAAGGAGGATCACGTAACAACAGTACTCCCCCCAATGAAGGAGTAGATTATAAGTAGATATAAGATTTGATACAATTATTGTTAGTCTCTAGAAGAGAAGATCCAATAAATAAAGAACTATATTAACAAAAAAAAAAAAAAAAAAAAAAATATTTAAATAAAAAATGTATTGTACCAATATTAGGCAGTGGAGGAATTTATTTTAAATTTTAGTCCATATCTTCCCATGAGTTCATATCTTCCGAATCGACTTGGAGGTGAGTATTACTTGCAATGAATGTGCGAGTGTGCGTGAACGTTGACGTCAAGTGTTTCATTATAAAGTGCAACGACAGCGACAGCAGCGACGACGACGACGACATCCTCGACATCGTCGTAAATAAAGCTCTTTACGAAATGAGCAACAGAAGCAACAACAACTGTCTCAAGCCCCCGACTCCCAATTACAACAATAAGAACAATATATACGAACAAATGTTGCATATTTAACACACTCCATCTTCACTCTTTCTCACTCTCCCTCCCTCTCTCTTTCTCCATCTCACTCAATATCATTTTCTCTCTCGTTATGAGCATCCATTAAGAGCACCCTTTCATAGTGATGATCTCCCTCTCACTCATTCCCTCCATCTCTCTCACTCAGTCCCTCTCCCACTACTTCCATCTCTCTCACTCATTCCCTCTCTCGATCTATGCAATTTAGTTAATAACGTTGAGAAAACGCTAGGAAACATAATTCAAAGCGAAAACAATGAGCAACTGAAGGACGAAGGATAATGAATGGGAAACGAGGAGCAAAACGAAGAATGAATCCTGGTGAACTATTAGTGTGTGAGTGTTCATGCTATTCTATATCGGTGTGAGTGAGAGATTGTGAGTGAGTGTGTGGGACAATGTGTGAGTGAGTGTGAGTCCTTGTGTGTGTGTGTGAATTGCGCGTCGGGATTAACGTGAACGTCTGTGTTAAACGAGCGAAAATTAAAGTTCCTCACGACGTCGAGCGATGCCGACTGCGACGTCAACTACTTACTTCAACTTCTACTCTCGGTTTAAAGCAGAGCAAGGACTCGATTCGCCTCGTGGGGATCGGCGCAGGACCCCCGGTCCTCGGACCCGGAGACATTTATCACCGGGCAGCCGTCGCCGCAGTCACAGTCGGATTCGGAGTTGGGGTTGTATTCAGAGTTGGAGTCGAAGTTGGGATTGGATCCGGGCAGCTAAATTGCCGCTCATTACAGGCGTTGAGCGGCGACGTCCGTTCGGGCTGCCGGCGTCCCCACGCCTTCCACATCCACGCCCCCTCCCTTTGCCGCCCACATCCGGCTCCCCTGCTGGCTGCCAGTTGTCGCGGTCGCTGGAGTTGAGGAGGATGAAGAGGAGGAGGAAGAATTGGAAGTAGAAGAGGAAGAGAAGGAGACGTCGGCCGGTGAACATTAATTTATGCCTCTGTTTATGTGTAAGTGCCCTTGCCCATGTCCATGTGTGTGTGAGTGTGTGTCTGTGTGAATGGTTGAGCTTGAGGTTGAAATGTGAGTGTGGGCTTGAGGTTTAATTGTGAGTGTGGGCTATTTACGTGGACATGTGTGCGTGCGTGAGTGTTTGTGTGTGTGTGTGTCTGATCCGTATTAACATTTATTTTTGTGCCGAATGATTAATGCGTCGCCATTAATGCGTAATGACGAACGAGCGACGACCGATGCGGGGACGAAGGATGTGTGTGATGAAGAACGAAGGAAAAGAGATGAAGGATGAGGAGAAGAGATATGAGGGAAGTGCGAGGGATGATGAGAAAAGAAGGACGAGGGACGAACTAGGAGGAACAAAGGAGAAAAGACGGCAGGAATGAGGGTCAAAGAAGGAGAATCGAGGGTCGAGAGTCGTGTGGACAAAAGGCGATTGCTTTTTTATGTTTTTCTACATGATGTTTGAGTTCTAAAAATGTGAATAGAATTATTTCAGTCCAATGAATCTTAGTATAAGTAATTTAAGTCGACATAGGGAAGAGGATTTTTATTCATTTTTGAAACAAAAAAGTCGAAAATTCGACCTTTTCATAATTGTGTACTAATAGATTGTTATCAAATCATATATTTATTCAATAATATTACTCTCCACATATCATATCATAAAAGATGTTTTTAGAAATGACAATATTTTTTCGACTACAGAAGCTACAGTCGAGTAAGTGTGTTTGCGATATATCAATAGTCAAAGAACAAGGAGAGAATTATTTTCTTATTCGTCTATTTTCTACCAATAATCAATCGAGAACGGAAATTAATCCCTCGGCTTGTCATTTACGCCAACAAAAACCCACCACGATCCGGAACAACAAATTTTTCCCACTTCATTCAGAAGCCCAACGGAATAAGCCCTCCTCCACTTCATCCCCCGCAACCGCGACGATCCACTTGAGCTCGACGTGCGGCTCTGGAACTGTTGGTCACGTGCTCGAGCCGTACCTTCTGGAAAGTGACACATGTCAAGGCGAGAACGACGTCTCTCTCTCTTTACCCCATCTCTCTCATGCTCACCCGTAGACCTTTTTATAATGAGAGCTTCTCAATGAATACCCATGAGTGCCCACGTTATCCTCTCCTTTGCCCCATTCACCCTTTGAATATAATTTTTCTAATTTCATTACATTAGGAATTTCCTTCAATTTTCATCAGAATGCAAAAAAAACTCGTATTTTCCAACATGAAGCGCGTGTCGCTATTTTCTCTCAGCTCACGAAACGCCCCATCTCTCTCTCTCTCTCTCACCCTCTCCACCTCTTTCACTCTTTCGAGGATTCCTCCAGCCTTCGAATCCTTTCACTTTCAGTCGCTTGAGATGGGTTTAATTTTTGGTTTGGCTCTAGTAATTGATGTTGTTGGAATTCTCATGATTTTGTTGGAATTTAATTTTTGTTGTTGTAATTGTTTGGTTGCTATTATCATTGTTGTTGTTATTATAATCGTAATTGTTGTTGTTGTAATCATTGCTTTCGGTCCGTGTAAATGGCTTTTGAAATGTTTGCCCTTATTTGGATTCGAAGGACTCACGGTTTAACCCTCGATACACATGAATGTCACTTGCAGGACGAGGCCAGGACTCGTCGATTCAAAGGACGAGCACGAGTTGGACCAGGACGAGCACCAGGACGAGAACGAGGACCAGAACCAGGACGAGTACAAGGACTCGAGAACGATCGAATGTAAATTGAAGCGAATGATTTTTATTCAAGTGTTGAATTTAATGACGGAGAAAATAATGCGGAATGCAAGACCACGATGTCATCGAAGGGGGGAGGCGTAGAAGGGTAGGAAAGGATGAGAGTGAAAAGGAAGCGAGGGAGAGGAAGCCAACGAATGAGTCCACGATATATCGGTGTGAGGGTACAATTAGGCCGGGGTGAAGGTAACTGGCTCAACTCGAATCCAATTCGAGTAAAATCTGAAGCACATCGAGTACTTGAATCGGGTACTTGCTTAGTTTAAGAAGACATTCAGAGGAAGGCAAATTCTTCGATTTAAGCCCGAGAAACAAATAATAATTTTTTTATTATTCAATATTTAAAAAAATAATATATAAATGTTAATAAAAAATAAAAACTAAATAATCAAATTAAATTTTAAAAAATGATATGTAAAATATACTGATTACATAAAATAAAATATAAAAAAATATTTTTATTTAATTTCGTTTCAAGCATTCTTACAAAAAATTATTTAAAAAAATCATATAAAATTTATAATTTTTACATGAATGGAAAAATAGGAAATTTCATTTAGAAGATCAACATTTTGAGCACGATTTTAATTTTTGTTTCAAAACACCAAAGAGTAATTGATGTTGTCCACGACTACTTGGTACTGGGAGCAACAGACAAAGTGAACCCAAGTCGAACGCAGTTTTCCCCAAACCTCCACCAACTCTTCCTCTTGTCCACAGTTCGCCATCAGTCCCTTTATTCGACCCCGCGCCCTTGACTCACGCCTCTCGATCTGGCCGCGGAATTAGCCATGCAAACAACTCTTTATGCCCGAAATTAAACTCCTTCACCCCATCCCACGTGATCCTTTCGTCCACCCACAATCGTCCTGCCCTCCCACAATCGCCACGCCCACCCCTCGGCAACACGGTGCTGAATTTCGATGTCGCCCGGAATTCCGTTTCGGGCCATTTTTGCCGCCATTAAAATTCCTGAAACGCTGCCGCCACTCGAGTTCACCATCGGCAGCAACAACAGCAGCAGAAGCAGCCGAAACGCCATCGCCTCGCATCGCTCTGGGCCATGTTCTAATATATTTAGAACACTCTCCTCTTCTCACCCCCTCTTCTGCTCCTATCACTCCCTCCCTCACCCTCTCTTCTTCTCCAGCCTCTCTCCTTCTCCACCCCTTCACCGCCAGCCGCCCATTCATCGCCCGGAGCCGCCTTTTAGCAATTCAAATTTCGTGCTCGCCTCGAAATTCAACAATTCAACTTCTGCCTGTCCAACCAGTTCGATGGACCACCTCCACAACTTTCCCTCCCCTCTCCCTCCCTTCAATATATTTCTGTCTCTCTCTCTTCGGTGCTCGTGTCGATTCTGTAAAGTGCGAATCGTAATGACTGCAGGCGCAAATATTTTCCATTCGTTGAATTGCGCTCAATTTGTTGTAAAATTTTAAAAGCTGCCATCATCTTCTGCCCTCTGTCCTATCACCATTTTCTTCCTCTCACTCTCCACTATCTGCCTCACTCTCTCCTGTCTCCCTTACTCTTCACTATCTCCCTCTCTCTCGCTTACAATTACTCACACTATTGCTCTCCCTGTCGTTTCTGTTAGAATAATTGCAAACTTTGGCGATTAAAATTTATTTAGAATGAGATGAAAGTTTATTTTGATGTGCAGAATTTCGCCGCAAGCTGATGGAAGTCGTAGGAGGGAGATTGAACTAAAGAGAGAGAGAGAGAAAGGGATAGAGAAAGAGAAAGAGAAAGAAAGGGAAAGTAAGAGATAGAGTGAGTGTAAGAGAGAGATGGGGATAGGTTGAAGTTCATCGGCTGTGAATATCTTAATGTGGAGGGGGAATTTATTACTTGAAATTCTGTCAAAGGGAGTGAAATTGGGCGGATTATGTGCTAATATCTCCAAAAAGGAAGTCCGTGGACTCATTACAGTAATTGGAGTACTTGGGAACTTCGATCAGATGGTCGATTACAACTTGAAGGTCATTTGGAAGAAGTTATGACATAATATAAATAAAATAAGTAATCAAAATATTATTATAATAATATATAATTGTAAATAAAAGATAAAATGAAATCATAAAAAAATAGAAAAATATAAAATAATATAAACTAATATAAGATAATATTAAATAATATCAAAATAATTAAAAAAATATTTAATAATACATTAAGATAATCCAAAATAATATAATAAGATATTTTATTATATTTTTTTAGTCTAGAAAAATATAAAATAATATAGAAAAATTGATAATAATATAAACTAATATAAGATAATATGAAATAAGAATATATGATAATAAAAAAATTATAAAATAATATAAAAAAGTATCAATTAATAGCAGAAATAATAAAATAATATAAAATAAATAAATAGTAAAATATGGGTCAGGAATTCGATATCCATAAATAATGAAAAGAAAATCTATTTTTCGTTGAACTTGAACTGAAAAATAAAGAAAAAATATGTTGTTCACTATGACAATAAAAGCAACAACAACTCAAACCACAATCAACGACAACAAAACTCCACCAACAACAACACTAACAACAAGTTGAATACAATCACAAGCACCCCATAATCGCACACATAAACAATAATAATCTTATGCAATCAAAAGAACGGAAAAACATATTCCAAATAAATAAATAGAAATGAAAACGAAAACCGAGCAAAGAAGACGAAGAAGAATGAAATGCAAACGCAACAATAATAACAAAGAGGGGGGAGAAAAAAGAAAAATGAGAATGTGTATTTGCAGTGGGCGATGGAGCCGAACCGGAAACGGAAACGCAGCGATAGCTGACTTCATTTTTCACACAACGCTCCAGTTCGAGCTGAAGAACGACATCGCCGTCTTCATCATCGTCGCTCGTTGGGTTCAACTCACTCTCTGTCTTCTCTGTTCTCTATTCCTCATTCTCTCACTCACTCTTTATTCCATTCTTTCATCCTTTCCCTCATTCATTCATTCAGTTTCTTCGTCTCTCTCACTCATTCACTTTCTACATCTCTCTCACTCATTCACTCTCACCATCTCGCTCACAACACCACTCGTCATTATTCGTTCGTCCCAGTCGTCATCAAGAGCTCCTTCATCGCCTTCTCCTTCTCGTCTCCAGTCTCATCATTTTCTCTGGGATTTTTCTTCACCCACGTCATCAGAGTCCACATCGTCATTCTTTTCGCCATCATCAATTCATCCTGTTGATCATTTTCTTCTCCTCTAAATCATCTTCATCTCTATTTCTTCCCCTAATCATCATCATCTCCATCACAATTTCATTTCCGCATCATCTTCATCTCTTCTCCATCTTCGGTCATCATCATCGTTTCATCGTGTCCTTCTCGTGTCGTTCCCTCACCATCATTATCTCTTCAACCTGAGAATTATTATCTCCTCCACATCATCATCTGCTCAACCTCATCATCTTCCTCACCCTCACACACCATCATCTTCTCATCCCCAACAGCATCATCTCATTTTCGTCCTTCTCGTCTTTCATTTTCTTCCATTCTCTTCCTTCCTTCTTTTTCTCATTCTGCTCTTTGAGGTTGAGAACCTTCTCGAACCTATCTTTATCCCATTCTATCCCTTCTCTATCCTCTTTTTCTCGCATAAAGGTTCGTTTTCGTCGTTGCATTCGTCAGTCGGTCGTTTGTTTGTTTGTTCATTTGCTCCTCCTCCCAATCTCCATCTCTCTCCTCATCTCTATCTCTCTCATCATCTCCTTCTCCATCTGTCTTCCTCTCTCTCGCTCCACAAGTTTGGGTTTCGCTTCCTCTGTGTCTGTGTGTGTTTAACAGCCGGCTCTGTGTTTGTATTGCGTTCATGCAGCATGTGGGTGCAGTGTCTACGTGTATGTGGATGGATGGCGTGGTGTTTGTTCCTGTGTATGTGTGTTTATCTCTCTACATATGTGTGTGTGTGTGTGAGAATATCTCTGCTTCGGTTCGTCTCGCCTGTCTTCGTTTAAGCGCTCGCTTTCGTTCCGTTTGATAAATGATGCTCGCCATATTTTGACACATGTCAGTGGAGGAATAGTTCATTGCTATCTGTCTGTCTTTGTCTCTCTCTCTATACATCTGTCTGTCTTTGTCTCTCTCTTCATCTATCTGTCTGTCTGTCTATTTTTGTCTCTCTATCTGACTCTGACTTGTCTGTCTCTCTCTCTCTATCTATTCTGTACTTTATTTAAATATCTGTTAACTTCTTTAAACATTTTTTTTTTCACTATTTTTCATTTGACTATTTTTTTTCCTATTCCTAGCTGTCCTTGATATTCATTTTTAAATCTTTTTGTGTTTCATTTCTCTTTCCCTTTCTTTACCTTTCTCCTTCTTTATTCATCAGTTTAATCCTTCTGAAATCTTGACTTCTAACATATGCGAAACATCTTCATCAGTTTTCATCCTCGTTGTTTCATATTCTTCTTGACTTTTAAATTTGAATATTATAGTTTTCTTTTTAATTTTTTCTAACATATTCTCCTCCTCTATCCTTTCTACATCTTCGTAAATTTTCCGAAAAACTTGTCCAAAGAACGTTCGCTTAGTTCTTCTCATTGTTTCTCATGATTTCGAAACTTCCTACTTCCAATACAAGGATCAAGGATCAAATGTCCAGTTGTCCCTTGAAATCCCCAAAATCAATCCCCATCTGGTGTCTCAATTGAGCCCAACCAAGTCTTCCTTCCCTCCTTGATACTTCCGCCCTTCCATCCTTCAACCCATCCCTCAGAAATCCTTCAATCAATCAGAGTCTAAAAATCTGAAACATGTCTCTTTATCCAATCAAAAGCAACAGCAGCAGGACCAACAACAACAGTAATATATATTCCAATATAATATATAATATCTGCTTCACTCCTTCTCTCTCTCACCCACATCTTTTTCCTCAGTCTCTTCGTCTATCTATCTGCTTGTCTGTCGCTGATGGCCAGCAACATATCTTAATCCTTAACTTTTACCAACTTGACCCATTTTGACACAAACTCCTGGCCCTTTGGATCGTAGAAGAAGCGACCGAGACACGCACGATTTGCAAATCGGAGGCGAAAATCAAAGGCACCAACAAAAATAACAACATTAACCTACAACAACAACATCTCATTCACCACTACGACCGTTGACAACTGAAGCCGAAGCTGATTCCTATTCATCCGCCTCAAATCCTCGCATTTCCCTCTCTTATCCTCGTCATTATCATAAAGAGAGAAGGACTAAAACGAACTAAATCGAACCCATGCCACGCCCCCTCCGCCCCCCTCCCGCGGACTTCGCCCGCATAGCACTTGTTACATTTAATTAATTGAACGTCGAATTATCTCTGGAACCATCGCACGCTCAGTTGAGTTTCGGCATCGTTCGTCTTTATTCACAACCCGCCTACTCCGCCTTCGATGCCTCAACGAGATCCTGGTCTGCTCCTGTTCCCCAGAACCTGGTCCTGAACCCTGCTCCTTCCTGCTCTGATCTCTTTCCGCAGGCCCTCCAGAAGTCCTTTGATACCGTTTGCGAGCTTTTGGCATCGCTTTTGGGCCTCTCCTCTGTTTGCAACCGCCGCCCACTTTGCCCCGCCTCCTCCTCCCCTTGGGTTGGGTCGACAAAAAAAGCGACCCATCCATCACATGAGCCGAGGGGCGGGGGGCGTGGTGCGACGAGCTGGGCCCGACGGCCTCCGACGGCAACCTTTCAAATTAGCCAAAATGCCGCTTATCTGATTCGGCCAGATTGAGGCAGAGCGCGAGGCAATCGACCCGCAAAAAGGGGAGCAGAGCAGGAGAAGGACAGGCGACAAGAGAACGAAATAGAGAATGAGAGGAAGAGATCGAGAGTGAGAGGAAAATCCATGAAATCCCCTTTGATGAAATATTTGGAAACCTTATCAGGGACACGTTGTGACAGCGAGTGTATGACGAAAACATGTGGGAAAATGAATGAGACAGACATGAAGAGAGAGAGAGAGAACGGGGCGAGACGTGCTCCCAATTCATTGGCCTAATTAGTGAGATTCTCTTTTTCTCTCCCTCTCCCTCTCTCCCTCCTTCCCTCTCTCACTCACACACACACTCACACTCTTTCTGTCTCTCTTGTTTCTTCTTGTGCGTGCGACAGTTGATGGCGATGGTTCACCGAACAAAACTCTACATCAGCAGCAGCAGGAACAGAAGCAGCAGAAACAACTATGATAACCCCCAAAACAACAACATCAATAACAACAATATCCCTAATAATGTCCCTAACAGGAGAAAAAACAATAAGAACAACAATAGCTAAAAACCAACAACTAGATCATCATAATCAACATCAGAGCCATCGGGAGCAACAGAAACTTCTGGATCATCAACATCAGCAACAATGAGGTTCTTGTTGTTGTTTGTTGTTATTTGTTGACCTTTTTTTATATATTTACAAAATTATCCTTTCTTCCTTTAGCACACACACACACACATGAACACGCACACATGCAAACAAACAACAGTGTCAGGATTTTTCTTCTCCATCTTATGCTCTTCCTCACTTCCATCCTCATCTTCTATTCTCACTCCTATGAGATCGTCTTCCTTTTCTCCGATTAGCTTCCTCCTGTGACACCCAAAGCAAACAGGTTTTTTATTGGGTTTTTCTTGACCTGCCCCTCCTTCCTATGAGCTCATGTCCTTCTCATCATCCCCCATCCTACCTTTTGTACTCCTCCATCCTCCCTCTCTTTCTCTCCTCTATGCACCTTTCGCCCTGTCAATGTCACGTTGACACTGATGCCTCTCGGTGACGCCGTGACACATTTTCCGCTTTTCACTTGTGCTCTCGCATGATTTTCATACCCACACTTAAACCGTCCACCCGACCAACCATCCATCCATCCATCTCTCACCCTAGTCAACGTCCCTCACTCCACCGCAGTGATGCTTGTTGCAGAAACGTGCCTTTGAATTTTTTATTTATAATAGAGAGAGTCCTCATCTTGTTGTTGTTGCTATTCGTCCTCATGTCATTTGTGTAGAAATGGTTTTTTGTTGTTGTAGCTGTTAACGATATTGCTGGTATTGTTATTGTCATTGTTGTTGGCATTATTGTTGCCATTGTTGCTGTCATTGTTGTTGCCATTGTTGCTGTCATTGTTGTTGTCATTGTTGTCGCCATTATGTGTATTCATTATGCGACAGATTTTCCCATTCTCATATAATTAAATTAAATATTTATTTTTATTTTATTTACATTTCTCCACTGTCTTGTTTTCATCTCTTTTACACGCTTATCGCTTTGTCTCCCTCGATTTCGCTTTCACTTTTTCCTTCATTCTCTCTTTTCCCTCTCTTTCTTCTTCTGTTGTCAGTCACAAAGGACTCATCGTGGGAATCGTTGTTTTTATATTAATTAAAATCATTCAAAGAATTTCAAACAAATTATAGTATTTATTATTTTTTATATTCATATTTATTTTAGAACATTTTATAACTTTCACTTTTCATTAATACAAAATTATTATTTTAAATACATGTTTTCCACTTTCACTATCACTTCATAGACCATCGAATTTCACCTCAATGTCATATTATTTTTTAATTTCTATTGTCGAAAGAGAAAATAAATTGTATATTCAGGACATTTCGTACTCATGGTCACTTCTCTAATTTATACGGAAAAGTCTTTGATTTACTCTATACACAAATCTCTCCCTTTTATGATTTCTTCTGCGCTTTTTGTTTTATTTAATCTTTCTTATTTATTTTTTCCATTTCATTCTTCAAAACTGATGTCAACCTTCAGATGCCCCATTAGAATACGACCTCGTTTAATGATTCTCCCTTTATCTAACTGACAATCTGACTCTCTCACTCACGAGAAATATTCCTTTCCTTTTTAAATTTTTCATATTTCTTTCTCATCCTTTTCCACTATCGCCTCGACAGTTTCCATCCATCTACATGGACCACACGTAACCTCGCAAACACACACACATATACACTGATATCCTTGCTACTCCTTGGGACACAAAGCCATCAGTCTCTACGTCGTGGTCGTGAGGGGGGCGGGGTCACCTTCACAATTAGCTTCATTTGCGCCGAGGCTCTTCAATTTAAGCTGCTGTCATTCATAATAAATGCGCTTTAAAAGCGTTGCCAACCATTCATTCGTCCGACGTGTGAAGGGAAAATGAAAACCGAGGTTGCGACCCAGTTTCCTTTCACACTCTCCTTCTCTTTCCCTCTCTTAGTTTGACACTTTTCTCTAGTCCATGGCGTGTGTCTTCCACGATCGTGCCGTCATCTGGCGTTGCCACCACGTTCGCCGACGACCACAACGTGTTGCCATGTTGAGCGGACACGAGTCCTACTGAATCTCATTTCGCTCCACACTTAATCCAAGCGAAGGAAGACAAGAAGAGTCAAAGGGAGAGAGGTTCGAAAGGAGAGAGAGAGTGAAAGGCATTGGAAGATTGAGGGAGTGAAAGAGAAAGGGAGCATTAACGAAAGAATGAAAGGAAACTTTGTCATGACAGGAGGGCTGCATGATGAGTCGAAGCTGTGGCGTGGCGCCCTCTCTGACCTGACCACAGCTCCATCGTCCTCCCGTCCCTCTGCCTCACTCTCATCACTTCCTCCATCGTTCACCTCGACTCAGCCTCGGTTTCCTCTTTCTCTCAGTTCCGACGTTCGTTCATCCTCCATTCACTGGCTCAAGTCGTTCGCTCATCGGTACCTTGCGGCGTCTTCAACAACCTCCTCATTCCATTCTTCATTATTCCATATCTCTCCTTGACTCCTACTTCTTTTCTCTTTCTATCAACCTCCTTCTCGTCCTTCCCTCATCTCATCCTTCTCTTCTCCACCTCACATTCGTCGACCAACAGACGACTCCCAACCATCGTCAGACCGACCTCCCATGGACTCTGATGCACCGCAGGACGTGGCGGCGTGAATGAATGAATGACTGAGTGAGTGAATGATAAATTACACTCGTTGCGTGGAGCAGCATGGAGGATGGTTGGAGGAAGAAGTGGTTGGAGCAGGAGGTGAAGGAAGGGAAGGTTGGAGCTGGAGGTCGAGGGTCGAGAATCATGGTGGAGTCCTTCGCGGTTGGAAGCCGGTCGGCTGTCATAATTTCACTCTCGGTCAAAGCTGACCCCACCGATAATTACAGTGGCGAAATCCGAACTCCAGGATGATGATGGTGAGGATGAGCGAGCGAAGGAAGAAGGGGAGGAGAAAATATGGGGATGAGAGAAAGGGGTTCCGAAGCAAAAGCAGACTAGACGAAAATAAGACAAGAGAAAAAGAGAACGAAAGAAAAGGAGGACGAACAGCAAACTGGAACCCGAGAAGAAGAAGACCAGCGGCATAGATGATGGAAGAAGATGTGATGGAAGTTTATGTGAAGAAAGTGGAAAGATGGAAGTGAAATTAAGAAAGTGTAATGAACGAAGTGAAACAGTAGGGAACGATGATCAGAAGAATGATGATGTCTTGGAGGAGGAGGTCATGGTTTGGTTGGACTTCGAAGAGAAAAGGCGAAGGAGTAGAACGAAGAAGAAGGAATCAGAACGGATCAGGAGAAAGATGATGAAGTTGAAGACGAAGTGGAAGGCGAAGTAGAGGACGATTGGAAGACGAAGAGGTTGATAAGTTGTGAACGAGGAGTCGTAGGTGGCAACCGAGAGGAGGACATGAGAAACAAGAATGAGATTCCTTCACAGAGTCCTTGCCCACAATCAACAATGGACGATCCACTCCAGAGAAGAAGAAGGACATGTTCTATTGTTGTTGGCCAAAGAATTGTTGTTGCAACATGTCGGCATTGTTTTTGCAGCACATCGGTATTGTTGTTGCAATACAATGGTATAGCTGTCACACTCTCATTGTTGTTGTTTCTGTTGTTGTTGCCCCAATTTCATTAAGGATATCCGTGAAATTACAGACCACTGAAGGACGAAAACCAGAGAATGGGACGCGAAAGCAAGACAAAAGGGAGACGAAAGCGAGCAGAAGAATGAAAGAAAGCGGGAATTGAAGAAAGCGGAACGACCGAGAGCCACGAAGAGCGAAAATCAGCGAGGAAAACTAAAGGGAGGAGGAGAAGAGACAGGAGTTGAAGAACGTTGTGGTTTGAAGGGGGCGGGGTCGACTGGTGGGCGTTTCGTCCATTGTTGTGGTTTTTCGTATTGTTTGGCGATTTGAGCGAGCGAGACGCGAAACAATGGAAGCTGCTGCTTCTGCTTCTTCCGGTTCCTTCTGCTGCGCTCGGTTCCGGTCGAGCGCGGTGAGAAATGGAATGAGATGGAGAAGAGAGGACGAAGAATGGTGAAGAAGGAAGGATGGTGGAGGATGAAGAGGAGTAAGGGTAGTGGAGATGGAAGGTGTCGTTTGGGGGTGGTTCATTCAAATGGGCGCGCGTCTCATTTTCAGCAGTTGTTTTTTCAAGTGGATCCTTCGTTGCATGCAAATACAATTATGAAGGTTAAACAATTTTATTTGGGCAATTGGGGATTTTAATTATGAGTGCCGCGGGAGAGAGAGAGAGGGACCGGGAGAGTGGACTATAAAGGGAAAACGAGATGGCGACGAGTGGCAATGACAAGAGTGCAAGGTATGAAGGGATGAATGGAAAAACTGTGGCAGTTGTTACGGAATAATATTGATAGATTGAAATGGGAAATTAGAATTTGGGTGAATTTCCTTATGTTAACTCAGAGCGAGGTAGAGTGAGAGAGGGAAGGAGAGATAGAGGAAGAGATGGAGGGAGAGGAAGAGAGAGAGGGTGAGAAGAAATAACAAAGGATCATGGTGTTAATGACTGAAATGGTTTGTAAATGGAATGCAGTCAACTTCCTATTTTCCTCAAATATTTCGGAATACATTTTGAATATTTTCTTAGGTAAACAAACAATAACAAATAGAGCATAATTCTATTTCTTATATTAATTTTTAATATTTCAACATAATGAATGATATTTTAAAAAAATAAGAAATTAATGTATAATTCATAACAAATTTCTTATTTTTTCTTTTATTTTTACTTTTGAAAAAAAAATTACTTACAATTGTATATTATTAAATAACAATTATTATTTACTTATATGATTATATATTTTACTTAAAATTGTAAGTTCATTACGATAACAATTATTCAATAAACATAAAATCAAAAAAGATTTTAAATAAAATCACGATATGAATTAAATCCAGTACAATTCGAAATAAAGTTAAAGATAAAGAAGTCAATTATCTCCCTCTCTCTCTCGCTCTCCCTTTGTTCGTGTGCAAGAACCACATCATTCTAATCTCTGTGAATCCCCGTTCTCTCATTTCACAACTCTCCCAACTTCTCCCATCATCAGCCATTGTCTTCTCGCTGGTGAAAGACAAGGAAATTCTCCAAAGAAATTTTAAGTATTTCCACTTGAGCTGAACTTCTGGTTTTCGTCCTGCTCCTGGTCGTAGTCGTGGAGAGAAAAAATCCCCTCAGTTGTTGTGGAGAGAATGTGGGTGGGTGGAGAATGAGGAGCCGAGGGGATGTGGTAAGTTTTTGCGCATTGTTTCTGATAAGATTCTAAAATGAGGTCCAATAACTGTGTGTCCAGGGAGGGGGGAAGAAAGAGAGCAAGAAACAACACAAAACGCGAGGAGAACAATAGCACAAAGAGAAAAGGAGACCGTGGGAGTGTGTAAAAGAGAGAGAAACATTGAAGATAAGAAACTTCGCATGCGATTGTCGTAGTTTTTGATGAACATCAGTAGGGAATATTTTTCCTTGGGATGAAAATTTTCGAAATATTTCGATTTATAAAAACCTATTTATTTGAATGGGAATCGTCTTAATTTATTCATCCTCATTCTCATATGAAACTCGGTGAAAAAGATTAAATTCTTCTTTCCTATTTCCTCACTCCACCTGTTCCTCGACTACATTCCCCTTCGTCTTCCACCCCCTCCCCCACTTCCAACTTTCCTCTCACCTCATTGTCTTTAAACTTTAAAAATGAGCAGCCGTTTTTTTTTTGTGTGGAAATCCAACGAGTAATCGACCGCTACTCGTTGCTTTTACAGCCACTCGTTGCTCTCGGTGGGTCCATCGCAATTCGCTGCAGGTTATTACTGTGTGGGTGAGAGAGAGAGCGAGAGAGAGAGCGATTGTTGGTGGGTGAGAGAGCTCGAGCTCGGCCGGTGGTCGGCGTGGGAGAGCGTGATAAGGATGTGGGTCGAAGGCGCAAACTCACCACCTTTGCCGGTACTTCGTGGTGAATTTTGGGTTCGAGGGAATTCGGTGAGGGAATTCGGTGAAGTAATTCGGGATGGAAATAAAAAATATACAGAATATATTCCTTCCTGATATTTATTGCTGAGATTTAATGAAAATAAATTAAAATTGAATTTTATAAAAAAATGTAAATGTAAAATTCAAAAATAAAAAATCATTGAATGCAAATCATTTCATTGAATCCAAAAGGTATTAAAATTAAAAAAAAATATCTTTTTTCTTGAAAAATGTTCATTAATTCTAAATAATTTATCAATTCTAAAATTAATAGTATATCAAATTTAATATCTCAAATTTGAAAAATCATTCAAAAACTTAATTCAAACAAATTATATTAAATTACTTTTCACATAAAAATTTCCAAAATTCAAACATTAACTTTGAATTGAAAATAAAGAAATAAAAAAAAAAACGAAATTTCGATTCATTTAAAATCGATCGAAAAATATTTTTAAATTAATTTTTATTTAAAAATTTTGTCATTTACATATATTTTTCTTAAATTCCAAAATACATCAAAATTTTCTGATTTATAAAAAGTAATTTTTTGACATACAATTAATTTAAAGAAAACAAAATGTTCATTCATTAAATTTGCATTTATCGAAATAATAAAATCCTGCCTTCGAAATCCCGATATCCTCCAGCGAATGCCAATGATTCCCATCAAAACAGAGCGAATGCCGCAACAGAGAACCCAATCAGCTGTTCGTGTAAAAAATCGCTCTCTCTAGCTCTCCATCTCCCCATCTCTCTCAATCTCGCTCTCTGGGTTCGAATTCCCGCATATCCCGGCGCTGGACCCGCGCCCACCACCCCACTGCTCCGCCGTTCCCAGCCGCATCCTTCGGCATTTCGCGCAACTTGAAAATTCTCCAAATTATTTCGCACACTCTCACACATACCCACACGAACGCATCACACTCTCTCCCGCAGCGAATTCGCCGCACGCACTCAATTCGCCCGAAAGAAAAATAGCTCCAGAGTCGAACGAACGAATGAATTGACGAACGAATGGACGAAGGCAAAAGAACGAGAGTCGCGTGGCGTTCGGCCAGGACTCGCAGTCAGTTGAGCTTTGGATTTCGTGACAATCGGGAGTGTTCGCGGAGCACAGCACGAGACGGTAACGCGCATAGACACAAACACACACACATACTTACAGAGACTCAGCGACACACACACACACGCGCACACCTGGCGAACGGAAGTCGGAGGAAGTTTCCCGGAGCCGAGTCGAGCCTCAGGACGATCGCAGGTCGTCGTCGTGAGTTGAGCCATCGTTCAATCGAGTTACGGGAATTTGATTTACGCCTCTCGTCGCGTTGCGTTACGTCTCCAAACGTTGCTTCACGTTACATTACGTCGCTTGCTACGTGTCTACGTTTGACGCTCGTTCGGGAGTTGATTTTCAATTTTGTTCAAGTCCTTTCGTTGGTCCTCAGCGTCGTCGTCGGAGGCTGGGACTTCGTGCGAAGGACATGCATCGGCCGTTAAATCGTTACCAATTATACGAAGCGGTGTCCCGACAATAACAACAACAACCATACCATTTCACCAACAACAATCACAACCAGCAATTAATTATTTTTGTTGTTGTTTGCGTTAATTGAATCGCCTTACGTTGGCCACGTAAACGTTCGCCTCTAACAACGTAAAGTAATCATACAAACACACACACGGAAGCACACACACACATTCTTGAAGTTGGTCTACGTCACACGACGGCCGCTGTTTACGAGTTTCAATTCGCGATAAGTGCGATAAAAGCAACAGATAAGGAGAAGAAAGCGTGTGAGAAAGAAAGAGGAAAGAAAACTTAAGAGAGAACGAGAGCGACTGAAGGCAACGTATAGGAAAAGCAAAGTATTCGACTAGGTTAACGTTAGGGCAACCGGAAACGGAAGTGTTTAACTGATGTTCGATAAGGAGCGGTCGAATTTCTCGCAAAGGATCATAAAATAACGTGAAAGCGAGCGAGAGTTAAGGCCATAAATTAGAGATATCGAGAGAATTTAAGTCGAAAATAAACGTAAACGTAACGGAGTCGTAAACGTAATGAAACGTAAACCCATGTGAAGGCCAACGAATCGAATGAGAAACAAGGTTGAAACTTAAACGAAGTCGAAACTTTCATGAAAACAAAAAATAAACGAAGTCGGAATTTAAACGAAGTTAAAATATAAACAAGTTGGAAAAATTCTTAAAAGAATTGAGTAAAAAACGTAAACGAGTTAATAAAAACATAAAATAAGTGATGAATTAAAATGACTTGAAAGAGTGAAGTGAAAATAATTTTTTCAAAAATGTGCAAAATTTTGAAGTAACAAAAAATACCAACAGATTATTTCGCAAAATATAAGAGACATTTGCAGTCTCTTTTGTGTGGAAGAAAATCCGTAATATCGCACGAGACATCGCTTCAAAATGGATTTACGTTTGATCCTCATCGTTCTCATACTGAAATGGAACTATGCTCAAGGTAATTCGAGAATTTAAGATGACGTTATAATGATAACATTTTTCGATTTCGGGAGAAATAAAGTGAATTAAGTGAATTTTGCAATGTTCAGAATTGATGAATGAAAATTCCATTAGAATGAGAATTTCGATGAATTCTTGGGCTTAGTTTGGAATTCTTGGATTTGAATTTCATGTGAATTTTATGAAGTTTGAAGATTTGATCTTTAGATTTAATCTGAAGATTTATATTTAAGGATTAGGGTAAAGTGAATTATTTTCAAATATTTTTGGAACTTTTCCTCTGGAATTTTGTCAACGTAGAAATTTTTCATACTAGAATTTCCTCAACACAAAATTTTCTCAACACAGAATTTTCTCAACCAATACTTTTCTCATAATAGAATTTTCGCAACAAAGAATTTTTTTCAATATAGAATTTTCCAAAAGTATTTAAGAACTCTTTCTAAATTACACATGTCCTTTTCCTAATGTCTTTGCCACATGATTTCAACGACTTCCAGCTGAGCCGAGGCCCATTAATACCCGATCATTATCTCGTTTCGCCGCAAGGACTGCGAAAAGAAACCACAAATCGTGTCAGTCCACTCCCAGCCCCCCAGACACGCCCCCCACCTGAACCTCCCTGAACTCGGTTGCCTCCTTTTGACGGCAACGCCTCCGACTTTAGCAGAGTTGTCATTAACCTTCATTTGGTGGGGAACTCGACGGTAATCAACTTCTCAGACAGCGACCACTGAATAAATAACTAAATATAACTCTACGTCAGAGAGAGATGGAGAAAGGGGAGGAGAGGAAAAGAGAGGGAGAGAGAAAGAGAGAGGTGAAGTAGTGTCCGTGAGCTCTGGGAAAAATAGTCTTATTTACAAAACCGACAAAGACAGCAAGAAGAAATTATGGCATAGACAAGAATCAAGGAATATTTTGCTAGAAGTCCTTGGGTTGAGTTGAGGTTCGGCAAATGGGGGGCGTTGGGGGCTGAGTTTCGGGGAAGGCGTTTTTGGAAAATATTGGGTTCGGAGAAATGGGGATCAGGGAGCAATCGGAATGATAATTGGCGCACTCGGTGGAGAAATGAATTATTTACATGTTAAATAAACGAGAACCAGGCCACCGAGTGGAGATGGCCAAGGATAAAGACAACGACAACAACAATAACAATAACAACAAAGACAATAACAACAAAGACAATAACAACATGAAAACAAGGACAACGATATATGAGAGACTAAAAAAAGGGACAAAAAACAAAGAGAACAAATTCTTTATGTGGAAAACCGAGGGAACGACCGCAACTCACCGTCAGCGTTGCCACACATTCAGGTGGGACGCAGATGGCGTTGCCAAAAAATATTTCCACATTCACACAGGGACACATACACAAGAAAACAAACGGTTACAACTACGAACACAACCACAGTGGGAGCATAGAGAGAGAAAAAACAATGAAAAGGGGTGAAAGTGTGAGTAGAAGGAGAAAGAAAAAAGAGTTTAATAGAAAGAGACAGTGGACAGGAGAAGAATCCTTTTTTTCCTGAAAGCTCAGGTTGAAAAACAAATAAAAATTAGTTAAAAATAATACAGAAATTCTTCATTTTGTTGAAATTATTGAAATAAAGTGAAATTTGTTGAATAAACAACAAAAAACAAATAAAAAAATTGAAACTGAAAAATCAAAATAAAAGAAATGGAAATAAAAAAAGAAGCACCAAAAATCGAAAAAAAGAATTGAAATAAAAAATCGAAACATACAAATCGAGAAAAGAGAAAGGGAATAAATTACAAAAACAACACTGAGCGGCTCACGTTTTATGGCGGCAATTTATTTATTTGTTGCGGAATCCTTTTTCGAGTGTTGGTATTGTGAACAATGTTGTTGTTGCTTATGTGAATAATGTTTTTATTGCTTATGTGAACGATGTTGTTATTATTGTAGTTCATGTTCATGTTTTCAGTGTTCGTTGTTGTTGTTGCTGCTGTTATATTTTATTGATGTTGCCGAGTTTTTTATTGATGGCCAACTGTTAGATTGCAAAGCGATGATCAAAACAGGATATCAGACAACAAAATGAAAGGATTTCGTTCAATTGAATACGCTTACGTTTACATGCATAAAAACGAGCACACACAAACACACACAGAAAATCGCACAAACACACACATAAACTCACACAAACACACACAGAAACTCGCAGTGGACGGCGTGAATCCTTTTGGGGGAAATAAATTCGAATAACGCATCGCATCGGAAGGAAATTCCTGCCCACCGTCAGCGTGTGATCACATCGACAAAGTGGATGAAATGAATGTGGGAATGTGTGTGTGAGTGTGTTCAGAACAATATCAAAGTATGAGTGAAGCGAGAGAAGGACGAATGATGTCGGCAGGATAAACCCCCGATCGCCATCGGCCACGTCAATTGAATTTCCATATGTTTGATGGACCGACCTCGACCATTGGATTTGTTTCTCCATCCTCCCGATTGGATTCGATTCTCCTCCTCCATCGATTCGCATTCGGTTTTTCCGGTTTTCTGTTCAAAAATGGGTCGGCACAATTTTTCATCTCTTCTGCTGTTTTATGGGAATGTGAAAAAATTCATCGTCCATCCTTTTTCTAAAATTCCTCGCTCGTGCTTTAATATGCACGTAGTTTTCCTTTGATTTTAGTCAGAAGTTTCCTCTTCTATGGAGTTCATTTTAATGACGTAGAGTTGTGAGATATGAGAACAAAAAAGTTAAAGAAATACAAAATTTGTTAATGAGAATAAACAGAATATATTTTTAAATTTTATTTAAGATTTCTGTATTTGTTATTTCAAATTTATTTCTACTCTTTTTAGTTATTATTAGATTCATTACTTCGTAAAATTTCTCTCCAAAAATTTCACAATATTGTTCTCAAATTTCTTCTACATTAAATCTTTAATGTCTCAAATATTCCCGAAATTTTGCACTTTAATCGCAGCCATCTCCGTCTATCAGCTCTGTTTTTGGCTCACGCTGACGCCTCATTTCACAAATCAATTGATTTCCCTCACCGTCGACTCGAACTCAATTCGCTCTCCAGCTGTTCGACGTCGGGTTCCGGCGACTCCTGCCCGAACCGAAACCGACCGAAACCGACCGACCGACCGGACGCCTCGTGTCCACCAACTTCGTTATCCTGGCGATGTCGACGACGACGTCGACGTTCTCGATGACGTCCCTCCGATGCTCCCCTGTCTCATGGTTCGCACGCAATTATTATTAATTTACCTTTTAACGGAAATTTCCTTTCGTAGTTGTTGTTCTTGTTTTTGGTTCATGTTATTGTTTTTGTTTTTGTTAGTATTGTTGTTTCTGTTATTCCTCCATTCTTCCTCAATGAATTAAATAATATTTCGTATTTCGTCCTCTTTCACACTCGCTCTTCTCCGATCACACACACACAGCGAGTGTCGATGAAAGCTTTTATGTGTTTCAGTCCGATTGCATATGTGTGATTGTGATTGAATTTCGGTGTCTGTATGTGTGTGTGTGTGTTCGCGTGTATTTGTGAATGGCTTCTCGTTTTGCTCGATTGCTCGATGCGGCATGTTTTCTCATTAAATTTATTGATATAACTTTATTAAAAATATTACGTGTCTGCGCATAATTATGCAATGCTCGGCCATATGCGACCGAAAATGAGAACCCGCAACAAGGACGACGAGCAGGCGGACACACACACGCACACAAACTCAAACATTCATAAAACAGAAGAGAAGGAAAACAAGAAATCAGAGACTATAAGGGGGAAAGAAAAAGTGAGAAAGGAAAAGAGAAATCAAGGGAGAATGACAGAGTGAAAGAGAGGAGAACGATTTTCGCACAACATCAATATTTTGATTAACTTCATTAAGCAATTGCATTTGTTATTCAAGCTATCGTTATTGTTGTGTTTCATGTGCTATATTTTGTTGCTTTTGGGATCCATATTGATATTCATATTGTTGTTGTTAATATTGTTCTTGCTCATATTTTTGTTGTAATTCATATTGTTGTTATGATTAATTTTGCTGTTTATTTTGTATCCATAACTGTTTTTGTTTCTACTGTGCATAATAATATCGGAGACAAAAACATTAATATCTATGAGGACAACGATGACATCATCATTGGCAACAATTAAAGCAATAGCAACAAGAACAAAAATAACAAACACAATATGAACAAAAATAACAAACATAATATGGGCAAAAGTAACAAGAGGATCTAAAGTAAAATCAAGGACTAAAACAAAAACAAGGACTAAAATAACAACAATGACTAAAACAAAATCAACGTCAAAATCAAGTCAGGAGAAAGGTCCAGAAAGGTACAGAAGGTCCATCGTTCATTGACTTTGATCCACCTTTGCTTTTATGATGAGGACAAGGACAAACGTCTCCGTCTCGTTTCTTCATATCAGATTTGTTGAGCGTTTTTCGTCCCTTAAACTGTGTCCTTCCAGAGAGGGAAAATTCTCCACTTGAATAGAAAATATATTCGTCAATATCAACAATGAATATAAAAACAACAACTAATACAAATGAAAAGCATAGACCATGACTTAAACACATACATGGACAGCAATTCGTCCCGCAGGACCAAGCGAAAGTTTTCCATAATAAAACGCAATAAATTTACAAATAATTTCACGAGAAAAACTCGAGGTTGAGGTTCAACGTTTGCGAGATTATCCTTATTTTAGATCGAGCGAGGGAAAAACAAACTCGGACTAACGAACGAACGCACACACAGAGCTCTATGTGTGTGTGTGTGTGTGTGCGAAAAGCTCTTTGTGTGTGTTTGTGTGCGAGCAAAGATTTATAATTTGCGTGCATTTATTGACACACGGACAAAGAGAGACAGACAGAGAGATAGGATCGGGGAAAGAGAGAGAGAGAGATGTTATTGCTGTTCACGTCCTGTCGATGTCCTGGCGGTCGCTCGTCCAGCCGGAGCTTCGTTTTTTGTTGCCGTTTTCGTTGTGTTTACGACGACGATGTTGGTCGGCGGGGCCTGAAACAAAATTGAACAAATTGTGGTAAACGCAAAATAAACATAAATTACATCAACAAAAACAAAAATACAACAACAAACCCAAATTACAACAACTACTACCAAACAAAAACATGCCCCCTGGGCTGGCGAACGTCGGAGCCATCGAACAATTTTGTTGCCACTTCCGTTCGAATGGAAACCGTTGCAGGCGGCGACGCAATTAAAATTACGGTAAAAATTCACCATCCAACAGACAGTGGGAGGAAGCGAGACAGGCGAGAGATAGAGCGAGAGCGCAAGAGTGAGAATAGATGGGCCCATGAGGATGAAGAGACGAGGACAAGTGGGTGAAGTGAGAAGTACGAGAAAGTTTGAGGTGAAACTTTGAAGTGCGAAAGCGACAGCAGATGGAAATTCATTAACGAATTGATTTGTGTTTATTTTCAGCATTCATTACTTTTTTCATTCACGGAAAATGCCTTCGAGGATTTTCCATTCCAATCTGTAGGAAAATAAATTATATGTAAAATAGTCGTTTAAAATAAAGTTAATGGAATAAATATTTAAAAATAATGTGAAAAAAACATTGTATTTTGTTGGAAAAACATTTCTTTTTTAATTTTTTTAACTTTATTTTTGAAACAAACTTTTTCATCATTCTTAATTTCTTTTAAATTGTTATTAATTATCTTTGGAAAATATATTAGATTGTTATTAATCTTCTTTCATAAATATATTTTATACACCAGCTGATGAGAAAAAGAATTAGTTCTAATATAAAGAATAATATTCCGTTATCGGAAATTTAATTGCCTTTATGGTTATATTTCTAAATCTTAAACATTAATATATATTCTTCCATATGCCAGACCATATATTTCATCGCCCCAAAGAATATTCCCACAACTCCAAATGTTCAAGGAATTTATTACTGCTTTTACTTAAAAAAATCCACGATATCCCCAACGACCTACTGCCTTCCTGACGAAGCCCTTAATTTTCAAGAAATCCATATGTTATACCCATAGCCACTCCGCCCGCCCCTTAATTAATATAATTTTCCAAAAATTCCTTCACGGCGAGTTGAAGAATTTCCCTCATTGTTTCGCGAGCAAGCAATTTCATGTTTCAAGCAATTTTACAACGAGAGGTTTTTCTTTTTTCAAACAATGTTGTTGGGAGAAACAAGTTGTTGTTTGGAGATGTTGTTTGGAGCAGTTGTTGTTGAATTTGTTATTGTTCGTTGTCCTTGTTGTTGGTTCTTGTTCGTTGTTACATGTTCTGAGTTGTTATTGTACCTTATTGTTGTTGGTTTTCTTCGTTGTTTTTTCATTCGGTTCCTCGACTCCTGTCGATTCTGATGTCGATGAGGAGAATGATGATGTTGATGTAGTTGTTGTCGATGTTGTTACTCGGATTATAGTTGTTACTGCTCACGATGAAGTTGGTGTTGTTGTTGTTATTGTTGTTGCTTCTGCTCCTGTGCATGTTCCATGAAATTGTGTAATTAGCGAAAACATCGATGTCTCGTGACTGGAGAAATTTTAATTTCCCTCCACGATTCACAACGTTTATCGAGCAAGAGCGACGAATTTACCATAGAAAAAAATGTCTGGAGGAGGTACCAGAGGGGGAGGAGGAGAGGGAATGAGAGAGAAAGAGAGAGATAGAGAGAGCGATAGTGGGAGGGAGAGGTCCGATGTCAGAGGTTGGGGTAAATGAAATTGCAATTTCCGCGCAACAAATACGAACAAATTGCATGACGAATGAATTTTAATGGACAACCGACAATCACAGGACACCGACCGACCATCGCAGGACACGGTCGACGGCCAGGACACGACCACCTCCGGCCTCCGAGAAGGGCAACAAGCCGCCTAGTGGAGGAATTCAG
Source organism: Coelopa frigida (assembly GCA_017309665.1). Classification (NCBI taxonomy): domain Eukaryota; kingdom Metazoa; phylum Arthropoda; class Insecta; order Diptera; family Coelopidae; genus Coelopa; species Coelopa frigida. The sequence continues at coordinate 17,964,379 of CM029565.1, forward strand.
GCTGAAGGACACGGGTTCTTGGAAGCCTCCAGGGCGCGTGGACGCGATTTGGTCAAGTCACAACTTATTGCCCCCTTCTGGGAGAGGAGGTGGGCAGTTCGAAGAGGGCGTGAGGCAGAAGAGGGCGTGAGGCAGCAGGATGAGGTTGGCCCAGGACCTCCTTCAAGTTGAAAAAGGACCCCCATCCAAGGACTCCAACTTCCCAGGACTCCATCGGCTGCCGTGCCTGGAATTGAAATGTGCTTCGAACGTAATTAATTTGAGGAGCTTGTTGATGAACGATTACAACGATGGCAACCGAAAGGGGGAGGAGAAGTTTCTTCTAATTCCTCCATTCTCTCTCTCTCTCTACATCTCTCTCTCTCTCTCTCTCTCACACACAAAATGAGCTTCTCTCACGCAAGCCATGATATTGCAAATTTTTACATCGCATCATTTCGCTTTGGTTCGTTCGCCTCGATTCAGATCGGGTCGAATCGGATCCGTTCGTCTCGCCTCCAATCGTCTCATTTCGCATCACGTGACTGGGAGAACAATTAGAGAGAGAGAGAAAGAGATATGAATGAATTCCGCGAGAGACAGAGATGGAAAGAGAAAAAGTAGGAACAGAGATGCAGGGAGGGAGAAAAAGGTATTTTTTACAGTCATTCCATGCGTTGAAGTTTGAGGCAGGATGGAGGAGGCGACGAAGGATCCAACACCATCGTCATCTTTCGCTCACTTCATCCTCCTTCGTCCTTCTTCCACATCGTCCTTCACATCATTCTTCTCATCCTTCGTCATCGTCCTCGCTTTTGACAAAGCCACGCACACAATAAAAGTCATTAGGATATTATTGGAGCGTGCGACTGTGTGTGTGTGTGTGTGAGAAGGATTTTTCATTGCCAAAGGATTTTTCTCTTTGTGTGGGAATTTATCTTGTATTCGTTTTTGTATTCATTGTTGTTGTTTTATTACATGTTTGCGAAAAATTCCCATTCGCATGAATCAAATTCGCGAGTCATCGCGAAGCTGAGTCGAAGGACGAAATGAGGAGGTTTTTGTGTAGGGTTGCCAGGTTAATGGATTTTTACATTGGGTAGAAAATAATAAATCATCAAACAATGAAATTAATAAAATTATTTATAATAATTAAAAATATAGAATTTTAAACATATTCATTGAAAATTTAATGCAAAATAATTACATAATAAATAATAATAAAAATGAAAACTAAAATAAAAAAATACCGAGGCCAACTTCTTAGCAACGGTTCCCGATCTATGGAGAGTGTTGCCAACGTTCCGATATTTATTTTTCAGTATTCCATATTTTTGTGACTTTCTCTCCCTCCTCCCCACTATTCATCCTTATTTTTCTCTATCGCTCCCTCTTCAAATTCCTTCACATTATCTATGTGAATATGATAAAAAATGTTCCACAAACGCAAACATTCCAACACACACACAAGTGAGAAGGAAGTTCACTTGATGGAGAAGAAAGGGAGACGAGACGACGAATGTGAGATAGTGAGGGAGAATGTGACTCGTGTTGACTTGACGAATATGACAAAGTGTGCATTAGTTGACACTTTTTTCTTCTTATTCTTTTGCAATGCTTCTGCTAATGTTTTCCATGTTTTTCCTTATTCGAGTTGTGGCTGTTTTTGTTGTTGTTGGCAATGGTGTACTTGTGTTTGAAATTCACATGTTGTTGTTGTCGGTGAATTCTTGTTATCATTCCTCATGACGTCATGTGGTTGTTGTTATTGAGGTTCTTTTCATTATGGTTGTTGTTTTTTGTCCTTTCTTCACGGTTTTCGGGCCTCGTTATTATTATTTTTAATTTTTGCCTTCTGATCGTTTTTATTTCTTCTAAGTTTCGTTTTTCCTTTTTAAGATCTCTTCCCGGATTTTTTGTTATCCTTTTGATCTCATCCTCACATAGTCTTTATCTTTTTCCTTCTCATCCTGCTCATTTTCATCCACTTCCTTCTCATCTTCCTTTTTTGATTCGAGCTAAACTCGTTCCTAAATCGTGACATGATCAGATATTAAATTCTCTGCCGCGAGACAATAAAATGCGGCATTACAAAAGAGAAAGAAATTCGGCAAGAGTGAGAGTCAGGCAGAGAAAGAGAGAAAGAAGGATAGAGTGAGAGAGAAAGCGAAAAGATTAAAGTGTACAAAAGAGAAAGATAGAGAAGGTTCCGTCTGAAGGGAAACTAAAGAGTTCTAGCATTGGATGTTTGTGTGTCTGAAAGAACAAGCTTTGAACGTCAGCACAAAACCATGCGAAATTATGTTAAAATTACTTTCCTTCATCCTCTCGCTCTATCATTCTCTCTCTCTCCCTCTCTCTGTGTCACTGTTTCTTTCCCTCCAACACACTCACACATACACACTCTTACACATACTATTAATCTTGTCCTTTCCTCCGTTGCCTCATGTTCCTTAATTTTATCACCCACTGATGCTCACAACTTCATCCTCTCTCTTCCTATGTCTCTCTCCTCTGTAAAGTTCTCTTTTTCTCTCTCTATCTCACTCTCTCTCCCTCCCTTTCTCCCACTATCTCACTCTTATTGTACCTATCTCTATCACACTCTGGGGTGCTTTTTGTTTGGAGCTCGAATTCCGCATAAATTTCAGAAAATTTTGCATTTTATGCAGGCTGCCAACTGCACAAAGCGAGACGCCAAAAGCACAACAAAACGAACAACAACAATCATGAGATCTACAACAACAACAATCATGAGAACTACAAAAACCACAGTCAGAACTACAACAACAATAAGCATAACTTTAACAACTACAAAAATTAAAACTACACCAAAAAATCCAAACTACAATAACAAAAAAAAAACCACAAATCACTACAACCATAAAAACTACAACTAAAATAAGTGAAATGAAAAAAAATACATGAATTAAAAGAACAAGAGTCACAAGAACCACCAAAAAAAAACAAAAAAAAATTAATCCAACAACAATTGAAAAAAACAACAAAAATTTATATAACAACAAAAGTGTCAGAAACAACAAAAATTTTACAACAACAAGTGGACCACAACATAATGAAGCCGTGTTAAAAATGAGCACATCATAAAAATGGCGTCCAAAGGAATTTTAACCTCAAAATTGCAGCAGCCCAGCACGAGAAAAAGAACAGAGAGTAAGAAAAGAGAAGGAGAGAGAGAGAAAGAAAGAAAGAGAGAGAAAGAGAGCAGTAGATGGAAATGAGGAAAAGAAGAAAAAGTCGGAAAAAATAACCATGAGAAACTTTTTTCTGTCCTGAATAGTGAAATGACCAACATTAAAAGCTTAATAAAGGCCAGAACAACAAAAAATACAACAACAAAAACAACAATAAAACCAACATTATTTCAACAATAACAACTACAACAACAATTACAACGACAACCACAATTACTGCTACAAGAACAACTATAAAAACAACAAATGGATGTAGTGGAAAACTATAATGAACATCGTAAAGTTGTTGTTGTATCCTGGTTGTTGTCATTCTTGTTGTTGTTGTTGTTATCCTTTTGAGTGCCAACTAAAGAAGCACATAATTAATGAAGCGTTGGCAACGCTGACCGCGTCGATGTCAACGACACTTTAATGCATTGAGAATGCAATCAAACCAACAAAATATCAACGAGGACGAGAAAATGACCAAATGAAGAGAACGGAAAAAACAGAAGATGAAAATCGCGGAAAAATCAACACGAAGATCATAAAAACCAAACTTCTTTCTTTTGCCATGGGGAGTAAAGGGAAAGAAAGATGGAGAGTGAGAGGGAATGATGTTGAAAGAGAAAGATGGCGAGAGAATGAGAATGATTTCAGACTCGCGGCATCTTTTAATTGCGACCCAGTTATTTAAATGTCCACCGAAGTCATTTGCTTTGTGTGCTTTCATCCTGGCTCCATATCTCTCTCTTCCTCCAACCTTCTTCTCATCCACCTTTCTCCATCATTTTCTCTTCAATCCCATCCTCTCGTTCACTCGCTCCATTTATCTCTATCGCCCCTTCATCTGCCACGCCCCACTTATCACTCGATTCGCGAGTCTTTAAAAATTCAGAACTCAAACACTTTGTGTGAAGTCCGCCCTCAGCGTTGACAACTGGTTCAGAAATATTCGAGAATAAAATGTTTTTTTTTAGACAGAGAGAGAGAGAGAGAGAGAGAGAAGAACTAGCCAGGGAAATAGAGAGTTAGAGAGACGAAGACAGTGAGACGAAGTAAAGGAAGTAGAACTAAATAAAATTGGATGAACTAAAAGCGGGGATGAAGTAAAGTTGAATAAAAGGGAAGTGAAGGAAAGAGAAAGCGAGGGAAAGACAAATTAATGGAAATAGAGAAAAATAACGAAACAGAAAGAGAGAAAGCGAATGAAGGATCGAGAAAAACAAACATTATTAAAAATAAAAAGACTTCCACGAAATTGTTGGACAGAGGAGAACAATGGACAGATGAACAGACAGACAGATAGAAAAACAGAGTTTGAGAGAGAGAGAGAGAGAGAGAGAGAGAAATAAGAAGTGAGAGAGAGACGATCCTTAAGCCCACATTTGTGGACACGAGAATCCCGCGAGGATGCCAAGAAAAAGTAATTCCCTTAACAAGGATAGAAGAAATAACAAAAAACAATAACCAAAAAATAATAATAAGAAATCACAAAATAAAAATAACAAAAGGAAACAACGAAAGAGAACCATGACACAAATAATAACAACAACAATAGGGAGAAGAACAACAATAAGAAGAAGAACCATAAGAAAAAACAACAAAAACAAAAACCAAGTCCACAACAACAATAACAACAACAACAAGCCAATGACAAACATCAACGATATCAAGGACTAAACAATCGACACAAGAAGGAAAGGGACAAAATTCAACACCGTCAATCTCTTTCTCTCTCCCTCTCAATTGTCGTACATTTGTTGTTTTTATTTAGTTTTTTTTTTTATTTGCTTGTTCTTATATTTGTTGTTCTTCTTTTCCTTGTTCTTCTTTACTGAATTATGTACGAGTTTTTCGCCATTTTTAAAACTTTGTCCCCGGGATAAGCTGTGGAAAAAGCAGAACAAAAACCAAATCTATAACAACAAATATAATCACAACAACAATAACTACAAAAGCAAGAACAACAACAACCATCGACAACAACAACCAAAAACAATGAGCAACTGACGAAGAAACGAAGAACAGAGAAAAAAAAAATTCAACCAAAATAAAAACCTCGAAAGAGATAATAGAATAAAAGACATAGTTTTTGTTCGTCTTTTCCTTTTTTGTTGTCATCTAATTTTTTGGGTAACTTTGCTATTTGCGAGAGCTATTGTTCTATCGTATTTGTTGTTGTTGATATGGTTTTCATTTTATCTTCTTAAATTGTTGCTGCTATATCAACAAGAAAAACAACAATAACAGAAACTCTCATAGGCTTCTTCGTCGTATTCGCTCGTGCATTTACGTCTTTCAACATCGTCTCCTCCTTTAAAGACCACGACACGTAAAAAACTTTTCTTTTAAGATTTATTCCTAAGACACAAACAGCCAAAAGAACGAGAAGAAAGAAAAAAAGATGTTTAAGAGAGACAAAAGTTCCCGTGACCCGCATTCGATAAGACCAAAGTCTAAAGCCAAAGTCGAAAGCTCCGATTAAAGTTTAAAGTTGCAGCGGAAAAAGGGAGATAAAGAAAGAGAAGGAGGGAGAGATAAAGAGAGAGAAAGTTGCTAATGGATTGGAACAAAACTCCATTTTTATATGGAGAACATGATAAACTCGAAGTTGGTTTTGAAGAATTTTGAAGGAAATATAATCGTGGAAAATTAGGAACTTTTCTATAAATAAAAATAATAAAATGAATTTATTATATTATTTAGAACATCATGAAGAAATGTCCTTTTGACCTCTATGAAGGACCTTCTGCTTCCGATGATTCCTTCAGCCAACCTTCGAGCCCGAGTAAACTCAATCTTCTCTCGGTCGATATCTCCCTGGTTCACCTGAACGATCTCTGCTGCCACGAGTATAATATTTCTATAACCTCGTTATGCAAATCCTTCTCAGCTTCCCCAAGAGAGGAAGAAAGAGAGAGAGCGAGTCGAATCATTCTTATGCCTTATCTCATCATATCATAGCATTCCATTAAGAATACGACGACGACTATCGTTGTCTGTTCCTTATGATCCACTTTCATCAATCATCTGAATGGTGCGCAAATTCGCCACGACTTGCACTCACTTTGTCTCTTTCTCCTTATCTCTCCATCTTCCTCATTCACCTTCTCTTTCTCTCTATTGGTCTGTTGTCATCTTTCTTCTACTTTTGTTGATATTTTTTTCTCCTCGTCTTTGGATTCCCTTTCGTCGCATTTTTATCCAATTTAAATGATACGAATAAAAATTGACATTACGCCGTATCGAGAGAACCCAGAGCCGTATCGAGATGATTTCCTTCACCTTATTCTGCCCTCTCCACAACCTCCCCCTCACCTTCCCTCCATCCATCGTCATCGTAAAAGCAGAAGATGGAAAGAAAACGCCATCCAAGCAAATAGATCTTTATTATTAGGGAGGTGGAGAAGGAGAAAAAAGAGGAAATGGAGTAGAGGCTGATGCAGAGGGAGGCAAATTCGTGTTCCTGGAATCGTCTAAGGTCTTATGTCCTGGCCGATTATATCCTTATCTTCGATGTCGCGATGTCGAAGCCATCGTCGTCGTCGTCGTCATTGTTCTCGTTGTCGACTGGGACATTCTTTCCAGTGTAATGATGCCATTTAGCAATAAGTCAATAAGCGCATTTCCTTCGCCCACGGCCCACAGGCTTCTTCGCATCCTTCCTGAAGGAATCCTGCATACCCCATCTTCTTTCTGTGCTTTCTCTTTATTGGATTGCGAACTGAGCGGACACGTTTCGCCATCGAACAAAAGGAACGAAGATCGACGATGGAGAAAAATCATGGATGGATAGATGGATGAAGGGGTGGAGGGAAAGAAGGACTGAAATATGAAGGACAGCGAGACGAATGAGGAGACAGACAGTTGGACGGACAGATGGTCGCTCGGACGAACGCTGGCGATAGAAAAGGACATCGTTTTGATTTTTATGTCCTCGCAGCACAAAAGCGAAGAAGGCTGGGTTCGGCAAAAGGTCGCGAGAGGACCAGAAGAAGAAGGTGATGGGGAGGAAAAGGATGATAGGTGAAGGTTGAGAGAAGTAAAAGATGAGAAGGAGAAAAAGGAAGCGAATAAGAAGGATAAAGATTGGAAGAATCAAAGGACGAAGGTTACCTTCTTGCATGACAAATGCGCTTAGCTCGTTGATCAAATCTTGCTGATGATGGCCAAACATAAAAATATCTTGCGACGACAGACGAATCGACCCAACGAGGTAGAGTGAGAGAAGGATATCGTTGGGGGTCGAATATTTTCTTGGGATATTCATATTTTTATGCTCCTCCCCTGCCTCACTGCCCAGGACAAGGACGAGGGCACGCAGAACCATCTGCTTGTTATGGTTTTATGATTTTTGCTTCCTGCCATGAGCCGAGGGTGCGATGGATCGGATGGGGTCAAAGTCGAAGTCAGATGATTCGATTGTATGTAAGAATCGGATGGCCGAAAAGGTAGCAACAGGCCTTTATTGTTGTTGTTTTTTGCTATTGTTGTTGTTTTTTGGTGCTATTGTTGTTCTTCTGTAGACTATTTTAGGAAGAAGATTTCGATGCGAGGATCATAAAAACTATAATGAAATATGTTGACTTTTGTCATTGTTGCTTTTCTCATCAGATGTTGTTGGTTTTGGTATTGGATTGTTGTTGCTTTAGTCATCGGAAGTTGTTGGTTTCATCAGTTATTGTTGTAGGTATCATCTGTTATTTTTGTTGGTTTCATCAGTATTTTGTTGTTGTCGTCATCGATTATAGTTCCTGTTGTTATGCTAATGAGAACCCATCGATGCCCAGGCACGCATCGGGTTCGCTTCATTCTCGAGAGGGGTGGCTAAGGGAATCGAGGGGAGGAAATCAACGAGTGGTGCGGGAGTGGATGGGAGAAGAAAACGTTTAAATCTGCAACGTAATCAGATTTTCCAATTTTCCACAAATGCAAACATATAAATATTTAATATTGATGACGACGGCCCACCGATCGACCAACTGCAGGCTGAAAGAGAATGAGAGACAAGTGGAAGAACTTTGATTTCATCCCTTTTGGGTTGAAAGAGAGGGGTGCATAAAGAAACAGAAGAAGAAAAAGTGGGAGAAGAAGCAGACAAAGACGAAGGAATCCCATTAAGAAGGTGGGCGACGACGCTTCATAATGGGAGAGATGGAGGAAGGCGAAGAAATCTCATTCCTTCTCTATCTATCTCTCTCTCACTTCTCTCTCTTCTCTTCTTCTACAATGAAATCGAATTATTTATCTCATGTGAGATTTGGGATTTTCTTTCCCTTTCTCTCTATATCCTTCTATATTCCCACTTTGGAGAAATTTCCAATTTTTCATTTTAATTCCGGATTTATTTTCGTTATTGCTGATTTATTATATTTGTTGTTGTTATATAATGTTGTCGTTGTTGTTATTGCTACTGCGATTTATATTCATTTTCATCATATTGTTGTTGTTGTTATTTGTATTTGTATTTGGAATGCCGCCATTTTTGTGCCCAACGGAACGCAGCAGTCATAAATACCGTTATTGTTTATGTCTCCTTTTGACTGTTGCCTGCTGCCTACCCGACGACAGACACGCCCCCCCGCCCTTGACTCTTCCATTCATCCCTATCTCCCTCTGCCTCATCCTTTGAAGCGTCATCGTAAACGTTTTACATGAGTTCGTAGGGAGAGAGAGAGAGTAAGAGAAGGAGAGTGAGTGAGTGAGTGTGAGAGTGAAGGAAGCCTCATATGTGTATGGTGGCTGCCACTCCTCCTCCCTCGCCGCCCCTCTCGACTCATTTACATGCCTCCGACTCAATCCCCAGATGACTAAAATTTCATTCAAATTTCTCCCTTTCTGTCTGCGAGCGGAAATTTTTCTTTCCTTTCTCTGTTTCTCTATTTTGACTCCTTCTAATTCTGTTATTTTTGGAAAATTCTTCTTCTCTTGGATTCTTTTCATTCTCTGAGCTTATTTTCATTTTCTTTTTTTTTTTTGGTTTTTTATTATTTTTTTATATTCTTATATTATATTCATATTCATTCCTCACTTTTGCTCTCTTTTTCATATCTATTTTTCTTCTTCGTATTTATTTTCTCTTTTTATTTATTTTATTTTTTCTTTGTTTTGAATTCCCCTGTATTTTTTCAGCATGTTCTTGTCCTCTTCTTCACTTTCGTTTTCTCTCTCCCTTTTTTGTCTTCTCTTATTTGTATTTTGTTTTTCTTTTCTTCCGTCTTCTTCATGCATTTCTTTTTATTTCCATCTCTCCTTGTTGCCATGTTGTGAATTCCTTGCATTCCCTTTGTGTTTATTTTATATTTGCATTTCATAAATATTAAATTCCCCAACGAGCACGAGGCGGCCACTGAGCCAGAGCGGGATGGGGAGATCGAGGAGAAAGAGAGAGACGGGCCATCGGCGCAAGATGTCGTTACTCGGACAGCTGGTGGACAGACAAGAGGCGAGGGGGAGGGAGAGAGAATGAGTGGGAGGAAGACAGTAATGCATAATTGGAAAGAGCGGGCGAGACGTAGTCAAGGCAGGACTTGGAGAGTTTTGGAAACTAGGATGACTTCGTGGCCGTCGTGGTCATCGCATGTCGAAGGATATTCAAGGGACGACCTCTGGGAATTCAGAGCTATTTTTGTATTCATCCTATATCTGTCTTGAAGCTGGTGCTTGATTTTTTGTAAGATTTATGTTTTTGAATTTATTTTTCTAACAAAATAAAGAAAATTAAGAATTTTTTAAATTTTTACAAAATTTTGCAATACTTAAATCTACAAAAATGTTTTTCATTAATTTTTTATGAAATGAAATAGAAATACAAAAAATTATATATTTTTACGAAGTTTTAAAATTATACATAAATTATTTTTTTTTAATTTATTATTTTACTGTTATTTTTAAAAATTATCAGTTTTGTTTTTCACTATAAAAAAAATATTTTATGTATTTATTTTTGAAATTGTTAGTTTTTAACGATTATTGATTGCTACGATTTATTCGAGTTTTTCCTTGATTCGCAAAAATGTATATATTTCTCTCTTCTTTAATCACGCCTTTATTAGAAAAAAAAATCCCGACCTTGTATAAATTCCACATAACACAGGTCTATCAAGTCCGTATCATGATTTAATTCTTCCAATTCTTTCGTTCTCTTAACATCTTCCTACTCTTTCCAATTTTCAATCGTGAATCTTTCCATCTCCTTCATCTCAATTCCTCTTCGTCTCTTCATATTTCTCCCTCCTTTTGCTTCCTCCTCCCTCTCCCCATCCTCCTCTTCACACTTAACGTAATGAATGTCAACCCTTGACTCTACGAGGATGTAAACGGAGACATAGACGTAAACGTACTCCGATGGAGCTTTCTATCACGCATCGCTATTTTTACACTCACTCTCTCTTTATCTCTCTCTCTCTCCCTTACTCACTCCCCTTCTCACTCTTTATTCCCCACCAACGACACCTTCAAAAAGCCTTCTCGTCTGGCTCTCGTCTCCATCTCACACTTTGGGCCTGGACTCGTTTTTATGTTTCGCTATTCATTTTTCAAATGCGACACTTAATACCAAATAAACACACACACACAAATGAATAGCGTCAGACATGTATCTGTCTAGCTGGATGTCTGTCTGTCTCTTCGTCTGTCTGTGTGTGAGTGAACAGGCTCGAAATTTATGCGCTGTCAAGTGTTGCTTTCACTTCTGACGCTTGTCGCAAAAACAAAATCCCAAATACAACAATTTCCGACACAACACCAACAACAAAAACAACATCATTGTCATCAACAAATTCAACATGAAAAAATGAAACCAACAACAACACTGTCATCAACTACAAAAACATCATCAAAAGTCTCTTCAAAAAAATTGCATTCTCTTCCCCTCACTCCTCTCTCTCCATCTCTCTCTCTCTCTCTCTGTCCCTTGTCTATTCACGAGAGACGTCGTTAGCAAACGTTCATTCGTTCATCGTTACGTCACGTTACGTGAGGCGACGTTACGTTCCCAGTTAACTACACGTCGCAGCCATTACGACGATTATTGTTGCAATGTTTTCGGAATGTTTTTGGAATGTTTTCGCAGCACTTGAGCCTCACACCTCACCTCATCGCGCCCTCGTTCTCGTCCTTGTCATCGTTAACCACACCACCACATTCACATCGAAATACACGACGACTCATCCATGTGTGAAAGAGATGCAAATATCGTGGAGTACATGAGGGGGGGGAGAGAGAGAGAGGAAGGACATGCAAAGTTGATGACGTCCTCGTCGTCGTCGTCGTCGTTGTTGTCCTCGTCGATGTTGCACTAAATCAACCACTGAATGGTAATGGCTAAAGTTAGAGAGAGAGAAGGAAGAACTGAATGAGAAGTCTATAGGATTCCTGTATATCCTGTGGAGAGAAATGATACGGTTTATGAAGACGAATCCCCGGCGATTGATGTCGTCGTTTGGAGGGGATTCCGAGCCAGTGAATCGATAGGGATGAGACATTCATAGATGGATCCTTAGTGAATCCTTGTTATTCATCCTTCGTCTACTTCTTTGTGGAATTTTAATTGCTCCTCTGAAGAGTCGACTATTTGCTTTAATTATTCTTATCCATAAGTTTGCGGTAATTATTTGTATAAGGAATCCTCTTAAGAACATATATTTTCTCATAGAGTAAACCTTTATATCGTGATCTTGTACACATTAACTTTACTCTATCGCTCACAAGAAATGTTTCTTACTAGGGATCAGTATCTTATAAAAGTGAAACTACTTGTATTGGATTTTCTCTTCCTTCCTTTGAAATCGTCATTTTACTTGATTTACCTTCCAATTTTACACTCAAAATTGATTCGTTTTCTTATCACAAAACTTTCGATCACCATAGAACTCGATTATCAAAAAACAATTAACCAAAAACTATTCTCCAAAAAACAGTTCACAATAAAATTATTCACCAAAAAACTCATTCACCAAAGTTCTTTCCATCAAATTTTCTTCATTCAACTTCCCATACAACTTTCCTTCATCAAACTTCTCTTCATCAAACTTCCCTCAATCAAACTTCGTTTTCACCTTCTTCCGTCTTTGCGTTTCTTAAGCTTTCAACTATTATCATAGATTTATTCCTTTCGCTTTCATCCTTTTCTCATCACAACCGACTCAAATCCTTCCTACTTGTCTTATCACGTTCTGTTCTTGACTGATTGCCAAACTAATTTCCTTCCCTCGGCTCTTTTTCTTTCCGACTTTTCAGGTCTTAATTGTTCCCTTTCCTTCCCCTGACCTTCCTTTCTTCACTATATTCCTTCACTACTTTCCTTCTTTATCCGTCGTCCCTACTGTCCTTCCTTCCCTATCTTCCTCTTCTCTGATTTTCCCCACAATTTTTCGCCGTTGTTTTTCCTCGTTTTTGTGGAAAATTCACCTCTGTTTTGCATTCTTCTTTAGTCTTTCTTGCTTGGCGTTTGTGTCTGTGTCTATGTGTGTGTGTGTTTGAAGGCTTTGAAAGTTTTCCCTACTTGTGGCATTTATGTTTATTCCGCAAAAGCGCTCGCAGCCTCCCGCCGCCACGCCCCTTTACGCCCTTTGTGCCCTCGCAGCTCATCCGAATTGATTAAAATTGTTGCGAAAACAATGTCAAAAGCAACACGCAGAGCAGCCAGCAACAACCACCACAAACAACAACAATAATAACAACAATCGCAGTAGCAAAAGGAAAGACGAAGAATAAGAAGGAAGCAACAGCTTCATCAGCAGCTAAGCGTGAACTTTTTGCCTCCAGAACTTCTTGCAACCTTCTCTGCTTCTTCCTCGCACACCTTTCTTTCCTATTTTCCTAGTCCTCTCTTTCCCCGTTCGTTCCATCCTTGAGAACTTGAGAGAATTTGCAAGAACCTAATGAAAAAGTTTGCTCCGAGTCCGATAACTTCTTACAGGGTTCCACAGCGGTGTCGAGGGACCTCCTTGGCCTATGATTCCAACGAGGAAGGGATTTTGATTTCGTTTTTTCAATACTTCATCTTCTTCGTGTTTTTTTTCTTCATTGGCTTTGGTGCCTCTAATTGACATGATATTGTGATCTATAGCTATTTTTCTCCTTCTTCGTCTTATGCCTTTCTCAATTAGCATAAAATTTATTAAATATACTTTCAATATTATACCTCAAGATTGAGCTTCTTGCACCCTGTTCTGGAGCCACCTGCATCGCATCCGCCGTCAATCTTAATTCCACTTCCCAGTGCATTTTCTTCGAATTTCTTTCGTTCCCTTCGCTCATTCCCTCTCTTATCTCTTCGCTTATCCCCTTTCCTTACCCTTCCATGCCTTTCCTTTACTTTCTTTTCCGCCCTCACTTTCTTATACTGTCATTTAAATTGTGCCTGCGGCGTATGATTTATTTTCCTTCCATGCCTCTCTCACCGTCTCTTTCGCTCTCTCTCTCGTTCTCTTCTCCCCTCTCCATCTAACTCGTCTCTTGCTCTCTCTCAATCTCTCGCTTTCTTCTCTTTTTAGGGCAGCTTCCTTTTTCCGCTGAAGGATGTTTACGAAATTACGATGTGAAAGTGAATTTTCTTTGTCAGTGAATGCTATTGTTGTTGTTGTTATTATAGTTGTAATTGTTGTACTTGCTCCTCTTCACGTTGTTCGTGATCCTTTGTTGCTGCTGCTGCTGTTGTTGTTGTTATTGCAGCTGCCTCCTGCGCCTTGAAATCTTGTTGCATTCATTGCTCGAAGCTTCATTCTTGTTGTTGTTCCTGATGTTGTTGCTTTGTCGTTGTTGTTGTTGGTGGCGGTAAAGCTGCTGCTGTCGTTGGCATTGTCGTTGACATAGTCGTCTTCGTCATTGTTGTTGTTTTTGTTGTTGTTGCTGCTGAGCTACAAAGCTTACCCGAGGCAGCGGCAACAGCAATTAGGAAATGTTAACAAGCGTCCTTAAAAAGCAACGAAAAAAATAAAGCAACAACTATTTGAACAACAAAAACGACTTGAACAACACCAAAAACGGTTGCCTTTATGTTGCCGACACGGCAGCACGACGGCGGAAGATGAGGGGGAGGAAGAAAAAAGAGAAAAGATGAGGAAAAATCCACACACACATAGATAGATAGTGAGATACTATTATTTGCCTCGCATGGTGGTTCATCTGTGTACACAAGTGGGTGTTTGTGTGTGTGTGGGTGTGTGTGAACGACACACACACAAACACATCTCCACGTGTATTTCCTCATTCGTCCTCGTCGTATCCTCGTTGAATCTTCGTTGAATCGTTGCAATTTAATTCTTTATTCTCGCTCGCTTTGTCGTCGATGTCGATTCTTCTTCCCGCCAGTTGCTTCGCTCGTCCTCTGTTGTTATCATCAGAATTCATTCTTTATCCTTCGCTCATCATCGACGTAATCATCATCTTCCTTCATCGTTCTACTTCATCATCAAATTCTATCACTCTACTTCATCATCATTCTTCATCATACTCCTTCATAGTTCTTCGTCGTAATCATCAATTTCATTGTCAAAAACCTTGTCATCATCCTTCAAAGTCATCATCTTCATTGTCATGGTCATCATCGCCAACATCCTCGTCAATGATGGAACTAGCAACAATAGTGACAACAACTACACCAACAACAATTGAAAAAGCTCCGTTGTTGCTGCTGTTGATTCGTTCCTTTGCTTGTTGATTAAAAGCAATTTAGCTGCATTTGTGTTTGTGCACTTCTCGATGTCTCTCTCAATGTGTGGATGTGTGTATCAGTTATCCTTACCCTCCCTCTTTCTTTCTCACTCACTCAGTCTGTATCCATCTCTGTCTCTTTTCACATCACCACTTGTATCGCTTTTTGTTTGCTTAGTTTTGTTTGTTTATTGTTTGAGTTTTCGTTTGTTCTTTAGTTTATTTTGTTCTTGCTGCTGATGTTTGAAAGTTTTATTGAATAAATTAAAGTATTTCTCACTGAATGCAGTTGTCACACGTGTGTGTGTGTGGGCGCTTATTGGTGTGCGTGTGTGTAGGAAGAAGTCTTTGTTTATTTATCATCAATTTAGAAATTGAGAATTTCCCTCAAAAATTCACAGTAATTCTTTGATCTTTGATGATGACAGATTTATTATTAATTAAATTATGATATTATATATACACATCGTCTGTCTAAGAAAATACCTGTACAAGTTTCAATTCTAGCCGAGATCAAAATATTCCTCAATTATTAAATCATATTTTTCTCTTTCTCTGAACAACTATCGATCCTTGCTCATAGTTTTAAATCATTTTTGTCCTTCCGCCTCGCGTATTCCACTCACATAGACACATGTCAATTTGAGAGGAATTTTTCACAATCTGTGACCAAATTTTAAAAATCAATTAAATCCGATGGACGCAGAAAAAAATCATTTAAAATCGATGGGCGCAGAAAAAAATCAATTAAATGACCCAGGAAAATAAAATAAATAAAAAACAAATACAAATAAATAAATGGATTGAGATGAATATGCAAATTTTTGAATAATTTTGGAGAACGAAATAAATCAAGGGAACGAGAGAGAGTGAAAAATAAATCATTCCATTCATCGGATTCAATTAAATGAAAACACAAACTTTTTCCTGCTGATGCTGCTGCTGGTGCCACTGATGATGATGATTGTCATTTAGTGCACAAAGCTCGGCCCAAACCAAATCCATCTATAGCCAGGGGGCAGCCCTGGTCCTCCTAATGGCTCCCCTCAGTTTCCGAGCCCTGGTCATGATCCCAACCCGGGGAGAAAACGTGGTTCTATTTTAAAGGACCATCCATCAATGACAAAACAGACAAAATTCAAATCATCAAAAACAACAACATCGGCAGCAACATCAACCACCACAATGACGATGATTCGAATGTGGATGAGAAGTAGGACTACCGGACAACAACAACAACAAAAACAATTGGAATATAACAACAAACACAATTCAAATACGACACCAACAATGGAAATGGACGAATTCAAGCGACGATCACGGACAAGAGACGCATTCGTCAACAATGGAACATCATCAGCAGCAGCAATGGCAACAACAATGAGTGACAACAACAATAACAACATTGAGTGACAACAACAATAACAAACATTCTGACAAATACAGCAAAAATCATCAACGACCATGATTTTTTCGCTTGAATTTTCTTTTTGTCTATGATTGTTTGTGTTGATGTTTTAGATTTTTGTTGTTGTATATTTTTCGTTGTTGTTGTATATTTTATTGTTATAGTTGTTGTATATAGATATCCTCTCCTATAGGTTCTACAAAGAAATGCCAAAAAATCAAAATCATTCAATAGCAAAAACAACAAAAAGCAAACAACACGCAAAACCACTCGAAGCCAAACAAATACAAATTCAATGAAAGAGACAACAGGCATTGCACAAATATAACCGTCATTGCAAATAGACAGAGATCGGTAGAAAGAAAGAGAGGGTGGAGAAAAGAGGGAGATAGCGAGAGAACACTCCATCATTCGTATTTTCTCTCTTCTCTCTCTATCTTCTTTCCCACTTGATCTCCATATTTTGAGGGTCTGCAATGGCCAAAATCGACAACAACAATTTTAATGCTCTACATCTCTAATACAGTAGTTGTAGTAGTCATAGTAGTGAGACACCAACAGATCGACGATGTTGTTGCCATCCACAACAACAATGATTGTCACAACAACAACGATGACAATAACAACATCAACTACGTGGACATCAGGGCGTATGCGAAATATTATCGATTCGAACCATTTTGCGTGCTTAAAAGACTCCTAAAGAGAAGAGCAGGCAATAAAAATGGAGAGAGTGAGATGGTAAAAGAGGAGAAAGCAAGAAAGAAGAGAGAGTGAGATGGTAGAAAATGAAAGAATGTGAGAGAGACAGAGTAGAAGGCCGATGTTGAAGGGTCGTCGAGTCGCCATTTTGCAAATGCGGGAAATCGAAAATTGGAAAATATTCGAGTTGCGGAAATTCGCGCAAATGTTGGAAAAATCATTCAATCATCGGGCAACAAAATATGGGCATGAGGGAGGGAGAGAGAGAGAGAGGAGAAGTGAGAGAACGAACAGAAAACTCTTCCTGTGCATCACAGGAACAGTCGGCCAGACAGACAGCTAGAGCTCAGGGCTAGACAGTAGTCAATAGTCAATTCAATGAAGGAAGATTCGAAAAAAAGGAAGATAGAGGGTTCAAAGGAAAGAGATCTAGAGAGAGAGATAGATGGAGAAATAGTGAGAATGGCAGTGATCGAAAAAGCGGAAGGCGAAAATGGCTTGAAGGAAGTTGGGAAAAAAACTCCAACGAAACCAAATGAAGTCTGAGCGACAGAGGTGGAATCAAGAAATGTATGGAAATAGGGATTTAGAGATTGATACACTGAAAGACCTACGATAGTGGGAGTAAGAGACAGGCAGAAGTTGAAGGTTGTCAGAGAAGAAGTGAGAAGGATAGAGATATAAACTGACAGGAAGCTAGAAATTGAGATGTAATAGGGAGATGTAAAAAGTTTTCACAGAAGTTAGTGCAAGGATAGTTAGTAAGGAAAAAGATAGATCGAGCTCATAGAGGGAGAAAGGGAGAGACCGAGAGATGGTATGAAATGCGTTTGAGTGTGTTTGTGATAGATGAAATCATCGACTGGCAACTCCAGACGGGTTTTTATTTGAAAGTTTGGCAGTTGATTGATGTTTGCTGCAGTCCTTTGAAAGTGCTCTCAATGGACGGTAGACGATTTATTGTAGTTGTATTTGTTGTTGAAGTCTGCATTGTTGTTGTTGAAGTCTGCATTGTTGTTGTTGAAGTCTGAATTGTTGTTCAAATTCTTATTGTTGTTGCTATTATTGTTGTTGCAAAAAGCCAACCAACCATCCGAACAGAGTGAATTCCAATTGTTGATGATCCACTCGGTCTCCGGCTCTTTATTTACTTAATTAAATCTAAACTTCTCTCTCACTGCGCTCCCTGTCTCTCATTTCATTCTCTCTCCCTGTCTCTCATTTCATTCACTTTTCTCATTCATTGTCTTCTCAACTCTTTAAAAACCCTGAAACTAATGAAGTTCTCTCTCTCTCTATTTCTTGCAGGTAATTAACGTGTTGGCGACTTCATCTGATGAATCATAATCCTGGCCACAATCCGACTGAACGGACCACTTGCTATGGGTTTGAAATCCTTCGACCTGGGTGGAATCAGACAATCATAAATGCACTAAGCCACAACAACAAGAACAAAAGCAACAACAAAGTGTTCAAGAACAACATCTATGACAATAAAGACAACAAGAACGAGAACCAAAACGATATGATTAGACCAACAACTACCAACAATAATAACAAGAACAACAATTTCTATAGAATACATACCTTTGATGCTCGATTTATCAGAGACGAAAGCGAACAGTTCTCAAACTCATACACATACATACATATACATCTAGCGTAACTCATTCACTCACCAACGTCGACAATTTGCTCGCATTGACAACTCAATGGAGTCCTTTAATTGTTTGTAAATACGTCCAGCGAGGATGTCGCAGCGAGGATGACGAAGGACGCTAAGCATAATACAATAAATAACACACATATACACATGGACACATCTCATTCACACACACCTCACCCACACATTCACCTCAATACACCGACACATACCGAGACACCGGCGACGAATCAAAAGCATTTTCAACTGTCCATTCGAGCTTCCGACGACCACTGGGCGGACGAAGTTTGGGACGGACGCAGGACCAAAACGATGCGACCGAACGGTGTGCGAAAGAGTGAGAAGATGTCCTCGTCTCCCTCCCCTTTCCACTCGTTACCATCGACGATGACGGACGGCGGCCTGATGTGCGGACACTTTGATAAGCAAATCCTTGCTTCAACAAAAACGAAACCGTTCGAGCGTGATTACGGTTTGCGTCCTCTGTGTGTAGGTGTGTGTCTCCCTGTTTGTGTGTGTGTGTGTGTGTCTCACTGTCTGTGTATGTGTCTCACTGCCGGTGTGTATTTACGATTGTAAATGTGGTGTTAACAGATTGGAGGATGGTGGTGGTCAGAGGGATGGAGTTTGGGTCTGGTGTTTGCTGAGGTTTGTAGAGAATTACAATGGGGTTGACTCCAGCCTCGGCGGACGAGAGCATGGAATGATGGAGGAACTGAGTGATGGAGAGATCGATGGTTTGAGGGATCGATGGTTGAAGGATCGAACGGTGGGGCATTTGGTCAGCGGTCGAATCGGTCCGGCCGCCGATGATGGACGCTAACGACGACGCCGCGCCGTCGAGGGTGTGGACAATTATGATAGAATCGCGAACGTCGAGCAGGCAAATGAAGTGAAGCGGGCGAGATAGAGAAGGGGAGACAAGGACGAGAGGGCGAAATAAGGACGATGGATGGGCAAGGACTAGGATGAACGAGACGAGCTGAGGATGAAGAGATAAGGAAGAGATGACGAAGAGTTTAGGAAGATATGAGTTGTGATGGCAGAGATGGACTGAGGTAAACAAGAGAGAGGCACGTGTAGATTCCATGTGGGGGCTTTCGAGTTTTTGTAGATCGGGATAATGAAGAGGTCCGGGAAACGAGATGGAAGTCAAAGACACAGAGGGTGAGGAAAAGGTCTACGAAGAGGAAGAGGAGTCAAGGGAAAATGTATATAGAAAAAGTAGAAGGAGAACAGAAAGTATAAAGAAAAGTCATATGAAAGAAACAGACCTGAACCTCAATGAAGCTGTCGTGAAAAAAGACAAACCACAAGTGCAGAAAATAATGGACAATAATAATCGTTCATAATAATAGTAATTTAAAGTAATTGTCTCCCTTTGAAAGACTTCAGAAAAATTGACAAAGAGGACAAAGAAATCAACTTTCAATTGGGATTCAATTCGACTTTTCTATCACATGAGGATTTCGAGAAAATCTTGCGATTCTTTTGACAGAGAACTTCGTTCTTGTGTTACAGTTATTCCTGTTATCCATGTTGTTGTAGTTCTTGTTGTCTAAACAGAAATTCGTCGAACACAGACAAGGACAACGATAACGACGTAGCGACCACTCGCCACACAATGGACGACGCGACAGGACCAGCATGTTCGACGACGACGACACACCTTCCAATTATCCTTTCAAACCCACACCCTCAGCAAACCCACCCTCTTTCACAACCCTCCACCTCTCTATCTCTCCCTCTCTCTTCCTTTCTATTCCTCCAACACACACACCAAATCCCCATTCTGCTCACACAAGCAACGTTAACTCGTTTGGAAAATCACTTCAAAGGCGTCCTGACATCGTCTGTCAGCGGTTTGTCAACGCTTCATTCACTCATTCAATACACGAGCACGAGTCAGAGGGTGAGAGAGAGAGAGAATGTGTGAGTGTGTGTGTGTGGGATTATATTCATATGTGAATGTGTGCTATTACAAGAAGACGACGGGGACATCGGGGTTCGTGGCTGGTGAAGCCTTCAATTGAATAATTATGTGAATGCATAATTTTTATCAATCGCCATTCGATGAAAACCCTAACCCAACTTTGGTCCCTTTCTCTCACGCTCTTTCTCTCCCTATCACAGTCACTGTCACTTTATTACCTTTTCTTCCTCGCTCTCTCTCATCCTTTTCGTGCAGATAATTACTACCTTCCATGGGGACACTTGGTGGGATTCTTCCTCTTTCTCCTTCTGTTCCTCCTTCTTTCTTCTATTCCTTCTCTTTCTAGTCCTCATTCTCCTTCTAGTCCTCTTCCTCCTCTTCGTCTGGCAAGGACCTCGCTCGATATTAAGTTATTAAAAGCATATTAGGGTTGAGTTTCTTCCGCTTCCCCGCCCTTTTCTACTCCTTCTCCTCCTTTTCTTCGATAGCTTTGTGTGTGTTTCATAGTGGTGAATAGTAGAGAGTTCTAATGAGTTGTTGTTGTTTATGTTAGTTTTGTTGTTGCTCCTGTCTGCGCTTGAAAATCAATTTGAGTTGATGTTTTTATTTCCATCCATCCATCAGTCCGTCCTCTTTGTTGTCTGTGTCTCTGTATGCGTGAGTGTGTGTGTGTGCTTGTGTATTTTCTCTATACATGTGTGTCTTCTCTCTCTATACATGTGTGTATCCTTTTATATGTGTTCGTGTTGTTTACTTTACTTTACATTCATTCATTCATTACCTCGTTTCAACATCAAAATGTGCGATCGAAGGGAAATTCATGAGGCATTAAAATGGGTGGGAACGAGAAGAAAGAGAGTGGAAATGAGAGAGAAAGCGAAATAGGTTGTTTCATCCACATATTAATATGCTAATGTTTATGTAAAGTTTTCAATTATTTTGCGATTTGTTTAATTATAGTTTTATTCGATTCGAAGTCAAACTCGATTCGCTTTGTTATGCAAATTGCGTTTTAAATAGTTCATTCATGGGAACGACGATTAGGGTTGTAGGTAAAAGAGTGGAAGAGAAAGGGTGTGAGAGAGAGGGGAAAAGAGAACGAGTGGGAGTGGCTTTCAGATTGTATTATAATGATAGAAATTCATGAATGACGGTGGCGAAAGAGTTTCCTGTACACGAAACGAATATTGTGAAAACTTTCGAAAGTGGCGCAGGTTTTTGTGGAATAGTATTAAAAGGAATCCTGTTGTGTGGCAACGAAATGTATGGAACGGAAATTTGTTGGCAACTCAATTGTATTAAAATTGTTTGTGTTCAGTTTGTCAGATTGAATTTAGATTGTAAATGTTGGGTTTTCTATTTGTAATATGAGGTGGAATTTTGAATGAAGGTAATGAATAGTGAAAAGAGAATTTGTTTGATAAATTCGAGTGATTAAAGTTTCGATATAATTTATGTTTTAACTAAAGTTTATGAATTATTAAGATATTTTTATTCATAATTATTTAATTAAATATTTTTTTTACCATTTTTTGCATTTTTGATATATTTTTTATATTTTTATCATTTTTTTATATTTTTTTGTATATTTTTTATTTTGCTATCTATTCAAAACCTTTAAATTTTGCATTTACTAAAACCATGTAATTCAATGTCTCTCTTAAAAATTCTCTATATTTTTGCTCTTTATCACCATTATTCATTCATTCCTTGTTTTCATCTTTTTCAACTTTCCTCAAAATTCATCTTCAAGAGTTTTACATATCTTCTTCTCTACATCACTGGAACTTTCTGTATATTCGTATTCCTTATATGCCACCTTAGTTCTTAAACTAATCTCTGGAAACTTGAGAAAACTCCTTCTGCAACTTCTTTAGTTTCATCTGACCATGGAATTTTAACAAAGTTTTGTCGCTTTCCTTTTTCTTCACTTTAATTTTTTCACTATACTTCTCCGTGTTTCTTTTTCGTCTTCGCTCAATCGCTTCCTCATCCAACTCTATCAATTTTTCTTCTCTCAGCTCTCTATGTCTTCTTGTCTCTCTTTCTCCCATCTTCTTCTTGTTTCCCAGATGATCATCCGTCTTTATTTTTAAATTTTTCTCTCTTTATTCCGGTAAAAGGTTGACCGTGTGAAACAACTGAATCCTGCCTCTTTCACCTAAAGCCATTTTTATTCCTCCCCATCCTCATCTTCTTCTTGACACCCTCCTCTTCCACAAATTTTTCTTCCTCACCTCTCTTTCCACAACAATTCTCGTCAAACCTCGGTCTATCCAACGGCACCTTCGTCCTCCTTCCTCCGCTAAGAACTCCTTTCGCGAAAAAGGGAAAGAGAGAAACCAAATGCAATTCTCTTTCTCTCTCTCTCATCCTCCTCTCTCTCTCTGGTTTTTCCGAGTAGTTCAAGTTCTCAAGCCACGCTCGCCTCCTTCCTTTTTGCCTCTAACCCTCTCTATCTCTATCTTTCTCACTCTTTCTCTCACGCCTACACGATGGCATATGTTAACCTAATCTCGAGAAAGCCACAAAGTGTTGGCACAAGCAGGAAAAGCTCTTCCGGCTGTCACCTGGATAACGGTAAAAGCGAGTCAAATGCAAACAGCTCAGAACAACAACAACAACATATAGAAACCAACCAATAACAACAAAAATATAAAATCTACAACAAAAAGTAGTGCAAAACAACCAAACAAACCAACTAAAAAAAGTCAAATAAAATAAAATATCAAAAACAAGAAAAATAAATAGAAAATCAAAAACAAAAGTATTTCCAAGTGAGAGAGAAATACGAGAAAGGACAAGGAAAGTTAGAGAAGGAAGAGAACAATGAGGGGAAAGAGACCAAGGAAGAAGAGAAAGGACGGAGGAGCAAAATAAAAGTTTTAAAAATAATAAAAGCCAAAGTGCGAAGCTAAAGGAAACACACTGAGGCATGGGAATAAATTTCCAAAGCGAATCCTCTGCCCCCGCCAACCCTCATCGATGGGGGGCGGGGGGTAGTTCTAAGGGGTGATTGAAGGTGTGTGTTTGTGGGTCGCACCTGCATTTTCCGAATGACAAAGTTTTTGGCTGCAAAATTTATTGAGGTGGAAAATTCGATGTGAAAAGTTTTTTTAGGTTGCACATGCGGAGCTTGCAACATGTTGTGCAGGCAACGCCAACAACAACAAAAAAATAACACCTGAAATAACAACAACAACAAGGTTAAGAACAACAACAACAATGAGTGAAAGAACAACAACATCGATATCTGTGCAAACACCAACAATGTGATTGCATGCAAATAGTTGCAGGACACCCAGCGCAAGATAGAGAGGAAAATAGCGTGGGAGTGAAGAAGGGAGGGAGACAAAACCAACTGAGAGAAAGTGAGATAGAGAATGAGGCGCAGTGAGAGGGAGAATGAAGGTGAAGTAAGAACGATGAGAATGTCTGTGTCTGCGTGCGAGGAAAATGGAAAATTCTATGAAAGTTTGCATGGCGAGCGAGAGACTAGCAGAAGGAACAACAATGGGTAGGGGGACAACAAAAAGGAGAAGGATGACAACAAAAAGAGAAAGAGGATAAAAAAGAGGAGGCGAACGACAACAACAAGGAGCCCGAGCCACATCTCGCCTTGGCGTCGGAGCCTTTCAGCCGTTTCGAAAGCACAAAAAAGCTCATGCTTTGCATTCGATTTGCTTCGCTTTCAGTTTTCCATTCCATTCAGATCCTTCTCCTTCCCCCTCTTCACCCTGATCCTTCATCCTCCGTTTCATGTGGATCCTTTTTTGCAATTCGAAAACTTTTGGCTTTTAAACGCTTCCATGCAAAACAGTTGCCGTTGCAGTTGGCCTCGATCTTGTTCTTGTAGTTGTCCTTGTTGTTGTTACAATTGTCCCCAATGCAATTGTTGTTGTAGTTAACCTTTTTGTTGTTGTAGTGGCCGTTGTTGTTGTTGGCAATGTCCCCATCGCTATCAGTGGGAGTCCTCCTTGCAATGCTCGTCATTCGCCAAATGTTTTCGCAACGAATTGAATTTTTGATCTATTCATTTAAAAACTTTTCCATCCAACTACTTTTTCTTAATTTCTACTACTCCCTTTGCAAAGTACTTTTTTTTGTCGCTGTGGAAAAGTCGAGAAAAATTTGGCAAATTGAATTGCGAAAAATTCAATGGAAAAGCGATGGAGTGGGAGAAGAGAGAAAGGGATGGATGGAGAGGATGTTAAAAATACTATTCAGAGAGAAAAGGAACAAACCGGACATTTTGGGCAGTAGTTCAGATTGTCTTTAATTTTCTGTACTATGTATTTCTGAAGAGAGATCATGAAATTGGAAGGAAAATAAGTTGAGAAGATAAAAGAGGAGTAGATTTTAATCTTATTTGGCGAAAAAAATAAGGAGCATAATTTGTTTAAAAATCGATGTCGTATTGAAGTTTTTGATAACTTAATAATAAAATATATATTTTCCAAGCAAAACACGTATAAATGGCATTAAAAGGTCAAAAATTAGCAATGAAATGTTGAAGTATTTTTATTCAAAAGGTAGCAATAAAACTACCTTTAAATTCAGTTCATAACATACCGATAGCATTGAATAAAATTCACCAACCAACTTTTAATACGAAACCCCAACTCGATGATCGCTCTCAACACACACACATTCACATACACATACTGTTTCGACGTCGATGGCAACACTGGTAGCAAAACTATGCACGGTGCGTTCGAAAAGTTTTCCACGCTCCGCTGAGATGTCAAGTGATTGGCACCAACGGCAACACTAACTCTTGTAACAACAACAACAACAAGCGTCATCAGAAGCAGTTAAAGTGCACTTTAAACTACTCACGACACCCAAGAGAGAGGGAGACAGCACTATACAGTAGTGAGAGTGAGATGGAGAGAAACAACTAGCATAATAAAATTATTAACTTTGTCATAATTTTCGCAGCGAAAGTAGCAACGGCAACACTGACGACGACGACGACAGCGACATAAACGCAATTGCATACATAATGAAACACACACACACACAGACGTAGGTGAAACACAGACATAGGTGAAACACACACTTGCGCTCAATGACACACACTTACATACAGATGCCACTCACTTACACAAACCGACACTTTCACACATCGGTAACACCTCAACACAAAAAGGTAGCAGAAACTGAGGCAAATTCGCGAACGTAGAGAAGCCGAGGGAACGATGGAGACAAAAAAAGAGAGGTGGAGAGAGGACTGAAAAGAGAAGAGAGGGGAGAGAAAGGGGTAGAGAAGGCACAAAAGGGAAGAGTATGGAAAAGGAGCAACGAGTCGAAGGACTCCCTTGGATGCCCATGAGCTCTTGGCTGGTGGAATGTCATGAATTAATGAAAAGCACGATGCGAGCTCTCGAAAGTAATTATTGACTCTCAGCACATTCGGGGCTTCGGGGACCCTGAAACTAGCTGCAAGTCGAGAACTTGGAGGTGTCTCGAAGTTCAGGCTTTCACAAGGACAAGTTCCTGAGGAGGAGAATGTTGGGACTTGAGAGGGATTGTTAGCAGTGACATCGTATAAGGATGCAGCAATCCATCACATCAAGCTATCTCGAAACTTCTTGTGATGATAATTGAATTTTGCAGAAGGATAGAATATTTAAAAATATATAAAATAAATTAATCACGATGGATGAATGTACATAGATTATGAATTTTAAGGGATATATTATTATTTTTTATTATTTATATTTTATCATTATTTTATTTGTAATAGCATAAAAAGATTGTTAATGAAAATGATATTCATTATTATTTATTTATATTTTATTTTTTTTTATTTTATTTTATTTTATTTTATTTTATCATTTAAAATCTCACTCCATGAAATAACCCATTATAAATAATATATCAATAAATGCTCATGGTCTGTGAAATCAATGTGAATTCCTTCGATTCGATATAGAACTGAGAAAAGAGAAAGCCAAATAGAAGAAAGACGGGAATTTATATGAGGTTATAAAGGCCATCAGTGAAATTGGAGACAGCACTTGTGTCTCTGATGATGAAGAGCTGAAGGAGAAACCCATAAAAAAGAGTGAACGGGGTCGAAGGAACCAAAAGGAAGCAGGGAAGACGAAACGAAGCTCGATGAAACCCAGAACTAGGCGATAGAGTATAGCGAAGGGACGAAGGATCTAGAACCGAGGGGGATTTCCAAGAGTGCTTCGCAGAGATTTTACTCTGGAGAAAAAAAGAAGAAATGTAGAAGAAAGAAGTCGGTATGGTAGTGGAAAAGAGAAAGATGCTAGTAGAGAAAAACACGATGGTAGTGGCAAGAAGACGATGCTAGTGGAAAGAAGACGAAGGTAATGCAAGAGAAGACGAAGGAAAAAATAGTGGGGGAAAAAGTAGGTAGTTAGTAGCCGAGCAGCGGAGTCGTCTGCGGTCGCTGGTGCACTTGATTTAATGCCAGCGTAATTTTCCGTCTCGCTCAAACTCCGACTTCTGGGTGGAATTTATTGCTCTCGGAAGCTGTTCGCGTACGTGTCTGTTCCGGTGTCGACACTGGCTGAAGTGAATGAGTGAGTTAGTGTGAGTGGCTGACACTGTCTAGGATGAGGGAAATGAGCGAGTGAATGAGAGAGAAAAGCGAGAGGGAGAGAAGTAGAACGAGGGAATGTGCGCGTCTGTTTATCTTGTTGAGAAATAACGTAATTAATTTCGCTCATATTTGCCGAGGGCTGAGCAAATATTTTATTTATTTGCTGATTGAAGACAACTTTCAGCTGATGGTGATGGAGGGGATGAGAGAAGGTTGGGGCTGTAGGGAAAACTCAACAATTAGAAAGTTAGCAAACTATGCGAATTGAAAATTTTTTTATTTAAATCTGGTGTAATTATAAGTTTGTGGAATTTTTTGTTAAATATTGGGAACATGTTTTTAATGATGAAACAAATTTTTTAAACAAGAAATTATATTCTTCAAAAACTTTATTAAATTTATTATTTTCTTTGTTTTTTTTAATTTCACAAAATTTATTTTTACTAAAAAGTTTATTGACATTTAAATCAAATTTTGAAATTATTACTTTAAAATAAATGAAGTTTTATAAATTTATATATTTTTTTCTTTTATATATTTTTTAACCCTAGGATGAGGATTTTGAGTTTAAACATGAATATTTTTTTTGTTTCTTTATTAATCGATCTGATATTCCATGACTTCTTGCCGCTATGCTTCCTGAGTACAGAAAAAAAATTGAGTCAATCGGGTTTAGTTGGTAGAAGAAAATTTTTTATTTATTTTACTGTGTCAACATCGAAAGTTACCTACTGGGCTTGAGTAGGCCCAGTCCACATATATGTGTGTTTAGCCTGATTTTAGTGCGCTTTATTTAGATATTGATAGCTTGCCCACTTTCAAATTTGGTTAGGTTCGTAAAAATATGATTGATTGAGCAAATTTTTTTCCCGATCCGATGGGATAAAATGTAGCGCATCGGCCCCAAGTGGTTCAATTGAAACTTTTCACATTTAATAGCTTGATAGCTTCTTTCCGGGGAAGAATCGTAGAGGGGTCAAATGTATTACCAGGTCCATTATTTTTCAACTCCCATATTTCACCCATACATATGCCCCTATCTGTCCTACTTCTGGATAGGTCCCCATACAAAAGGAAACTTTTCATACCTACAAAAAACTCACTGATACTATCCAGGAGTAGTCCTAAGGAGCTCAATGTATTACAAGGTCCTATTATTTTTCAACCCCCAACATTTCACCCATACATATCTACCCCCTATCTGCTCCCCTTCTGGGGGTCTCCATACAAAAACTCAAAAATTAATAAAAATCTAGATAAAAAACCCCCGGCATGACTCGTAGAGGAGTCAAATGTATAACCAGGTCCAAATTTTTTCCAACCCCCGACATTTCACCCATACATACTTACCCTCTATCTGCCCCCCTTCTGGGTGTCCCCATACAAAAAACTCATCAAAATGGGATTTCATGTATTAAATACTGCTATTGATGCTATGAAAGATATACCAAAAAGTTATATAAAAGTTAGACCATTTGGTTCTTCTCGCTTGTTGAAAATTGTTTTTTGTAATTGGCGATGACTAATAATAAATCTTGAAACTCCTCTTCATTCCGGCAGAGACTCTCGTTGTAGTCTTGGACCATCTTCACTCCTCTTTCTGCCGTATCGTTCGCCACTCTCAACTTGATTTGATTTAAAAAATCTTGAGATAACTGTGACGAAATCGCTTAATTCGGTTTCATGAAATCGTCGTTAACGTCTTTGAGTTTCTTTGTTCGTTTTTTACGCTGCTGTGTTTGATTACATTAACTGCAGGATCAGGTGTCTTTACATAGCACACTTAGAACACATGCTATATGAAATGACTGTTCTCCGAATTTATAGTGTAGTCCGAATTTTTTAGTTTTATTCATTTTCTTATACATACTAATGCATATTTAGATTAATAAATAAAATTTAAAAAAAAATATTTTTTTACTATCATCCTTTCATATTATACTTTTCGGAAGGACTAACTATGCACAAATATATGCCAAAAATATATACAATATATAAGAGATCATATATAAGATATCGTAGGATATTAATAGCACACATATCTACGAAATTGCATGCAATAAAAGGTACAAACTCTCGATTTATTCGCATGGGCCTCTTCAGGCCCAGTAGGTTATGTTAGCGCCTCCGAGTGTGTTGCCCATCCTAGGGTTAATTGAATTTGAGTTTAATCCTTTACTTCAATAATCTGTAGAAAATATTATAGTTTCCTTTGCCTTTAAGAAGATCCTGCAATTTCCTAATCGAATTTTCCGCCCATTCAGATTAGCCTCGCCTCCTACTCCACGTTGTTTATTTTACTCTCTTTTTTTTCCACCCCACTCCACTCTCTCCATCCCCCTCCCACTATTTGACGCCCTCTGATTCTTCGCATTTAACGCCAATCAGTGTCTTCGGTCGTCCCTCCGTCCGTCTGTCCATCTGACGTTTGACACCTGCCGTCGAGAAGCGCGAGTCACCTTCTAATTTGCCTGTCAAACGCTCTTGTCTCACTTTCGCCCTTCCACTTTCTCTATTCCTTCTCTCTCCGTCACTCTCCCTCTCTATAACTCTCTTAATTTCTGTCCTTCGACCACTTTTTCCTCCTGTCATCAACGACTTCTTCTCCCTCTCGCCCCATCCTCTACGCGTCATCATCGAGTCCTTCACTAATTAAAGTCACAGGACATTTTAATATCCTTCGAAGAGGAAGGAACAACGATGGTCGGAGGGATGAATAAAGGGCAGACAGGTGGAAAGTAGGACGGATGGGACGATGAATGGACAGATGGTCGGACGGACGAATGGATCTTCTCGAAGCATTCTAAATAAACTGCTCTCACTTTCCGCCCACTCAGAATCATGGGCTTCCTCCTCAACTTAATTTCTCTTTCCCTCTATAATATATATAGAGTCTATATAAATTTCTCTTCCTATTTCACTCTCTCCCTCATTCACTCTCTCCCTCATCCTCTCTCTCCCTGTTCATTCCCTCTTTACCTATAATGCCGCCTCTCAGAATTTCAGCAATCAGGATGCTCTTGTCGTCGACGTCCTCCTCGATGGATGCGGCTCGGTAGTGTTTGTCTAGTAATATAACTCACAGGCCCCCACTTCCCCCGAACATCCTCTGAGAGGACTCTATCCCCCCCTCTACCACCACTCTTCCTCTCTCTCTCTCTTCCACCCCCTCTCGTCAAAACTTATCGGCCTTTAAAGGATTCGTCGGTCGGTCGTTCCTTCGGTTCGGTGCGCCCAGGATTCCCAAAACATGCGGGAAGCACGTTTGATCCTGCAAACAGCAAGGAAAGTGAAGTAGGAAGCTTGTGGAGCTGTATTTGTGTGTATGTTTATTTGTGTGTCTGTTGTTGTGTACATTAGGGTTGCCAACCATCCGTTGATTTCATCCATCTCATTTTGAAGCAAAGACGCAGGCGAAAATTTTCAATTAAACTTAATTGCGAAATATTTAGGAAAATTTACGGCCCGGAACAACATGCAATGTGCGTCCCTGTCTAACTCGATAGCGTTCTCTCTCTTTCTCTATTTGTCTCTCTTCGTTGCTCTTTCCGTCTCTATCTCTGCCTCATCCTCTGAGTGTGTGAGTGTAGAGGACTTTTATCTGTTTAAAAGTTGACTAAAACGTGCGTCACAAACTTCAAAACGCGTTATGGATGCTTCCCTTGTTGTTGTTACTGTCGTTGCTCTTGTTGTTCATATTGTTGTTGTTGTAATTGTTGTTCACTTTGTTCCTCTTGTTGTTATTGTATTTGGTTTTATACTATACGCAGATTTTCACTCTCGTTAATTGCCAGCTGACAGCTGTCGTTGGAAACGCGAAGAGAAGTGAGTGAAAGAAGGAGGGAGAGAGAGAAAGAGGGCGTGAAACAGTGGAATGGAAATAGTGAGAGGAAGAGCAAGAAGAAGATAGCGAAAAGTGGATGGAGTGAAAACTGAGATAGAAATAGAACAGAAGTCGCTTTCTGAATTTCTGCTGATTTCGGAATCATTTCGATTCGAAGAACTTCCGAAGGACTTTTGTCGATTCTGGGATTTTTTCCAAGGACAATGGGAGGAGTTCAACGAAGAACGAAGGAGGACGATGGTGATTGAGGGAGTGAGGGAGAGAGGCAGAAGAGGAGTGAGTGAGATGACGATGATGAGAGAGATGATGAGTGAGTGATGAAAACTTTCAGTAGTTTGTTTGTTGAGGACTCGAAGTGGAGTTTGAGGATGTGGGGTTCTTGGCACGTGGGACTTTTTGTTAAAAGGAAACCTTTAAGGTCATCGACTGCCTTTCTATTTCTATATCACTCTCTATTTCTCTCCATCTCCACTTTCTCTTACCCCCTCTCTTCTTGCTCTTTTTCGGTAAACACAATGTGATTTCGTTTACGGTCCTCAAAGACATTATGTTTTAACTGGAAATTCAAACTTGCTCTTTATGGCATCTCGCCTTCTCTTTTTCTCCTCCCTACTCCAACCACAACGTACTCATTCGTTACCTCTCTCTCTCTCCCTTTTTATTCTCCTGAGTCCTGTGAAACTTTGTTGTCGACGCCGAGTTCTAATTGCTGTGGGAAGGTGGAGGATGAGGCGGAAATGAGGAAAGAAAGGGATGCAGACATAAATTATGTCCATAAAGTGGCAGTAACAACAACAACAATAACAATTGTAATAGGAAATATAACTATCACAACAACAATAATAACTGCTGCTACTAAATTGACAACAATGTACCAAATATTTGGTTTTCTCCACCCAGTTTATTCTCCTCTCGATTCATTTTCTCCCTCTCTTTCTGCTGTCTTTTCCTGGATGTCATTAACTCGGCACAAAATTTTTGCATAAACTCAAAAATTTCGAATTTTTGAAAAATTTCCTTTACAAAATTAAACTTTGAGTGTCGAAGGAAAATTTCCTCAAATATTTTGCGGTTTCAACACGATGATGAAGCGAGAGGGAGGAAGAAAGAACTTTTTCCATAGTTTGGGGGAGTGTGAATGACTGTGACTTTCATTTCCACGAATTTTTGTCCTTCATCCTGTTCTGCTCCCCCCCTTCAACCACGCGGAGAATTCCTTCCCTTTCGACCCTTGGTCTTTCGACCGTGGCCAAAAAACGGTTGACGGCACCCGGGGAGGTTGAATGGGGGAGAAAGGTCGAAGAAAATTATGAGTCATTGTTTGCGGGTCACTAAAATTTCCCACAAGTGACCGTGAAGTGGAGAGGGTTTGAGTTGAGGGTGAGGTCAATGTTTGATCGTCGACAGAGAGGGTAGAACAAACAAGGAAGAGTGAGAGAGAGAAAGAGATAGGGGAGAGAGAGGTAGAGGTCAAAGTGACCAAGGGTCAGCACTTAGAGTTCGAGGAAGACAATGAAGTGTCAAAGCAATGCTTATGACAACAGCAGAAATAACAATAAGACAATACCAACAACGAAAATGTGAGCTTCTATCAACAATAATTTGTGTAAATAACAACAATAATAATAATTTAGACAAATAAATAAACAGCAAAAACAAGAAAGCAAATAAAAACAATAAAAGTAAATACTAACAAAAAAATGTCGTACCACCAACAACAAAAATGTTATGTACGAATAACAAAAATAAAAGTAAAGAACAATAACAACAACAGTGACAACAACAAATGGTACTAAAACAATAATAAAGAAGGAGATAATAAGAAGAAATGGGAACCTATACTTAGGGTTGAACAATGTTTAAGGGTGCAACCAGAAAACAACTACAAAACAAAACCAACCTTTTCGAAATGTACGACTACAATGAGAGACAAAATTTTTTGTCATCGATGTCTTTTAATTTTTTTCACTCATTTTCCTCCATTTTTTAGTTCTTTTTTATATCTCTTTTTTTGCTTTTTTCTTTCTATTGACACCCGTTTTCCACTCCCCATTTTGAGTCATATCCCACTTCGCTTTCCTTTGCTCCCCTTCAAATTCACTCCTATTTCACTTTTCACCCCAAAGTGATTTTACTCCATCTGTTCGTGAAAAACTTTCAGAACATTTCCAATACCCGTTGCTTTTTCTTTCGATCTCTTCACCCTTATTCTTCTGTTCCGTTCACTCCCATTTTTTCTGATCCTTTCTCTCACATTTTTTCTGTTCCCTTCACTCCCTTTTTTTTCTGTTCACACTTCTCTTAAATTTTGTCTGTTCCCTTCACTCCCTTTTTTTTCTGTTCCCTTCTCTTAAATTTTTTCTGTTCCCTTCACTCCCATTTTTCTGTTCACTCCCTTTGTCTGGGTATCATTTTTCACTTTCTGTTTCCGATATGTCAGCACCTTCGCTTCTTTTGCTCCTTCTGCACCTTCGTTCATTCAAATTCCTCCTTTTCCTACTCCTTCTTCTCATTCTCCCTCTCTTTCTCTCATTGTACTTTTCCTCTTTCATTCTCCCTCTCCATTATCATTCTTTTACTCCTTTTTGAGCTTGATTTTTACTCCCATTTCCATCGAAATGCGGAGGGATTGGCAATAACAACAACAATAACAAGAACCAGAAGATCAACGACAGTAAAATCAACAACAAGAAGAAGAGAAACAACACAAAGATCTATAAAAACAACGATGACCAAACAATTACCAACGGGCACTAAATGTCATAAAAAAAAAAAATCCAACCAAAAACAACAATCAGAGGAAATTCAAAAAAAATGATCCACAAAAAAAAAAGAAATGAGTGTGAGAAAAGGACGCGTTGAGGTCGTGTTGTCGTCATGTCCTGCGGATGACGGTTGGCGGGTGGCGACCAATGACGACAAGGATGACGACAACAATAACAACAACAATGACAACGATGGCCAGAGACCGGATGAGGATGGGCAGCCATGATGAGCCAGCGTCAGACGCTAATTGCGATCATAAACTTTGTTGCTAAGTTAATGGCTAACAATAACAACAACACCATCGAAAGGGAACATCATTAAAAGCAACAACAACAACATCGAAGGGAGGTATCATTAAAAACAACAATAACAACAACTGCAATGGGAGGATTAAAAGCACAACAAAAACAACAGAATTGAAGCATTAAAAATCATAACAACAACAATTTAAGCATTAAAAATCACAACAATAAAAATTAGAATATTAAAAGTCACAACAACAACAATAATTCGAACATAAAGATACACAACAACAACAATTTATGCATTAAAAACGCAACAACAGCAACCATCAAATGCATCGCAAATGAAAATCAAAAAAAAAAAATTTTTTTTTTTTGAAAACAAATATATCGACAGTAATATAAAAAAACCAATGACAATAATAGCAAAACAACAATATTAAAA